>QEPC01008858.1:2307295-2362321 GCA_003113815.1 Sphenodon punctatus
TAGGAGGGAGAGGAAGGTGAGGGATGGGGACAGGAGCCAGGGAGGGGAGGCAGAACAACTTATTGGGGGAGAAGCTGGCTGCAGCCTGCCGCCCAGCCATGCAACTGCGGGGCCCCAGCTAGCTGCGGCTGTGCCAGCTCTGACCCCAGCAAGCTGTGCTGACTCTGCTTTGCCTGTGTGTGTGAGGGGGGGGCAAGGCGAGCAAGGGCAGGGCTGCGGGGGGGGGGGGGCGGGCAGGCATGCTTGCCTTCCAGCACAGTGCACAAGTCAGGGGGAGACTACAATAGTTAGTGTTTACAGAGTTCTGCTTCCTCAGCTCTCCGATGGGAGGAGCTCAAGTGCGCATGTGCAAGACTTCAGAACTATTTTTAAAATCATTAATATCTTGGTTTTGGCTGCACCAATCAGTATCCTATTTCAGAAGCAGTTGTTGTTGATCTCATGCGCCAATCCTGTGAAGTTTGGGGGCTCAACTCATCCAGGAGGAGGAGATATTAATGAATCAAAATCGTGAGGACACTGCATTTTGACCACAACCAATTAACGTTAAAACAGTCATAACATTTTATTTTCCTGATGGATCTTCTTCAAACTTTGTGCATATGATGGTCCTCACAACTTATAGCCATGGATACGTTTCTAGCAATGTTTTAGCTCAAGCGGTTTCCTCAAAAACGGGGGTTCAGCAGTCCCCTGTTTATAATGGAGAGTGGTTGTGCATTTAAGTTTCAGGCAGCTATTGCTGCCTGAATATGTTCAAAACTTGCATGATGTTCTCCATGGAGTTCTACGGTTCTTTTCATGGGGTGGTTAGAGAATTTTTGCTCTGTAGTTTGATATAATTCTTTACAAATTTGAAGCATCCCTTTCCACAGGTGCAATAGGATGGGAGGGATGACAGTATGCCTTGATGTTGGGCTTAAGTGCCCTACGTTCAGTTAACTGGTCACTTTGTACAGTACATTAGACAGGTGTGAAATAAAGGTATAATTATTTTCCTGAGAGTGTGCACTGTTAAAAATTGACCATTTCTTCCTATTTTGTTTCTCAGTCTTGGCTACTTAGCTTTTTTGATAGTCTCTCATGAGAAACTATCAAAAAGCTTTTGACAGAATTCAGATAAACTAAGTCACTCTTTTTGTTGTTGGATTTAAGAAATCCGAGTAGTGCAGATGCAGGAATTTCCTGTACAGGAGCTGTGCTGCTTTGTTCTACTATTTCTTTATGATCTATCAATCTTTATCAATTTTTTACAATTCAAAATAATTGCCTCATCCAAGTTTCTTGAATTCCTCTCTAATTTCCAGGATTATTCATAATTCTTTTAAAAGAGAGGTACAGCATTTTGTTACCCTCCTGTCCTCTAATGTAGTTTTTGATTTATTATTGTGTTTATTATTTTTATTATTTATCAAATAAATTATGATTGATAAAATAAATCATCATCATCATCATCATCATTCCATTAAGGGAACTGAAGCACGGAGACTGACTTGCCTGGATTAACCTAGGTTGGGCAAAAGACAAAATCTCCTTTTCTGCTGGTTTTGTGTTTAAAAAAACATTGTGCTGATATGTTTGTCTGTTTCCTGGTCATGGCAGCTTCAGGTCTAGGTGACCTGTTGTTTTATTTCACACTGTCCTTTAACTTCAATAAAGGATTGATTGGTTTTGAGTGAGCAGCATATTTACTGCACCTGCTTTGGACTGGTCAGTAGACTAGGACAAAAGTGATGTGTGGTTTTGTTTTTTTAATGTTTTAATTTTTTTTAAAATAATTTCTCTTCTAAATCTTTTTGTTCTATTTCCAGGGTTACCAACTCTTGGGACTTTCTGGGTCTCCTTTAAGACTAAAAACATGACTTTCAATGAACCCATTTTTGAAGATTATATTGTGGCCCCTCATTATTGAAAAGTAATGCTTAAAAGGCAACTCCAGTGTGCCCAGTGGAAAATAATTTTTTATAAAAAACATTTTTAAAAAGTGATTTAAGCCAATCTTTCTTTCCCCTTTAGTGGGAGGTTTATGA
This sequence comes from Sphenodon punctatus, assembly GCA_003113815.1. Classification (NCBI taxonomy): domain Eukaryota; kingdom Metazoa; phylum Chordata; class Lepidosauria; order Sphenodontia; family Sphenodontidae; genus Sphenodon; species Sphenodon punctatus. The sequence continues at coordinate 2,309,326 of QEPC01008858.1, forward strand.
CTTTTGAACACACTATCCGTAATCCTAAGTACACTTATGAGTATGTTCCACTGATTTCATTGGCCCCCAGGCAGATGGTGAGGTGATCGGGAATCACTAGCCTTGGTTTGCTGCTGGTAAATGCGAGGTCAGTAGCCAATAAGTCAACTACGGTCCGGGAGATGATCCTGGACCAGGCGGCCGACCTCACATGTATTACAGAGACTTGACTGGACCTATACTGACTGACCTTGTTCCAGCTGGGTATTCCGTACAGCATCAGCCTCGGCTGGGGGTGGCGGAGGGATCGTGTAGCCATTATTTTTAAGGATACATTCTCTGAGGAGATTTCCTCTGCAAACTATCATGGGTATAGCAGGCCTTCATCTGGGGTTGGATTTGGCCAAAGACAGAGTAGGGATACTGCTGATATACTGGGCACCCACCTGTATGACAGTTTCCCTGCCCGCACTGACCGAGCTGTTGTCGGAGGTGGTCTTGCGGTCCCCCAGGGCGATAGTCCTGGGGGACTTCAACATCCATGCTGACGCCAGTCTTGGAGGGACAGAGCATGAGTTCATGGCCACCATAGCAACCATGGGCCTGTCTCAGAGAATGGTGGGCCCCACACATGTTGGAGGACATACCCTGAATGTGATATTTTGCACAGACCTTGAGGCTGGGGATCTATTAGTGGGGGTGGGGTGTCATCAGTGCCCTTGTCATGGATGGATCATTATCTCCTCCAGGCTGGTATCTTGGTTTATGTTGCCCCCTGGGAGGGTGCGGAACTGGTTAGGATGGTTTGCCTCCGACGGCTTATGGAACTTGGAAGGTTCCAGACCATTCTAGGGGATGTTTCCTCTGATCTTGATGGCCGTTCACTTGATGACCTTGTGACCATATGGAATTCCATGTTGGTGGAGGCCATCAACCGGGTGGCTCCCAGGCATCCGCTCCCAAACCACCGACAATGCAGGTCCCCATGGTATATGGAGGAGCTGTGGCAGATGAAGCAGGAAGGGTGGTGGTTAGAGTGATGGTGGCATCACTTGCATGGTGAAGTTGACCGATTGCAGCATAGAGTCTGGTTGCGTACCTATACCATGGCGGTGTGGGCAGTTTTCTTTGCTGCTGTCATTGCGTCCTCTAAGTCCCACCCGGCGGAGTTTTTCCAGGTGGTGAGGAGGCTGGTCAGTCCGGCCTCCCTCCGCCTGGATTTAGAATCATCAAATGCCCGCTCTGATTTGTTTGTGTACTGTTTGGCAGATAAAATTGCTCAAATCCACCACAGTTTTGACACAACACTTTTAGCAGTAGGTGAGCCAGAGGCAGTAGAAGCCCTGTCTTGTCCTGTTTTGTGGGATGAATTTCATTATGCGTTGCCCTCAGATGCGGAGGATGCTCTTGGAACTGTTCGAGCCATTTATTGTAAACTAAATCCATGCCCGTCCTGGCTGGTCAAGGCCAACCAGGAGACATTAGGGCTGTTCCCAGCGGGAATTGTCAATGCCTCCCTTGGGGAGGGCAGGGTGCTGGACTGTCTCAAGGAGGCTGTGGTGCAGCCCCTGTTCAAAAATCCATCATTAGACGTTGGTGTCCTGGCCAGCTATCAGTCGGTCTCTAACCTTCCCTTTTTAGGGAAAGTTATCGAACGGGTGGTGACCCAGCAGCTGCAGGAGCATCTGGACTGGATTAATTTTCTCCATCTCTCGCAGTCTGGATTTCATCCGGGATATGGCATGAAGGCTGCGCTTGTGGCCTTGGTCGATGACCTCTCCCATGAGTTGGACTGGGGTCATTCGGCCTTGTTGATCCTGTTAGATTTCTCAGCTGCATTTGATGCCGTTGATCATGAGTTGTTGGTGACTCGGCTACGGGACCAGGCAGGGATTGTCGGGACCGTTCTTGAGTGGTTCTGCTCTTTCCTGGATGGGAGATCTCAACATGTGGTGCTGAGTGATTTTTCATCTTCTTCCCGGGGCCTCAGGTATGGAGTCTTGCAGGGTTATATCTTGTCCCCTCTCTTGTTCAATGTGTATATACAGATGTTGGGGGAGGTTGTTAGGGAGTTTGTAGGGATGGGCGAATGCGGTTTGGAAGTTTGGAGTTCGGACTGAACTCGACCAGTTTGGTCGACTGAACCGAATGTCAGAACTGAACTTGATTTTCGAACCGAACCAAATTTCCGAACTCGGTTCTGTTCTCCCATCCCTATAAGATAATATTCCATTTAGTTCAATGGGGTTTGAATTTCCGAACTCTGTTCGGAAGTTCAGAGTTCAGACCGAACTCGAATAGTTTGGTCGATCGAACCGAACTTCCAAACTGAACTTGATTTTCAAACTGAACTGAACTGAATTTCCGAACTTGGTTCTGTTTGCCCATCCCTAGGAGTTTGCTATCAGTATGCTGATGACAACTAGGTGTATCTCTCCTTTTCATCTGACTCAGGCCTGGCAGTCTTGGTGCTTACCCGGTGTTTGACGACTGTGGGGGATTGGATGAGGGCAAGCCACCTGAAGTTAAATCCCGACAGGATGGAGGTGATGGTTGTGGGGAAGGCCGGGGGAGTGGTGGTCCCCATCATTGATGGGGTTCGTCTTCCCCTGGTATCTCAGTTTTGGAGTCTGTGGGTGGTCCTGGACCCGCAGCTCCACCTGGATGTCCAGGTGGTGGCTGTGGTGAAGGGGGCATTTTGCCAATTACATCTGGTGCGTCCGCTTCAGCCATATGTCTCGGACTCTGATCTGGCCATGATCGTGCATGCTTTTATTACCTTGAGACTGGACTACTGTAATGCACTGTACATGGAGCTACCCTTGGTGCTGGTTCGGAGACTGCAGTTGGTGCAGAACACGGTGGCTCATCTCCTATTGGGGACAGGCCGACGCAAGCACATTACACCGGTGCTTCGCTTTCTGCACTGTCTGCCGATAGTCTTCCAGGCCCAATTCAAGGTGTTGGTGTTGACCTTTAAAGCCCTAAATGGTCTGGGCCCTGCCTACCTGCCTCACCCTCCGGATCCTGGATCAGCCCCGGCGGTCAGCTGGGGGTGCCCTCCTCGAGGTCCCCCAGGTTTCTCGGGTGTCGACCTTGTGGAGGACGTTCTCTGTGGCCATGCCATGACTGTGGAGCTCCCTCCCGTCTGACGTCCACCTGACCCCTTTTTCCGTGGACAGTGTAAGACCTGGCTGTTACGCCGTGCCTTTCCTGAGGAAGATGGGGTGGGTGGGTTATTATTATTATTATTATTTATTAACAAACATTTATATAGCACCAGCAGTGTACCTGGCACTTTACAAAGTAATAAAATAGACACGGTCCCTGCCCCTAGGGCTTACAATCTGAGAGACAGGAGCTGGGGGAGAGACTTAGGAAGGGGAACAGAGGGAGAGACAAGGGATCTAACATTCATGAAGATGCGAGGTCTCAAGTGCACGTACTTGGCTTGGTTACGATGAGAATGACAGCAGGCAGGTCCATGTGGCAAGGATAAGGGTTAGGTTAGGGTGGGGTAGGGGGTAACTTGTTTTATTGTGGGATTTTTAATTGTATTATTGTTGTTTTTTAATCTAATCTGTTGTTAGCTGCCCCGAGATGCTTTTAGCAGGTGGGGACGGCATACACATTTTTATAATAATAATAATAATAATAATAATAAATAATAATAACCAGTGGAATTTACTCATAAAGAAATGTGTTTAGGATTGTGGCCTTGGGGTAGACAACCCTGTCTTTCACTATGTACAGTTACTTCTGTTTTGCAAGGCTTGTTTAACCATCAATCACTTACATTCTCAGTCCTCATAATAGTCTGTGTGATTAGACTTGGAAGGTTTCAGATTAGTTAGCTTTTCAAGAAATCTGGCCTGCTTTGTTTGTTTGTTTTTTTTAAAAAAAACCCACGACTTTAAACACTTCAAGGTCTGGGCAGCGTCACTTGACAAGCACAACTGTGCTTATTCCTGTCGCTTTTGGCCTCTTTCATTCCCCTCCCCATACAAACTAACTATAGAGTCACAAGGAAGTTTTCTCATTTTTGTCCAAATCAGAAATTCCTCTTTTCATTGAATTTACAAAACTAACTCTGGAAATGTTCACATTCTCTTCCATTTTAATAATTGTGTATTGCATGGGTGTGAAACCACCCTTTCGACACCCTTGTTTTTTGCATACAAATGTTAAGGGCTAGCTTCTAACTGCAAACTGAATAATTAAGGGGGAAAATCTCAGGAACGTCCTAGTCATGGCTAGGATGCCTACCACCACCACCACACCCAGCGACCCTTGGTGGGTGATGGAGACTGTACTCTGTGAGTAGAATCTCGGGTCCAGGGCAAATATCAAATGCAGGGTCCTTGGTGGTCCCACCTCTTTCCCACATGGCTCTGCACCTTAGTGGACACCCTCCACAGGGCCCTAGGGAGCATCATGTTTGAAGCCCTGCTGAGTGGGAGCTGGGGCTCACACCCTGCCGTGGTGAAAAGGGGGGGCACTTTGTGGTCCCTTGAAGTTGTGAAAATAGCGGACCCTATAGCAGTCACCCCAAATCACCCTGTGGTAAGAGCAGCCCCATGAGCTGGCATTATCCTTGCCGCTGGCAAAGGGTATTGGCACCTTGCCATGACTAAATATGTAGGTGTTCTTAACTATTTGTATCAGTTTGCAAAAATCTCCTATGTCTAGTGTAATTCCCTGTGATGGAGAATATTGCTGGAAATGTTAAAATCCTTCATTACTGTGTTGGAAGCTTCAAAGAGCACTCATTGTAGTGCAAATACATCACCAATTTGGTTTCTTTCCTTTGCCAGCCTCAGTGAGCAAAACTTTGAGTGTAGCAGAGAAAGCCATGGAGCAAATGCTTCAGGCAAAAGTCCTATTAGTTAACTCTACAGTTGGGGGGTGGAGGTGGGGGGGGGGGCTACATCATCAAGCCAGTATCCCAGAGTGTGCAGAGTCCCCTGGAGAGTTGGACTTTTCAAGCCTTGCTCTTGCAATACAATAATTATGTATTTAACATATGTGTGAGTGAAATTGCAGAGTAAGTACAAAATCCGTAATGTTTTATTCATTGGGGGGGAAATAATTGTGAAGTGGTGATCTAAAATAAGGCACCTAAAGCCATATAAATAAGTGACCTGGTTTTACAGAAGTGCTGATCATTCATTGACTTCAGCAGCTGTTCCGAGAGGTGCTCCGATAATCGAACCAAGTGGATTTTTCACAACTGGGTGCCTACATGTGGGCTTTGAGTCCCTTGAAAGTTTTAACCAGCAGCTCATGTTGGTTTTTCTAAAACGTCAGGATTTTTAAAGAGCGAGTGTATCCATTCCCCATATTCTACACAAGTTGCATTAAACTGCATTCTCTTTAGATCAAGAACAGTTTGCCTATGTGAACAGTGCTTTCCACAAGGGGACTGAATCTGAACTGAATGGTAATGGAATGCATGGCAAAATAGAACACACCATCTTCTTTCACTCTAAAATTTAAACCCATATTCGTCAATGTGGGTTGAAGAATTTGAATGACTAAGAAGAGAGCAATACTTCTGTAACATCTTTTAGTGGGATATTTCTAGGTTTTGCTTTTTCGAGACTTTTTCCAGGACCCATTTTCAATGTTTAAAAATAGTGCTAGGTTAGGACAAGGGACAAAACAACCAATGTTGGGTCAGCCTCATGCTCCCCAAGCAGCATAACTATACGTTGCATCAGTTCCATCAGAGGTGGTGCCCCTTTTTCTGCAGAATGTTTCCTCTGAAATGAAATGCAACCTTATCTCTTAAACCTCTATAATTGCCTACGCTTTGGATGCCTTTGAAAAAATGCCCTATTGTATTGACTCATGGCCTGTACTTTACATGCTAAAAATACATTTATCTGCCCTTGTCCTTGCCTCCCTAGCCATTTTTAGTCTTGGGAAGAACTATGTATGTATTTGGATGCAGCCACATGAGCTGCAGAGGACCTGATCCCTGTGCAGCCCTGTGACAGGCAAGTGCAGCTGACACACTACCGGGCCAGTGCAGGGCAGATGGCCAGTTGTCCCGGTGTAGAAGCCAGGCAGGAGGACTGCTGTTGGACCTCGTGCCCCAATGTGGAGTAGGCCGAGGCGCTGACCAACATGAGTGGGTGCCAGGCTCTGCCTCTATGGGTGGGTGCCTGACCTGACCATGATCCTGCCCCCATCTGTGACATGTCTGCACAGAACTGGAGCTAGCAGCTGCCTCTCAAAGCCCTGAAGCAGACACCAAAGGCAAGTGGGCACACGAGCTACCATGCCTTGGGCAGCCTTACCCCATTTTGGGTAAGGCTGCTACACACTGCATCCTCGGCCTTTTTCTGAGGACTTGGCTGGTAAGACTGCCCAAGGCGTGGCAAGTTCATTGCGTGGCTGCACCCACTGCTGGCAAAAGCAAAGTGGACAGAAGAAGAAATGTGGTTGCCCACTTGGAGAAGTGAAAAAAAATAGAAAAGAACCATCTGACCTACATGTCTTTTTTAGCAGCTAATGCCTTGCTGTCCTTTTTCTAATGAGAATTTATCTTCTTCTCTTTTGGTAAATGGCATCTTTGGTACTATCTTTTAGGGCAGGGGTGGGGAACCTCAGGCCTGGGGGCCAAATGCGGCCCATGACAAGTTTTTATGTGACTCCTTTCTACTTCCTGGAACTGGCCCCGTGGATCCAGTTCTTACCTCAAATCACTGAAAAACTGAGCACAGGAGAAGGGAGCAGAGATGAGGCCATGCAGACAAGACTAGGGGACAGTTCCATGGCACAGATCCATGATTTGGGCCCTCCTTTCCTTGAGTGCCATCCCTTAAGCACCCCCTGCCCCAACTTCTATGCAGTCTTCGGAGCTTGTGGAAGCATTCAAAGTGGCCTCCGGGCAGGAAAAGGTTCCCGACCCCTGTTTTAGGAGGACAGGAGGATCTCCACCAAACCTTCTTCAGTAGTTTCACTCTCCAGAATCCTTAAATTAAATCCCCAAAGAATCCTGGCTTGGTTTTTGTCTAAAATACTCTGTGCTTGTGAGTCCTATGGTATCTCTCCATTGGATGGACATCCTTCCCCTAGCCATTGGGGAGGCAGGAAATGAGTAATCAAGATTTGAACCAAGCAGACACTCTGGACTAAGACAGAGCCCCAGTTAATAACCAGCCCAAATCTGGTGTTCCTTCCTGGGATTAGACATAGGATCCCAGTAACAGTGCAAAGTCATGCTTAAATTGCCGACGTACCAAAGGAAACAGGACACAAGATTGGGTTTTGAATGGCCACACTTTTTATTGAATCAAATTATAATTAAATTGGGTTGGGGAAATCACCTATTGCGATGCGGGTCCAGTACTTGAACTTCAACAACCAAAACAGTAACCCAGGGGTGGTTTCGATGTACCCTTGATTACCACCCCAATCATAAATACGTCTCCCCCGCCCCCTCGGCGGCCCGTGCCATGGATGAGGGGGACCAGATCCTTTGAACTTGAGTAAGGATAACGGCACCTGCCGATGGGGGACCGTACTTGTCCCTACTGCCCTCGCTCGACACCCCTCCCAGGGAGGCTGCCCCGCCGCTTGCCATACCCTGCTTTTCCGGCGGGTGGGCCTCCCCAGCTCTTAAGGAGATGACTCCTGACTATGATCATTCTAACCTACTCTACCTTTACAGTACTGGACCCCTGCCAGAGTACGACAATGGTTGAAACAAGCACAACACTACCCCAATTCTAGGGGCAACCAATTAGCCAAATGCCCAACACTGCGAGGAAGGTGAAAAACAAGAACCCGAGTGTTCAGGCCTGATTAGGGTTCCTGCAAAAATTCCTTCCTGGTCCCTAATGGCGACCGGTAAGGACCCGCAGTGCAGGGGGAGGGACTGGGAGGGTGGATACTATTTTGTTAAGGCTCCAGCCACAAGTGGGGCTGGAGCCGTTGTCCTTCGCTGCGTGCAGACCCCGCCCATCAGGCGAGGCCCACGTGCCTTAGACTTAGCCAATCCTTGCCCGGGCGGTTTGCCTAGCAACCCCGGCCGGGTTCCCTACAACCCAGCGCTGCTGCTCTTTTCCGCCCTGGGATTACCCTGCAGCCCCAAAGCAGGAACAGCCCAGCTGACCTGCCCCCCTCCTAGGCAGGCACGGCGAGGGACCTCCCACCCCCCACCCCTCCTTCAGGGGTGGGCCAGGCAGAGGCAATTATAGAAAGGCCCCAACACACTGAACCTGGAGTCCCAGTCAGAGAAATGCTCCCAGTTCCCATCACAAGAAAGGTGCCCTCAGTTTCCCTGCACAGTCTTGGAGGGGTACATTCTCAGTGGAAGGCCATGTTTCTGGGGTTCATTGTGAACTTGTAGAGATGGAAACTTCCCTTCTGCTGCACTAGTTTACCAAGACTCTGCGGTGTCCCAACGCTTGTCTTCCCATTCTGCCCTGATTGCTCCCCTGAGCTATTCACCCTGGTATGCTCTCTTTCCCTCCCCTCCAGCATACAGAGACTCAAGAGGTTGGTGGCCAGACAAGTTCTTGGTCCAATTAAAATCCATCCCCTAATAAATCACAAGTGGGAGGGGAGAGAATTTGGTTTTTGGTGTGGGCTGGAAGCTCTACAGGGAAAATGAAACATCACCTGAAGTTGATGGACTTGCCCTGCCACCATTTATTTAATCTAAAAGAATATTGCGAGGCAAGTTTGGAAAGTCTTTTCAACCATGGTTTGTCAGTTGTTTCCAATCTATATTTGGAGCTCTTGCAGGAACTAGAACTAAAGGACACTGCATTTCTGTTTTATGAGGTAGCACATGTCATAGTCAGGAACAAGGTAATTGGCTGTCTTAGACTTAGGCAGGATTTATTCACCTATGCCAAGGAAGCCAAGACATGAGACTTGGAAAGAATATAAATTCGGCTTTCATTCCCCCCACCCCTCCGTTTTGTTTTGCTTCAGCTGTACTGTTGTGGTCCAAGGCCGGCTCCAAGGCTTCTCATTCCCCAAGTCAAATGGCCTCAGGCAGCTCATTATCATGACTTCTGTGTTGATGTCTTCAGCATTTTAAAAAGTCTGTTTCTATTTCTGCAACAGTAACATGGTGACTAGTCATCTGCCCTGCAAGTTTTAACCCCTCTGAAAGAAGAATTTCTGTGACAACTCCTCAGTCAGGAATCCTCAGTATGCATTGTGCATACTAATTTCTGGGGGATATTGCATGCCACCTAACTTGAGGTATAGCTGGATAAAATGGCACATACAAGCAACAGCATTTACTGAGTAGGGCAGTTCTGACACATCTGCTATGTGACCTTGGACAGGTTACTTCATCTCTGTGCTTCTGTTTCCCCTTTCATTCTTTTGTCTATAGAATGTAAATTCTTTGAGGCAGGTGCTGGTCTCTGACTGTGAGTGTCCGCAAGGCCAACAGGACCAGTTTTGGCTAGGCTCCACTGGCATATGAATAATATGAATCCACGTGTTGTGGAATACTTTGAACCTCCGAGCACATAGAATTTTTCCCTGGCCAAATGAGAGGGGATTCCTAGAGGAGCACGATAAATGTTTAAAGGGCTACAGCACTGTATTACACACAGAACAACAGGTACAGCAATGTATTAACAATGAGTAAAAACATGTGGCTGGCAGGACTGCTCCGAGGGGCGGAAAATCATGGATGACATGACCCAAGTCAGGTTGGGAGATCGAACTGCTGTGTCCATAGGCAGAAAGCTGTCCCACTGCCCACATGGCCTGGGTAGGGCCGTGAGCACAACAAACATGTGCCTGCCCTGCTCCCAGTGCTCCGCTCCCCGCCATGATGGCCATGTGGCCAACAAGTCACAGCCATGGCAGGCCCCAGCCTGGGGCAGGTATGGTGTGCCGCAACAGATGTGGTAGCCCTCCGTGGCCTGCTTTGGCCCACATGGGCGGCCCTTAGCCCAGACTGTGACCTCAGAGATTTGCCAAAGACACAGCCTGGACTTAGCCGCCAACACTCCCCAGGGCAATTCCGGGACAACATCTGGTGGCACATGTTTACGTATGATGCCGGGTTGTGCGCCAAAATCACGTCTGGTTTTACCCAGTTTTCCGTTTAGTTTAAAAGCATCGTAATGGTCCTCTATTTATTGTCCCTGAAGCTAAATGGTCCCTGAGAGTAACTTGCCTAAATAATTGCTGGGGACTCCACAACTTTTCTTGGTGTAACTATTCCTATGGTTAGAAATGTCTTCTATAAGTCTATCATGGCAGTGGTGTGCAATGTACATGCACGCCAATCCCCTTGCATACTGGGCGAATGTGAACTTCATCCTTGTCTCCTTGTTTTCCTCAAATTTAGGACTACTTTCTCTTACCCCCTTTTGTATATCTTAATTCCTAAAAATTATGAATTGAGTTATAGTGTTCAGTATCCTCTTTTGCTTGGATTTTATACAATTTTGGATATTCAGCTGCTTGAAGATAACAGGCAAAGCTTTCTGTGCAGTGGTACAACTCTCACTGGGTGCTGAGGTTTTTTTCTCCCCATCCTAAACTCAGGAGATGAATGAACTGTGTAGGCTGACTAACTGCTTTGCCATTTTACTTTTGTGTGCATTTTAACCTTGCTAATATTTCCTCCCCCCCCCCCTTTTTTTCTTTTCTTCAGGTAATTAAAATATATATTGAGGATGAAACGAGCAGAGCTTTGGAAGTTCCAAATGATATAACAGCCAGGGGAGTGTGCCGGTTGCTAATACTGAAGAATCATTATGTTGATGATCACAGCTGGACTCTCTTTGAGCACCTCACTTACGTAGGTTTAGGTAAGAGGTGTTTTTTTTCATAATAACGCAGGCACTTGTATTCACTGCATTTTCCCCATTGATGCCAATGGGGAAAACATAGTGAACATGGATCCCTGACAATAAGTCATGGCAGCAGTACACTCACTGTTGTAAATACATAGAGAACTTTATCGTACAAAGGGTAGAACGCATAGTAAAAACAGACCAGGAGGCAGAGCTGGAATTAACATCAGCTATTTTGTTCTAGACGACTGTCCATAATAGCTCGGGTCCCGTATATCTCCTTCCCTGCTCCAGTCCACTCTAACCCCTCTGGTCAGCCTGGAATGCCCTCTTGTGGGTACCACATACCAATTTTGTCCATACAACAAGAGCCCACAAAGAGCAGCATTCCCGGTTGCTGCTCCAGTATTATGGAATTCCCTTTCCCCAGAGGTCCGTCAGAGCCCAATCCCGAACATATTCTGGAGGTGACGTAAAATGACTGCCCTTTTTGGTAAAGCATTTGGCTGCTGGGACTAGAGATTGGGTTGGATTTTGGGGGTGAAGGTAGGGATGTTCAGGAGATTTTATTGTACTGGATTGTATTTTAACATATTTTTTCCCTGTTTTTGTTTCTATAAACCACCCTGAGTCTCTGGAGAAGGGCAGGGTATAAATTTTAATAAATAAAAATGAATAAATAAAATAATATACCCACTTGGCACGTGGTTCTAAACTGTTTATGAGCTCCTTGACTGGTCTTGGAGCTAATGAGATTTAGGAGTTTAGAAGGAGCTATGGGATTGTTGTCTCAGTCTGTGTCTGAGGTAGGTCTGTAAATTACAGACAGGTAGCATTTTATGATAAATTGTTTAAATTTCTTCTGGCATTTTATTACTAAAACCCAACTTTTCCTTTAAAAAAATTTGTTTTTCCTGGCTTAGTTTCCCTTCACTTTCTCTGTTTTGCTAGAGGTAATAGTCCCGTGCAGACAGCTCTGTAGCCGCACCCAGCTGGAATTTCAGAAAGGGCATTGGCAATCAGTGCCTGTGTCGCTAAGGGCAGGAGCACTATCGTATTGCATACATCTGTGGGCACAGTGGGAATTTTGCCTTCTAAATTCAATATAATTGAATAGCATTTGGCAATGCGGTCAATTAAGCTTTGTGAGGTTTTGTTTTGAACAATGGTGGAATTCAAAGGCTACATTTGTTTAACGTTTTCCTAAACTTCACAGGTGGGGCGGGGGGTGTTCTGTGTTTTTTTAAAAAGAAAAATACATCTGAGAAAGGAAGTTTATTATATGTATTTTGATTGAAAAGTTTTGAAACTATTTTATAAACTATAACCAGGGCATGAAATTTCAGATCGAACTCCAAGAGCCAAATAATAATAATAATAATAAAAATATTCAGTCAGCAGACGTTATTTATTTCAGTTTCTAGACTGCCCACTCCTGCAACAGCAGCTCAGGGTGGCTCAGAACATGTTAAAAATCTATAAAAATATAAGATAAACATAAATAAACCATCAATAAATAAACAAAATAACAGTATAAAATCAATAATAAAACATAAATCCCATTAATAAATAAATAAACATAAATAAACCATCAATAAATAAACAAAATAACAGTATAAAATCAATAATAAAACATAAATCCCATTAATAAATAAATGAACATTATAAAATCAATAATAAAATATAAAACATTATCCTGATATTAAACCGTTCTTGCCCCACTACATCCCTGAACCAGTTGCCAGCCTCAGCGAATGGCTCCCAGGTGCCTGCACATTTTGTGCCTTGCTATAATTTATGAACAGCTCAGAAAGTTCAGACTTTTGCTGGTGGCCAGTCTCCATTTATATTTTTGCTTATGTCTATCTATGTGCAACGTGACAAGGACAGACTTTGTGCATTTAAGGTCTCCAAACTAAAGTTTTACAATCAAATTTAGATCACCAAGGTACCGGATTCGCAGACATGTTACCAGATACTGTAACCCCATCTGCTCTTTATTGGGGTCGGGATTGTTTATATTTTCCTTTGGCCCCTCCTGGACTCCTTTTGCTCCTGTACAGGTGCACAAATACACAAGACCACTGCTCTACATCACAGCTCTCTATTAAAAGATCTCTGCTTTCTAGAACAGCTTTGTAGTACCTTGACTTACAGTCTAACATCTCCTTCTTAATTCTACCCGTAATAGCAGTGCGCTTCAAATCTTAACCATGGGACAAAGAAAGACAGCAGTTACCAAATAGGCTGATCAGGCCCTCTTGAACTGCTGGGGATTCAGTGTCTTTATGCTTGCTGCTCTCTGCGATGGGAAGGCTGGAGAGATGAGATGATGCTTGCGAGACCCGAAACTTCCTTATTCTAACCACTACTTATATCCTTGTTAGTATAGCCCCACAACCCATCCCACTTACGTGACGTAGTACTTCAACCCATCCCACTTATGACATATAATTATGAATGCTATTGATTACAAATAAGCTTAGTCTTCAAAAAGCCGCTTTCCTCATGATTTCTCCTTTAACATAGTCAGCAAAATCTATTGTCCATTTTAGCCACTGTCAACAGTCTGCTCTTGGCCCCACATCCCTCCTTGTGACTGGCACTTGTTTTATACTTTGAGCAAATGTTACATTTGTGGTTAGAGTCATCTAGCTTTACATCTAGTTTCACTGTTACCTAGTTCCTTACTTCTGAGCCTATTTTATATTTGCCACCTGTCTGCTATGTCTGACCTACTGAAATTGCAGAGTCGGGCGGTTTCGACCCACAGATGTCTGCATCCGAATGTCATAAGATCCTGTTCTATTGTTAGTTTTCTGTTGGACTGACAGCTTAAGTTTTCACTTTATGTGAAGCACTTATAAACATTTGAGCATTTGGGGTTACAGAGGGGCCTAGTTCCCAGGACCGAAGTTGAGCTGCCTCTGGGTTCACAATACGTGGTTCTGAAAGATGGCAGTCACCATGAAAAAAACCCAAACCAAACAAGAGGTCTTATAAAGAATAAAGAGCTCAGGGACGAGTTTCCATATTACATCTTGTCATTTTGAGAGCAGTAATTGAGAAATTGCATTCAGCTATATATCAAGCATGCATCATAAAACTGTACTGTTACAGTACAAACTTTTATGTCAGTGGCAGAAATTGAATCTAGGAGAAAAGTAGTCTTCAGGCTGCTTTAATTCATCCAAGGGAGCTATACTGGTGTCGAGAGGGTCATGACTTAGCACAGGTGTGATGAAAAGCCAACTTTTTTGCTATTTCTCAAGGCTTGTGCCAGTTGGCTGGCAAAAGGCTGTACTGGATGACCCTTGAGGTCCGTTCGTGCTCTGCGACTCTATGACTTGTACTTTCATTGGTCCACTGTATATTTATGTAAAATATTACTGAAACGTATTCTGTGTTCAGCAGAAGTACCTTAGTGATTAACTTTAATAGGATAAAAAAATGATCTTTACTGGTCCTTTATGATTTAAAAAGCAGACACAAATGTTTTCATTTTTTTCCCTTTTGACTTGTAGCATTTCAAAGATATTTATAACCTTTTGCAGGGAGTGCATGATCTGTAAGGTGCTTCGAGCCCAGAGAGTAAGGCCAGAGTTAAATCTGGGTCAAGCTCTACATTGGTTGAATACGCTATCGGAGAATACAGAAGAAAGGCTGTAGACAATACTGTCTTTAATATTGTGGATGATGTCAAAATCAGACCCAGATTCTGAAATAAGAATAATAAAAGATTAATAGAAAACTGAAGGTGCACCTTAAATCTCAGCCACTTTCTCCCAATCATTAATTTGTAATTAAATCTAGTGTATTTTTTTAGTGGAAGAAATTGTTGCTGAAATAGCAATCTATTTGTTACTTCCTGTAGCATGCAATCTGAACCATTTGTTTTTCTCTGTGTTGGACCACTGGTTCCTAAGCTTTTTTGCCTGACACGCTCTATTTTGACACCTAAATTTAGACCTTGAAACTGAGATGGCAGCAAAGGCATGCAAAGTATATAGAATATTAGTTGGTTTGTGACCCGCCCCCCCAACTCCAGGTAGTATGAATACCCTCTTAGGAGCCCCAATCTACAGTTTGAGTTGGAGCGTGTGCATTGAAGTACCACTATCATGGAGATTAACACTGGAATGAATAATATCGGTGGCAAATATCCAATCTGACAGTTTCACATGGTTCAAATTGTAGCTGCCGAAACCAATAACTACTATTTGGGCCCATCTTCACCAGATATCCATTTCAGGTTCTGTCTTGGTTTTTTTGGTTATTTGGTTACTTCATTTTGTCCAATTGTACATCTTAGTAGCCAAAAATAAAGTAGCCAAACAGCCGAAAAACAGAGATGTCAACATTGGCTTTGGTTACCGATATATGGAGGGCTATCAGAAAATGCAAGCAACATCTGTGAATACAAATCCACTATTCATTTCAGCACTAATGGAGACATTTGTATAAATTATAATACTGCAGATGGTGTACTTGGTTCTTCCTTAGGAGGAGGGTTCATCCACCTGTACTTTCTAAATATTAGGGCTGGCCGGCCCTAAGCGCTTCTATAATTCGACACCAACAAATGTATTTTTTTGGTCAGCAACATGTTCCGTACTGATTTTGATTTTCTTCCAATGTAATTGCTCTTATTGGCTGAACACACTGAATAGATTTTCCAACCATGGTTTCTTTTGTTTGCTTTAAATACTTGCTGTTTGTTGTACTTGTGTGGATGATCGCTTGTGTTGCAGAACATTGTTTCTGTTCTCTGGTTAGATAAGGGAAATTGTAACAATGGTAAACAGATTTGCAGTACAGATTTTTGGATGAATAATCCATCTGCAACTGTTGTCACAAACACTTGGTACCCAACAGCTTTACCAGTTCTCTCATGTGGAAGGCCTGATCCCATGAATCCTTCTGAATTGAATGTGCAGGTTTTTATTTACAGTATTTATTCACAAATCAGCTTTTACTCTGTGCATGTGTGTGAATTTTCATAGCTTTACTCTCTTCTTTGGGCGTGAATTTTGCAGTATTTCCCTGCACATACAGATATCCTGAAAGGTTTGTGTTTTACAGAAGTATTTAGGAATCCTTTCATGCCATGTTTTACTGATAAACTTTTAAACAGTTATATTTTTGTTATGGAGAGTAAGTTCTAAAAGTACATGTTAGTGATGTCAGTATGTTCACCTGAAGAGAGTGTTATTCCTTCTCTTAACACTCTGGTTATATCTTATTCCAGGTGTGTGGTGGTGTTTTTTAAAAAAAATGCCCACTGGATGTCACTGTTGTTCTTCACATGCAGACAGCAGACTTACTTTAGTAGTAAAAAAAGTACAGTGCTTTAGTTATCCTCATTGTTCTGTTAGCTCAGTGTTTGATTTCATTGTTAGTAAAATCTTCAACGTGATGGGAAAAAAGTTCAGTCGAGTATCGTGTACCTGAATGAACCTTCATTGAGGTAATTCTCATGCTGCAAATTCTGAAGGAAATTTGTAGGGGTGTGTGAACACCGAGCAGTTCAGTGTTCGACCCATTCATTCGGGGTTCGGCCAAACCTGAAACCGTTCGGTTTGGTCCGTTTGGACCGAACTGGTTTGGGGGGGCCAAACCCGTTCGGTTGGGGGGGTTTCCCTCTCCCCTTGAGGCTGCATGGGTGGAAGGGGCTCCGGGGAGCTCCTCCCCCCACAGTCTGGGATTTATTTTTATTTTTTTAACACACACACCCCCGCCAGAATCGCCTGCAGCCCTACCTGGTGGTACCGGGGCTCCGGGTCCGGCGGCGGGTGGCTCTGGCAGTGGGTCCACTGGCGGTGGCACTCCGGAGCGCTTCAGGCTGCTACTAGACCTTCCGGGTCAAACCAGAAGGCCTAGTAGTGGCCTGAAGCGCTCCGGAGCACCACCCCCGCTGGACCCGGGGCCGGAGCCCTGGCACCTGCAGGTAGGTCGGGCTCCTGCCCCGGGTCCGGCGGCAGCCATGGTGGTGGTCCAGAGTGCTTCAGGCTATTACTAGGCCTTCTGGTGTGACCAGGAAGGCCTAGTAGTGGCCTGAAGAGCTCTGGAGAGCCACTGACAGTGGACCTGACACCAGACCCGAAGTCCTGGCACCACCAGGTATGGCCACGGGTGATCCCAGGGAGGGGGAGGTTAAAAAAATTCCAGGGGGGGGAGGTGCTCCCCAGCGCCCCTTCCACCCACACAGCCTGGAGGGGGGAGGGAAAACTGGGTCTTCCCTGAACCGAGTTCAGAACCCGAACTTGGTTCATTCGGAGGTCGGTTCGGATTCGGGGTGTTCGCGAATGGGCTGACCCCGAACTTCCGAACCACGTTCGCACATCCCTAGAAATTTGCAGCATGAGAACTACCGGAATGAAGGTTCATTCAGGATACATGGTACTACCTTTTTTGCATCACGTTGAAGATTTTACTAACAATGAAATCAAACACTGAGAATTTTATCAAGGTCCTTTTAGACTTCAGACTAGATTTTCTTCTGCTGGCTGCTAGTTTACTCAGGTATATGGAGGCAGAAAATTCTTCATTAATATGTCTGTCATTCCAATTCATAAAGATAGATTTTGGATTAGCAGTGAGCAGTATTTTCAACCTTTTCATCTGACCCAGGTCCTGCAGTCTTGGTGCTTACCCAGTGCCTGGCTGCTACTGGGGACTGGATGCGGGTGAGCCGTCTGAAGCTGAATCCAAACAAGACTGAGGTGATGATGGTTGGCCGGCCCTGTGGCTGGGGTTGTGGGTGGGGGAGGGGAAACGGGATTAGGATGGGTCCTGCCTTCCCTCACTACTCAAATGTGTAACCTTGAGGTGCTCCTGGATCCTCAACTGCGCCTGGAAGGTCAGGTTGTGATTGTGGCCAGGAGTGCCTTTCACCACCTCCATTTGGTGAGAAGGCTGCATTCCTTTCTTTACAGTGGGGATTTGGCCACTGTTATCCATGTCTTCATTACCTCAAGACTGGATTACTGCAATGTGCTCTACATGGCGCTGCCCTTGTACATTGTTCAGGAGCTGGAGCTGGTGCAGGATGCGGCGGCCTGCCTCTTGATGGGGGTGGGTTGCTGGGAGCACTTTACACCAGTGCTTAAGAGTCTGCAGTGGCTGCCTATAGTGTTTTGGACCCAATTCAAGGTGCTGGTTTTGAATTTTAAAGCCCTAAATGGTTTGAACCCTCCATAGCTGAAGGGCCACCTTTCTCCTCATGCTCCTTTGTGCCCTTAAGATCTGCTGAGATCCCAATATCGAGGTTTCCAGAATGAGTCTTTAAAAACGCTGCGGAAGGCTGTGCGCACCACCGATTCCTATGGCGGGCAGCCACTTCCAGTGCGTGTAAATGCACCCCGTGAAGTTTTTGCTACCAGCACATTGAAGAAGGTGCTTCCCTGGCTGCTCATCTACAAGCGGCCTAAGAGTTCTCCCAAGATACTCAGAAGCTGGATCATTTATTGGGACATCTGTGGGTTCCTATAGTGGCAGATACTATTCCTGAGTCCTCTGCTGGGTTAGTCTGCCTCATGAACTGAGGCAGACATAGCCTCAACATTGCTGAGTAGCAGTTTCTAGGTAATACATCTAAATACTCCTGTTTAATTCTACAAAAGTGCCAGTCCCGCCCGCCTAGGACCTCCACCCCTTCCATCAGGCTTTCCCTAGCTCCTCACCCCCACAGACTGCTTGCTGATGCTCCCTCTAGCCCTCAGGACTTGTCTCTAATTAATGATTGTTCAGTGTCAGGTACGTTATTGATGCTATTTAAATACATAATAATAATTAATGATAGGTGGGCTTGGGGGCAATAAGAGGACTCCTAAACGGATGAGGATTAAGGCTACTGTGAAGAGTAATAATGTCATTATATTACAAATTGCTTGAAAGGATGTGGGAGTCTTCAGTATTCTATATCTTGGCCTATTGCCTTGCCTCAGTTTATCCATCTCTAACAAGTTTATTTTTATTTAAGTTCATGCAAAGCATTTTGATGTCACTGGATGATTAGTCCTTTAATAATTTTGAACATTACTGTACTAAAAGCATCTTTGAATCCTTTATGTGGGCTGCACAGCGAGACTGTGTTGTAACCTTAGGGTGTATTTGGAAATCCTTGTTCACATTCAGGACACAACTGACAACATTAAGAAAAGTAATCTGATTACAGGATTATGTTTAAAGTACCATATTCTGTTAATATGTAAATTCCTTTGAAAAGTAATTTGAATCCATGTATGAAGTCTTGTAATTGCCTACCTTTTTAAAGATCCTTTGGGTGAATTAATTTTCTCTAGCAGCTGTGTATTTACTAGCGCTGAAATGAGATTTTTCAAAAACAGGAATTCCCGTCGAAAACCTGGTTCCCAATACCATCTCAGTTGAACTGAGAACCTCTCGGTACACGGCAGTGAGTGTGTTTAGACAGACCCAGGGGTGGCTATCCCTGGGTCTGCTCCGGCGATGGCAGCAGGTTTAAACGGAGTCCACCTGTGCCCCCTCCCCCCTGCCATACAGCTGACAGCAGGTTGGGCAACTGCTCTAGGCTGCTGCCTGCAGCTCTGTTGCCACTGCCAGGACAACCTGTGGCCAAGAACAGAGCTTTGGAAGCCGGCCAACTTTTAGATGGACCACTGCTCCACCACCAGCTGGTGCTCCAGGTTTGGGAGACCTGCTCCACTCCCAGTGCTCTTGGATGGTCTGGAGTACCGCAAGCAGAGTTGACCCACTTACCCCAGGGTAGCCCACTACATGGATGGGCCACCTAGGGGTGGGGGTGGAGCAGGAGCAGAGCAGGTGTCTGACTAAAGGCACCCAATGTCTCAATCAACATTTCATTTCCTGATTTACTGATATGAACTTACTGGAATCCTATTTACTGCTTTGCCGTCAATTTCAAATCCTGAGATAGAGAGACAAAGTGGTTCAAATGATATCTTTTATTGAACCAACTGTTGTTGGTGGAAATTGTGAAGATTCAATTTTCTACAGCAAATTTCAATATCTCCCATTGCAATTCAGAGAGTGGTCCAATAAAAGATATTATTCTAATCACTTTGTCTTTCTGTCACTTGGGACCAACACGACGACCACATTCTCTGAAAATCCTGAGATGTAATACTGATGTCACTGCATTCCAGTCTTCCTTGCTTGGTCAACAACCTAGAGGGGACAATTCTGATTGGTTGCCAGGGGTAAATGAAACTCATTGTGATGCCATTTCCCCCTCTTTTGCTGGTGACTTTGCAGTGGCTGCTAGGAGTAAGTGTGTGCTAGGGATGGGCGAACAGATCAGGGTTCGGGTTCGGCCTTTGGTTCGGCTGCGTTTGGTTCATCCATTCGGTTCGTTCGCCGAGTTCGGGTTTGGCCGTTCGGTTCATTCGCCGGGTTTGGGTTCAGCCATTTGGTTTGGCCATTCGGTTCGGGTTCGGCCGTTCGGGAAATGTTTTTATATGGGTTTTTTTGTGTTTTTTTAATATGGTTTTTTGGTTTTTTATTTGGTTTTATATGGTTTTTTGTTTTAAACAAAAAATAACCACTAAATCTATCTAAGCTAAGCTAAATAAATGAATGAGAATATGGGGGTAGATGGGTTGGATGGGTGAAATGGGAGGAGTATTACAATGGATTGGGGAGCTGGGAAATGCTGGGAGAGGGAGCCTTCTAGGGATGGGCGAATGCAGTTCGGCAGTTCGGAGTTCAGCCCGAACTCAGCCTGTTCGGACGACCGAACTCGAACAAGAACACGAACATACCGAACAAACCGAACACCGAACGGCGAAATGACCGAACAGTTCGGTCAGTTCGGATTGCGTTCGGATGGCAAAAAAAGGTTCACTGGAAGGTCAAACATGACAGGGAGGTGTCAGTCACTGAGGAGCAGACTTCCAGGCACCAGGGGTGGAGAGGCTTGCAAGAAACGAAACTAATTATCTGCCTCCCCCCTTCCCAACACCTTCTGAGCTAGTCACTGTTCCTGAACAGCAGGCGTTGAGTAGGATTTTTAGATTGCTTTAAGTTTCATTTCAGTTTTGTAATGAAATGAAACTTAAACCATAAACTGAAACCTTGTGTTATGCACTGTACAGACTCATTGAGTATGTAATGTATGTATTTCACTACAGACTCCTCTTCTGTTTGTGATTTCCCCCCCCCATCCCATATATATGGAATCTCTCTCTCTCTCTCTCTCTCTCTCTCTCTCTCTCTCTCTCCATATGTATATCCATATGTATATATTTGGATATGGATATGGGATGGGGGAGATAGATAGATAGTAGAGAGTTGTAGGAGTTAGCTTAGTGATAGAGATAGCGTTAGTGTCAGTGATTCAGTTTTAGTGTTTGTAGGAATAGGTCTGTGTACTTATTAGATAATCCATTTAGTTCATAGCATTTAGAATAGTTCATAGCAGTTAGATTTAGTGTAGATATATATATATAATATTAGATAAAATAAATAAATTTTAAAAAAACATTTAAAAACAAAAAAACCAAATAAAAAGCAAAAGAAAACCATATAAAACCCAATAAAAAACAAAAAAGAAACCATATAAAAAACAAAAAAACACCCATAATAACACTTCCTGAACGACCTAACCGAACAGCCTGTTCGGACAACCGAACCGAACAGCTGAACCCGAACTTGGCGAATGAACCGAACGAACGAACCGAATGCATCCGAACCGAACGAACAAAACGAACGCAGCCGAACCAAATGGCCGAACCCGAACTGCGATCTGTTCGCCCATCCCTAGAGCCTTCTGTGAAACTCCTGCTGTTCAGGAACAGTGACCATCTCAGAAGGTGTTAGGAAGCGGGGAGGCAGATAGTTTTGTTTCTTGCAAGCCTCTCCACCCCTGGTGTCTGGAAGTCTGCTCCTCAGCTGGCTACCTCTCCCTGTCATGTTTGACCTTCCAGTGACCCTTTTTTTGCCACCTGAACTCACCCGAACGCGATCCGAACTGACCAAACTGTTCGGTCATTTCGACGTTCAGAATTGAGTTCGGTTCGGTCAGTTCGTGTCCGGGTTTGGTCGTCTGAACAGGCCGAGTTCGGGCCGAACTTCCGAACCACATTCACCCATCCCTAGTGTGTACATGGCTTGTGCAAGTCTTCTATCTTTGTGGTATATTATGTAACATAAAACTCCACTCTGCAGGGAACACTCACCTTCTTTCTACTCCACCACAACCCCCCAGCCTGATCACACATCAGGCTTGCCTCTCTAATAGACTCCTCTAACCCTAATGTAATTGGGTGCCATGTTGCTTCTAGGTCTGGCTGGTGCTTGGTTGACACTTGGCACCATGAGGCCAGAGGGATGATTGGCTCCACTTCCCCTTTCCTGGTCTGTTCAAGTTACCAGTGCCACAATACCAATGCCATGCCAAGATGGTGCCCCTGGGCGTGGGGGTGGTGAATGTCTGGTTTCTTAATTTTGTGACTTCTGGGGTCTGGGCTTGCTGACTTTTGGTGGGATTTATTTCTCCATGCAGTTACAGACTGTTTTGCAGGGTTATTGTATTCTTCTTGAGCTAATGTCCCTTGCTAGCATGCATTTTTGTGCACTGCTTGGTTTGTATAATGATTAAAGTGGTGCACTCATTGTGCTGGTGGTGGGCCATGCTGTGGGTACACTACTGTTGTTGTTTTTTTATTTCTGCATGCAGCTGCACTTTTGTGGGATTGTCTTCTGGAGCGATTGTCCCACTCTTGCTAGCCTGCTTTTCTGGGTAGTGCTTTGGCTGTGGGTTCAAGAACTTTGCAACAACTTTCCGAAGTTTTCCAAGGTCCGGAATTCCAAAACTTCAGAAACAGCACTGAAGGGCCCCCAAGTACTTGGACTTATTACTCGGAACTTCGGTATTCAGCCTGAGTACTCAGAAGTACTATTCAGTACAGCCCTAATTTTTAAAGAAAAGAGTATGTGTTTCAAATTGTACATGATATACATAGCTGTGCTTGATCACTGAAGTCATATAGTTGTGTTTTCTTTTTTGTGGGGGCCAGTGGCAACTGTACTTTGCTGGGGAAATCTGCTGAGGTGTCCTTTTCTCAGTCCCAATAACACATTTTGCAAACATTACATTAGGAAATAAAATGGTTCCATAAGGATTGTGGAGTCCTGCATTACTATCCCCAGCCTTAATCCCCCATTGTGTTAACAGAATTATTTCCTTAGTTAAAAAAACCCCTTGTTTTTCAAACTGTGTGCGCTATTAGAATATGTGCAATGAAAACAGTGAGTCTACTGTTGCAAAATCTTCATAATTGTTGCTGAATTTTATTTCAACTTGTTTCAAGACACGCATCATGCCATTCACTATTATCTAATCCTAGTTGAATTTTACATGCATAAACAAAGCATGTGCACTGCAGTGCACAATTTTGGGGGTGATTTTGTGTAGCAGTGAGTGAACTTCTTTAGATAGACTGCCATTGGTCTGGCCTTGCCCACTTCCTGTATATAATGGAAGGCCTGAAGCTCCCCCTCAGCAAGGTTACAGTCTTAGGGGGGAGAAAAATAAGGGGAGGAAGGAAAGGGGAAGAAAAACTTGGAGAAGAGAAGCCTGGGGATTTATATAACTATACATTTTTAAAAAGACAAAATATTTTTTTCTTGCTGGACTTGAACATGGGAAGCCAGGGTTTGAATCCCACCCTAGCCATGAACTCAAGTTGCAACCTCTTGGCCTTGAAGAGCCAGTGTGGTGTAATGGATAAGGTGCTGGACGTGTACCTGGGAAGTAAGGGTTTGAATCCTGCCCTAGCCATAAACTCACTGGGTGGCCATGGTAAATCACAATCTCTCAGCCTCAGTAGTAGTAATAATAATAATAATAATAATTGTAAAGCACCAGGTACACTGCTGATGCTATATAAATGCTTAATAATAATAATAAAATCTTGTGTAGTTTGTCATACTTATGTCTATCTTCCTATTCCTATGTTAGTCAGTGCTTAACTTATCTTAAACCCTACCCTATCTATAATAAAATGGAAACAAATTCAACACATGATGACAGCTTAGTAGTCACCCTCCCTTGTGGGGGAGCCTTGGGCTCAAGGTGGACCTGGGAGAAGGAAGCTAGTTGCTGGAGGCATGGCATGGGAGGAGGGAGGTCAGGCACATCCATCCCAGAAGCTGGCAGTGTACAATACCCTGCTCAACATCCACTGTAGTGGCAATAAGCATCTATTGCCCTCCTCTGCTGCCTCAGATACTGGGCATACACCCGGGCCTAGTGCTGCCTCCTACATACATATGGTTCTCCACTGCTGCCTGAGGTGGTCTAGGGATTCCCTCAGGCCTTGCAATGCCATGTTGGCTGAATTCAGACACTGGAATAAGGCCCCCCAGCTCCTCAAACTCATCCTCCTCTACCACCTCACCAGGCTGGGGAAGAGAAGCTGGAGAACGAGATGGTGAAGAGGAGGAGGAGAATGGGTTCTGTCTCCCCTAAGTCCTCTGATGCTCCCTACCCTTTCTTTCTTGGCTGCAGTGTCGATGGTGGGCAATTGCATGTTGTCTGCCAGCACGCCTCCTTGACACCCAGGTGAGGTGGCTGATCAGCCCAGTAGTACTCCCCTGGATCCTCACAAGACCCTCTGGTCACACATACTGCAGTGTGCATACTCTGGGAGCTGGGAGAAGTACTCAAGCTAATGCTCTCCTCCTCTGTGGCCTTTGCTGCCCCTGCTCCACCACCACCTGTAAAGACTCGGAATCACTACTGCTGTGTCTCCCTCTCCTTCCACTGAAAATCCTATGCCTACATATAAATCCTATACCCGTGTATACCCTATTCCTCTAATAAAAATCGTATACTTATGTCCTATACCTATAAATCATATCCTCTGTGTCTGTCTGTCTGTCTGTTTCTGGAGAGAGAGAATAGCCTCATGCTGCAGAACCCTCCCTCCACTCACAGAGTCCTCCCATTACCCACAAAGAAAGGGAAGGAAGGCACTGTTTTTATACTGTGGGTTGGGTGGGATACAAGGTTAAGGGGTGGATCTGCTATTTCACACTGTGATTCTCTCAGAAATGCAGTAAGCAACTAACGGACAGAAACCTGGAAGCAAAATGGTACCCTTAGTAAGCTGTAAATGAATGGTCCATGGTAATGGCGAATGGTACGCAGGAAGTCAGTTAAAATCAGGACAGTATCTTGTGGTATTTTGAGAAATTTATCTGTATTGGGAAGTGGTCAGAAAATCGGTCGCATTTCCCAATATGGCAAAAATTTAGCTGCTTGTTTCATCCCTAGTATTTACCTGTCCAGTAGGGTGATGTAACATGTTTTTTGTTCTTGATTTTTCCTCTACGAAAAAAGTTTCTAGCAGATGACATTTCTCTAAATGTCACAATGCAACAATTTAACAAAGCTTAAATGTCATACTGTTCTAGAAGCAGAGTTTGGTTTCTGTAAAGCTGGGAAAAGATTCACATGAGAGCTCCGCTTAGCTTCTCTGTGTTTCTCTGCTCCCCTATACAAATAAAGATGATTTTTGAAGCAAAGCAGTCTGAGAGGCTTAGTTTTGCTCCTACTTGTGGTTTGAACAAGTTCTGCAAATATTTATATTGTCCACTGAGAGTCAGTGTGGTGTAGTGGAGAAGCTGCTGGACTTGGACCTGGGAAGCCTAGCCATGAACTCCCTGGGTGACCTTGGGCAAGTCATAAGCTTTCAGCCTCACTTCCCCATCTATAATATGTGTGTCTGACTCTCCCTGTGTTCCCCTCACCCGTAGATTGTATGCCCACTGGGCAGGGACCTGTCTCCATTGTAAAGAGCCAGGCACACTGCTGGTGCTATATAAATGACTGATAATAATATAGGGTTGGCTCTGGCACATAGGAGTAACTTTGGGCTAAGTTTGTGGGGGACACATCCCTGTGTACTCCCATGGTCTGGCATTTACATTTTAAGAGAGTCTGACTTGTAGTGTGTGATTGCTCTGCACTTCCTGAAAATCCAGTTCCTTTAAGTCATCATTTTTAGGAACACTTGGATATCACTCCTCCTTCTGGAAACTCTGTGCCGTGGCATTTACGTTAAAGTGATTCAGGAAACATCACAATTATTAAACTTCAGGTTGTTGCTTTTGAAGGAACTTGGGGTGATAGAGAAAAATGCATTTTCTCTCCTTTGTTTATTTTGATCATTTGACAGAACTCTCTATAGTCAGCAAGTTTCTCCTATGTGTGGTGTTTAGAGGGAACAATCTAATAAAATAAGAACACCTTTATAACATCACACAAATAGCAAGAGCAGCTGCAATTACTGAAAGTAATTTATTAAAATTAACTAGATTTTAAGTCGACAGTGGCTTTTTTCAGTTCAGTTGAAGACTTTGGGACCCTTTACAAATGAACGTACCCCCACTCACATGTGCGGGTGAGGGGCTGTCCGTTTAAATGCCATGGCGGGTGTGGAGGGGCATCGGTGGAAACGCCGAAGCCAGTGGGGGTGTGTGCGTGCGTGCTCCCACGTAACACCCATCTCCACCCATCACCCACACATGGAGCAACCGGCGCCAATTCTGGATGCTCTGTGCCTGGAGGTAGGTGAGGGTCTGTGGGGACGCCCCCCCCCATGCACCGCTCACCCACTGCGCCGTCTCCCCCATCCCCCCATGCACCTATGCCCATTTGAAAAGGGCCTTGGTCACTGTTTAAAAAAAGAAGAAGAAAGGATCCAATAACGTTTTGATTCATTCCCTCAGCGGGGTAAAAATAGAAATAGAAATGGCCCACCAAAATATACAGGACCACACATTCTTATTGCATTAATTTTACACATTTATAATGAAGTAATATGTGTATAAAAGAAACCTCCTCAGACCTTATACCATTTGCCCTTACATGCACATGTGGTTCAGAATTCTTAATTCTCGGAGAAGCTATCAACAAAATGGGATGCAGTACCAACCTAAAGGATCGACAGAACAATGTTCCCAACTCTTTAGCTTTGCAGTGGGAAAAGGTAGGTTCCTTGGTGGCTTATTATCCTTTTATAAACAAGGTCTTTGTCATTGTGTTTAGATTTCCCAAATTCCCCAATCACTGTAAATTTAATTAGCAATCAGAATTGGTTTTCAAAAAAGTTCAAATTTCCCCAAATGATTTACAGATCTAAATGTTTGGCATCCAGCATAACTAATGTGATCACTTATAATAGATTTAGCCAGCTCTAAAGTAATTCAGGAAGAATTTATCATATCTGAAAAAACTTTATGACTAAATGTTGAGTAGTTTTTTGTTTGTTTTGTAATTAATCATTCCTCTTAATTAATTTTGACTCAGTCTCTAATTTTGTCAAAGAAGCACATTGTACAACGTAGAAGTCTAAATGCCAAAATCGCCCTCTCTCAATGTCCCAAACTTGGTAGAAGCATTGCTGTATGTAATAAGCTAACTTCAGAAGAAGGAATACCTCATCTTGCAGCTATAAGAGAGATTGTAAAGGTTTGAGGAGGGGTGTGTGGGTGACAGGGATGATGAGGGACTGCAAATATTTATGAACAAAGTTAGCTTTATTTCACAAAACTTTAGTTAGGGTGACATGTAAACAAACAAACCCCCTCATATATAATTTCTAATCTCTGTTTTGTGTTGGTGAAAGATAACTTGAAAGCTTAGAGTTACTGGTCCTCTTACCTGCTACAAGTTGTTTGAGTGGGAGACTAGAAGATGGTTTACTCTCCATTTACCTTTGGTATATGTACTCACACCCAATCCTACACAACCCTAAATTTTAATTGTACTGGAGCTCTAAGATCTCACATTTAACTAGAAAATGGAATAAAATGCAGGATAATATGTTTTTCTTTGGTTTTTACAGAAAGAATAATAGAAGACCATGAATTGGTGATTGAAGTTCAGTCAAATTGGGGTATTGAAGAAGAAAATAAACTTTATTTTAGAAAAAATTATGCCAAATATGAATTCTTTGAAAATCCCATGGTAAGTCATTTTATCTGTTAATAATAATAATTAATAATTAATAAATAACCTACATCTCTTTTTCAAAAGAAATCAAAAGTGCTGCAATCGAGACAGATGCTAAGGTCTCATTCACAAATTGCCCTTCCCTTTTTAAACTTATCCCATGTTTATCTTGTCCCATAGCAGTGGATTTACATGGGACAATGTTGATTCCCCTGTTTTTCACTGGCTTCTCACTTTATTTCCATGTGACGTTTTCCACCATGCAAAGGGCATGGAGGCATGTCTTTGTAATATCATTGCATTCAGTGTTCTGGAAGCATCGTGGAGTAGAGGAAGGAGCCTCTGGCCTCACTTTTGTGGCCATACAGAGGTAAGAAATGACAAACAGGAAATGATATAGTGGAGATGAAGATTGCTCCTGGTTAATCAAATCACATGACACCTTTGTTACTTGACAGTCATATTCTTTCCAGCAGACCTTTGCATCAGATGGTAGAGAACAAGGGCATCAAGGAGTATACGAGTAGTAAGGATTTCACACAACACTTTTGCGTTTGGGTCATTATACATTCTAAATGCAGGGGTGTAGCTACATGGGGAGGCCCCCGAGCAGAAGATAGAATGCCCCCCTCTCCCCCTGGAGCAGGAAGACATGAAGGGAGCAAGGGCAAAGGGGAGTGGGGTGCAGTTGCTGAAGGTTGCAAGGCTTGAGTTGGGGGGTGGGGGGAAGGATGGAACAGGACCAGGTTGCGGGGACGGAGCTGGGTGCAGGGTTTTGGTGGGGAGTAGAAGCTGGGTGTGGGATTGTGACAGGGGAGAAACAAGTCTTGGGTTGCAAGGGGAGAAGGGGAAAGTGTGACTGGGTTGTGGGGAGATCATGGCAAGCATTGCTGGGCGTGGGAAAGGGCACTGAGAGATGATTGCTGAGGGGTTTGGGAGGAAGGAGCAGGAGTGGGCTGAAATTTGCTGAGGCCAGGAAGGGGCAGTGGGGAGAGGGTAGCTGGGGCGGGAGCATGGTTTGCAAGCAGGAAGAAGTGGGACCTGGTTGCCAGGTGAGCCAGGCATACGTTGCTGAAGGTGGGAAGGAACAGAGGGAAGTGTCCAAGGTGCTGGGGGTGCAGTGGGGAGCAGGGCCAAGCTTCCGAGGGTGACAATCAGAGGAGAGGGACATAATGCAGGACAAGTCAAGACCAGTTCACGCTAGCAGAACAGTCAGTTTTCTGGGGCAGGGAAGTGGGGACCATTTCTTCATGCTGCTTCTAGGCACCGCCCTCTTACACTGGGTAAAAACAGATGTGCAAGTGGTGACAGGGCACCGACCTGATGTGACAGCGTCCAGGGAGCCATCCCACTGGCTGTACAGCTGGGAGCACAACAAACATTCAGGCTGTTAGCCATGGTGGCCAGTGAGCCACAGCCATGGCTGCTGGCCATGGGCTGGGAAAGCCACAGCCACACAAACGCTCTCACCCGCTCTGGTCAGCTTTGGCCTGGTTGGGTGGGCGGGCCTTAGCCTGGGCTGTGACCTTGGAGGTTGTCCAGAGGTCATAGCCTGGACTAGCCCCAACTCCGCCTGTGCCAATCCCCGGGCAACATCCGACGGCACGTGGTTACATGTGTGGCTGGGTCCTGGGCCAAAGCAGATGTGCGGGTGGCGACAGGGCACCAACCTGACGTGATGGTGGCCGGGGACCCAAATCACGTCTGTTTTTACCCATTGTTGTGCTTTCTAGACCCCACTCAGGACACCAGTGGGGATAAGAGGCTGGGGAGAGAGAGGAGTCTGAGGAGAAGCGAAGGGGTGGTGACTGTTGGTGCAGTTGCACCAAGAAGCGTGGCCCCCCCAGGCTTTGGGGCCTCAATGCAACTGCGCCACCTGTCCTTATTATAGCTATGTCACTGTCTAAAAGTTTATTGTGTGAATATGCCTTAATTGTTAATGGAAAAGAGAGGGGAGGACCAATATTTGGGAGAGAATATATGTAGTCACCATTTATAATCCAAAACACTTGCTCCTTTTCTTGCTACCATTTTAAATACTCATCCCTATAGATTTGTGATTAGCCAAGGAGGGACTGGAGGACAGTGCCCCTGTATTTAAGGCCAGTGCCCCCCATTCATTTCTCCTGTCTGCTTTTTCCCTTTTCCTAGCTGCCTTCCCAACAAAGGAAAGTGCCCCCACATCTGAGACACCTTGTTTACGCCACTGTTTGTGCTCAAATGTCAAGAAATCAAAGGTGGTGGAGGCCAACAAAGTAGTAAACAAACTGGTAACATTGTGCCAACAAAAGGAGGCCAACAAAGTAGTAAACAAACTGGTAAAATTGTGCTTTGTGTTTTAAATAGGACAATTGACATTCGGAGACCCACACCAAATGGGCCTTTTCAGTTTTCAATAAAGTGAAAATCGGTTCTTTCAGCCCAAAGCTACCAAATGCCTGCTTTGGCATAGACACATTAGATGAGGGCTGAACAGAAACTAAAGAGATTGCACAGATGTGTAGCTAGCCCCTCTGGCAAAGGAGGGGATTGACACATTCACAACAAAAATGAAGTTAGACCGAACAGGAGAGGGGGAAGGTTCTAAAGCCCATTTGGAGTGCAACAGAATCTGTTCTGCCATGTTTTGAACATTTACAGGACAATCCTCTGACATTTTGACTAATGGGAGTTTTCCCAATGACTTTAATGATGGAGGACTGTGCCCTTAGTCATTCTCCTTCACTCCACCTCAGCAACCTAGCTTTAGGGAAGGGCTTGGGCAATTCTGATCTGCTGACTGCAATGTCCCCTGGATTTGTAAAAGTTGTCTATAAACTAGGGTGCTGCCCAATGGCATATGCAGATGCAAGTAAAACTGAACTAATAATGAAAAGTGTACCAATCACTGTAATCAGATTGTTTACAGCTAAGCCAGTTAGCTATTTAGCCAAGGTGCCCAACTTACAAGGCATATGACCTAAGGCTAGTGCTGGGGTATACGCTTGGTTCATCTGATTGCTGGTGCCAGGATTTACAGCAGAAATGGCAGTCATGTTGTAGCAGCACCATGTCTGGGTACTTACGCATTCTCTCTGTGTGAACCATCGCTACTGCTGTCTGGCGTCTGGAAGTGCATTCATGGTAAAAGAGGGGATGCCAGAAAAGTGGGGGACCAGTAAAATGAAATTGAATCTAGTGCTTCTTATAACCTGTAAAAAGAGAAAACAATAAGCTTAAAGGCATTAAAGTGGAACAGAGGTGATGCGGGTTGATTTGGGGGCAGTTGATCAACCTGTGAAAACAGACACAGTGAGGATGCACTAACGTCTTTTTATCATGCGAATACACTTGTGCATTACCGGGTCCCCAAATGTAGCCTTTACAAGGATGCATGTTCTCTAATGGTAAAAAGGGATGCATGTTCTCACAGGTGCTAATCCCTGCAATTACAGACCTGCGGTTGCACATGTTCCCCCCACCCTCCCAGAAAGCAGTCTCAGTTCCATCGTCTCTGGGGGCACCTTGCCAACAACAACAAAACATTTCTTTTAAATATATTAGTGTTTGCTTCCACTTCTCCTCTAGTTTAGTAATTCCCTGATATCTTGAACCAGTCTTTGCATAATTAAAAATCAGCATATATTTAACCAACACTCTAAAGAAATGAAAGCCCAGATTCTGCAATCAGATTTGCATAAAAAACAGACCCTGAAACCTGAAGGGTCCGACTGAAGAGGTTTGCTGTTGACCTCAGCATTTGGAGGATTGCATCTGTTGTCTTTTCAAAACTACTTATTGTACCCTAGTAGACTCGGAATTGGAAATCATGGGACAGCACAACTTGTTCTCTTCCACAGCTCTAAAATTTACTGTGCAACACTAATTGAATTTCCATTTGTGTTAGGTTTTGGCTCAAAGGGTTGTGGATTCTAAGAAGGTAAGAAGTGCCATACTGGCTCAGACCAATGGTCCACCTAGTCTTGTATCCTGTCTCCGACAGTGGCCAATCACGGTGGCTTGGGAGAAGCACCCAACAGGTCACAATGGGGGATCCATTCCCTGTTGTTTTCCCCCAGCTCCCGTCATGTTCCCAGATCCTGTCTGGCTAATAGCTGCTAATGGACCTATCTTCCAGAAACTTGTCCAAACCTCTTTTAAACTCAGCTATAGTACTGGCCCTTACCACAGCCTCTGGCAGTAGATTCCACAACCCAATTATAAGCTGAGTGAAAAAATATTTTCTTTTATTTGTTTTAAACTTGCCACCCATGAGTTTAATGGAGTGTCCCCTAGTTCTAGTACTGATTGAGATGGTAAATAATGGCTCCTTGTTTATTAGTTCCACACCACTCATGATTTTATAGACCTCTATCATATCTCCTCTCAGTCGTCTCTTCTCCAAAACTGAACAGCCCCAACCTACCAACTCTCTCCTCATACAGGAACCCTTCCATGCCCTTGATCATTTTTGTTGCCCTTGTCCGTACCTTTTCTAGTTCAGCTATGTCTTTTTTGAGATGGGCGACCAGAACTGCACACACTATTCGAGGTGTGGTCACATCATTGATTTGTACAAAGGCATTATGACATCCTCAGTTTTATTCTCTATCCCCTTCCAAATAATTCATAATGTTCTGTAGGCTTTTTTGACTGCTGATGCGCGCTGTGCTGTGGATTTCATTGTATTGTCCACAACCACCCCCAGATCCTTTTCCTGAGTGGTAACTCCTAGCTTAGTACCCAGCATTGTGTACGCAGATAAAGCCACCTTAACTCGCCTTGCACACTGTGTTCATTCAAACAAATCTATGTAAACTTGGGGGAAGTTCTTGTTTGATTTTTAATAGAAAACTGTCAAGTTTGAATTTACACTTACAGATTTTTTTTAACAATCTTTTGTATTTTAACAGAGATTTTTTCCAGAACATATGGTGTCTTTTTCCAGTGAGAACAATGGATCAATAGGTCATACACAGTTATTACAGGTATGATGTAGTTCTCTTGAGATAAGCCCATTCACAACTCGGTATGTTAGAATTTCAAGTGTCTTTTTGTGAGCATGATATTGATAGTGTTTTCTGAATGGGTGCTAGTGCTGTTTTGGAGTGCACAAATGGAGGCCACTTACTTCAAGGCAATGAGCCCTCTCTAGGGACTATTATGAGGAGTGATATATAAGGAATGATTAAATAGGCTTAGCTTCTCTAAAAGAGTGGGAGCATGTAACGGCTTTCAAATATCTAATGGGGTAAGTACCATAAACTGCAAGGAATAATTTCCCATTATAAAATAAAAGAGAGTAACGAGGGCTAAACAGCTGTACTTGAAGCTAAAAAAAAATATTGCCCCTTGTTTTGAGTAAATGTAGCATCATTTACTCTTGAAAGTGGTTCTGATATTTTGAAGGAAGTAATGAAGACTTCAATTTCTGAAAACAATTAGTCTCCCCTCCCCCCCCCAAAAAACCCTTGTGTATACAGCTAGCATAAGATTTCTGTGTTACTTAAATTTGAGCATCATGTTTTCCATCCATTAGTACAGCCCTTGTTCCAGCCCACTTCAGAAAGGTGACTTTCACTCCAAATGTACAGTATAACCTCTCTAACCTGAAGCTAGCATATCTGTGTCCTACTCTATTCAGGACCTGCTTTTTCCTCTGCTATTTTCAGGGGACCACGTGTGCTTTCAAATGTCCTTGAAAGCCGGCATGGGCCCCCCAAGGAAGCACCATGAAGCTGCGTCTGGTTTAGCATGGAGTGTGATTTCCATGGTGTCTGAACAGATCTATCGAATGGGAACCCCTGAGGTGATCCATAGAAGTATATTTTCCATGGTGCTACTACCACAGACTGCAGTGGGTAGATCTACCATGTGGTAGATCTGTTCCCACGCAATTGAGGTATCCTTGTGATGCTTTTACGGGGGCTTGCAGGAGCTTTCTATGACCATGCCTAGATGGTATCCATCAGTAAATTAAGGTAAAACCTCCCATATCCATATTGATCACTCTTTCTTTTGGTGTCTGAATATGGGAGGTTGCACAGTGATTAACAGTTATGATAATAAAAGCTGGATGCAAAATAGTGTTACTTCTGTGTTAGCATTGTATTACTATTTCCTTGGCAACTTTCATTAACAGAAGTTAATGCACTTGCATTATTATTTATAATATGCTTGGTCAGATTTCAAGAGCTACATTAGTTTTAACCACTCAGTCATTAAGTGTCACTTTTGATGTTCTCGTAACTCTTATGAACTGATTAAGTAAAATATTTTCAAAGTATGTGTTTAAGATACTTTCCTTGCTGATCTGGTTAAAGAATAATAAGCTATCATTATTGGAGCTCCCTGCCTTCACAACAGAGAGCCAAGATATTGTAATGTGTATATACATTTATTTATTTATTTGTTTGTTTATTTTTAGTTCTCCATTAAACATCCTACCCACCCCTGCCCAGTCCCGGGAGTCTAGTTCAGGACCCCTTGGTGCCTGAGGGAGTTGCCCTGTTGTGTCACGGGGCCCCCCTCCTCCCTTTTAGGCCTCACAGGCCCCTACCTCAGTCTGGATCATTGCGTCATGCTGCTGCCTCCGGGATCCGAGGTCAGCCCCCTTCCTCACTCGCCGCCAGCCTTTTCAAGTTCCCCCTACGCCCGCTTCTGGGTCTCGCCCTTCCTGACTTGGGCGGGGTGCTCCTTGATGACATCATCATGCCGGGCCTGGCCACGTCACCCACCCCCTCACTCCTGGCAAGGGCTATCCCCGGCTCGTCCAGCTCCTCGCAGTTGGGATTCCTTCTGGGGCTCCAGGGTCTGCCGCTCCTTGCTCCACCACACACACCCCCATTCAAGATGTCCCGCCGGAGGAGGCTGGGCTGGGGGGCAGAGTTACCCTGTCGAGAGAAAAAGTCAGCATTATGGTGCAATTTTCCGGCTCGGTGACAAATCTCAAAATGATAAGGTTGTAGCGCCAGATACCAGCGCATTAAGCGAGCGTTATCATCTTTCATGGACATTAGCCATCGTAAGGGGGCATGGTCTGTCACAAGAGTGAAGGTAGCTCCAGTGAGATAGTATTGGAGTGCGACGACTGCCCACCGGACGGCGAGGGCTTCCTTTCTCTATAGTCACATAGGCCCGCTCCTGGGGCTCCAGCTTCCGGCTAAGGTATACTGTGGGATGCTCTTCGCCCTATCTGCTGTGACAGGACCACCCATAGCCCTGCATCCAAAGCGTCTGTTTGGAGGACGAAGGGCCGCGTGAAGTCTGGCATGTATAGGACTGGTGCTTGACAGAGGTGGGCCTTCAGGGTGTCGAAGGCCTCTGCCATGGCGGGGGGTCCATGCAACTTGGGTGGGCTGCCCTTTCCTGGTTGTGTCAGAGGGGGGCGGCGATGGTGGTGAAATGGGGCACATGTTGCCTGTAGTACCCAGCTAACCCAAGGAATTGTTGCACCTGTTTCTTCATGGTAGGATGGCCCAATCCCTCACTGCCTTGACCTTGTCCCACAGCAGGCGGATCTGTCTCCTCCCCACTCGGTAGCCCAGGTAGGTGACCTCTCTCAGCCCCAGACGGCACTTCTTGGGGTTGGCTGTAAGCCCTGCCTCCGTCAGTGCCCGTGCGACCTGGGTGAGATGTTCAAGGTGCTCACTCCAGGTGGTGCTGAAAATGATGATATCATCTATGCAGGCTGCGGCGTAGGCCCCATGTCAGCTAAGCACTTTGTCCATTCGCCTCTGGAAGGTGGCTGCTGCTCCGTGGAGGCCAAACGGCATCCGGACGAACTGGTAGAGTCCCATTGGGGTAGAAAAGGCTGTCTTTTCCTGAGCTGCTGGGGTGAGTGGAATTTGCCAGTAGTCCTTCGTCAGGTCTAGGGTGGACAGGTACTTAGCGTTGCCCAGGCATTCTAACAGGAGATCCACCCTTGTCATGGGGTATGTGTCGAAGTGGGAGATTGCGTTCACCTTGCGAAAGTCAATGCAGAACCGGGTGGACCCGTCCGGCTTACCCACCAACACCGGTTGGCTGTACCATGGACTGCTAGATTCCACAATCACCCCAAGCTCCAACATGGCCCTTACCTCGTCTTGCATCACCTGCATCAGGTGGTGGGGGTGCCTCCGGGGTGCTTCCTGGACTACCTTCTCGGATTCCGTCACAATGTCGTGTTGGGTTAGCGTGGTGCAGCCGGGTTTACTGGTGAACATGTGTGAGAAAGAGGACACCAAGGCCGCCACCTGTCTCCTTTGGCTCTCGTGGAGGCCTTCCCTGAGCTGTATGGGGCAGTTCCTCCCCTTAGGGGGCCTAGTTACCGGGTCTTCGTCTCCCAGGGCGTCCGTCGGGCATGTTTCGCGCTCCTTCCACTCTTTCAATAAGTTGATGTGGTACGGCTGTACCTCTGGCCGTCTTTCTGGCTGTCGCACTGTATAGTCCACTTCGCCCACTTGCTTCACTACCTCATATGGTCCTTGCCAGGTGACCAGGAGTTTGGACTCCATGGAAGGCAGCAGCACCAACACCCTCTGTCTGGGTTGTAACTGGTGAGGTCATGCCTTTTTATCGAACCATGTTTTCTGCCTGGTTTGGGCCTCCAGGCCGTTCCGCTCGGCCCACTCTCGCATCTTCTGTAATCTTTCCCGTAGCCTGGTTATATAGAGAGCAACATTGTGTTTGGGGGAGGGGGTTTCCTCCCATCCTTCTCGTACTAAGTCCAGGAGGCCT
Source organism: Sphenodon punctatus (assembly GCA_003113815.1). Taxonomy (NCBI): domain Eukaryota; kingdom Metazoa; phylum Chordata; class Lepidosauria; order Sphenodontia; family Sphenodontidae; genus Sphenodon; species Sphenodon punctatus. The sequence goes on from QEPC01008858.1 coordinate 2,345,749, forward strand.
CTCGGGCAGCGCCCATAGAGAATCTTAAATGGGGAGAACCCCAAGGGGGAGGCCTGGGGGACCTCCCGATAGGCAAACAAGAGAGCCGGGAGTAACGAAGGCCAGGCCCTGGGCTCCTTCCTCACAAACTTATGTAACATGGCCTTCAGTGTTTGGTTGAACATCTTGACCAGTCCGTCTGTCTGGGGGTGGTAAACCGAGGTCTGTATCTGCCGAATCTTCAGCAACCGACACAATTGCTTCATGAGTTTCCCCATGAAATTGGTCCCCTGGTCGGTCAGCAGAGTGTGGGGAAACCCCGTATGGGAGAACATTTTAAACAATTCCCTCGCGATCACTGAGGCTTTGATTGATTTCAGCGGTACAGCGTCAGGGTACTGGGTGGCGTAATCTACCGTTACTAATATATACCAGTAGCCCTCGTTTGATCGTTTTATTGGCCCTATGATGTCCATGCCCATACGTTCAAAAGGGACTCCCACCAGGGGCAAGGGGACCAGCGGGGCCGGGGCCACCTTTCTTTTCATGGTTAACTGACACTTGGGACAGGAAGCGCAGTACTGCTGCACTGCAGCCTGGATGTCTGGCCAATAGAAGTGGGCCACCAGCCTCTCCCAGGTCTTCTCCCTCCTGAGGTGCTCGGCACCGGGAATCTCGTGGGCCATCCTCAACAAATCCAGCTGCATCTCCTTGGGGGCCAACAGCTGATACACTTCCTCCCCCCTCTCCGGTTCTTTGTCTACCCTAGAGAGTTGGTCCTCTACCAGTTCAAAGTGGGGTATGCCAAAGCCTACCCTGGGGCCCTGGGCTTCCCATTAATGATGGTGACCTGCTCATAGGCATTGGCCAGTGCCAGGTCGTTACGTTGGGCCTTTATAAAGTCAAAGGGTCTTACCAGCCAGGGCACATCTCTTGGTGGGCCTGGGCAGCCGTTGAAGCCCCATCCCTCCTGGCTTGGTCTGCTCGGGTCCTTGTCACTCCCCCAGAGGTCGTCGCAAGACTAAGAGCGTGGCCAGATCATCCCAGTCTCGCCCCAATATGATTGGGTGGACTAACCCCGGAACCACTCCTACTGACTGGGTTCTGGAACACCCGGCTACCGACAGGGCTACCGGAGAGGTGGGGTACCACTGCACATCCCCATGTATACGCCGTATATGAGTACTGGGCGTTCGAGCCGGTGGTAGCCCCTGTAGGCCATCCCTTACTAAGGTCCTCCCGCATCCCGTATCCATGAGTGCTCTATATTCTCTTCCCCCCCATCCATACCCTCACTAGAGGTTTATTCTCCCCCTGGAGTCCCCTGGGGTCTTCCCCTAGCCACACATCAGTGAAAGTGTAATCCATAAGGGGGCAGTCTCGCTTGAAATGGCCGGGTCGTCCACACTGGTAGCACACCCATGCCCCTGGGGCCCCGATTCCCACACGAGCTCTGCTGGGCCTGGGGTAGGGTCCTGGGCCAGGCATGAGGTGTCGTGGGCTGCCCCCCTGGGGAGCCCTGGGGTCCCCCTCCTTCCTTCCACTACCACTTGGTACCCTGTCATCTATTGCCCCTACCTGGACACCCACTGTGCACCTCCTGGGCCCCTCCTCCCTGGGGTCCCTTCTCATCCCTTGGGTAATTCCTCAGACCTTCCCTTAGCCCATAGCTAGCGGTACCCTTGAAGGCCTCATCGTTCTCTATGAGGTGCACTGCCTCTTCTAAGGAGGCGGGTTGGTGCACAGGCCACCCACGCTCACCCCCCAGGGGGCAGCATGTGTATAAACTGCTCTGTCACGAGCATCTCTACGATTTCCTGGGCTGATCGCTGCTGTGACTTCAGCCATCAGAGGCAGTGGGTTCTGAGCTGCTGCGCCACGGCTCGGGGAAAAGCCCCGTGGGGATACTTTTCTCCCCAAAACCGCTTCCTATATGTCTCTTCCAATATGTCCAACCCTCGCAGTATAGCCTCTTTTACCTTCCAAAAGTCTGCAGCATCAAGGGCCTCCATCCGGTTGTACATGGCCTGGGCCAGCCCTGATAGGCACGGAGGCAAGAAAATAGCCCACTGGTCCTTGGACCACTTGGCTGCCATGGCCACCCTTTCAAAAATGTTGAGGAAGGCTTCGGGGTCATCTGAAGGGGCCATCTTAGAGAGGCGTACCTGCAGGCCTCTGGCCTCCCCTCCCCCATGGCCACTGAAGGTGACCGAAGTCAAGGCTGGAGTCATTAGGGCTGTTACTTGCTCCACCAGGTGGGCCTGGGTCCTCACTTGCATCGTGGCCAGCTCTGTTGTGAGCTGCTGAAAGAACCCCCGCTGGGGCTCCAGCTGGGCCTGGTGTGACTCCATGAGCCACTTCATCATCGCTTCGGCATCCATGCCGGGGCTGCCAGGCGTACTCCCGTCGGCTTCCTGGCTCACTGTCTCCCTCCCCTTCTAGATCTGAGCCATGGCACCAGTTGTGGTGAGCCCCCTACATATGCGCCCCACCGACTTCCACACTCGGGGCCGGCAGGGAGGGGATTCCCCCTTTTTCTCTGGGAAGGCCCCCTGAGACCCTGAGACTGAACCCAGGACCCCCCGTGGAGGTCCTTCCACAGGCCAAGGTCTAATCCTACCCACTCCTGCCCAGTCCCAGGAATCTAGTTCAGGACCCCTTGGTGCCTGAGGGAGTTGCCCCGTTGTGTCACAGGGCCCTCCCTCCTCCCTTTTTGGCCTCACAGGCCCCTTACCCCAGTCTGGATCGCTGCGCCATGCTGCTGCCTCCGGGATCCGAGGCCAGCCCCCTTCCTCGCTCGCCGCCAGCCTTTTCAAGTTCCCCCTATGCCTGCTTCTGGGTCTTGTCCTTCCTGGCTTGGGCGGGGCGCTCCTTGATGACATCACCATGCCAGGCCTGGCCGCGTCACCCACCCCCTCACTCCCGGCAAGGGCTATCCCCGGTTCGTTCGGCTCCTCGCCATTGGGATTCCTCCCGGGGCGCCAGGGTCTGCCACTCCTTGCTCCACCACAAGGTCTTTTGGATTAGTCCCTCCTCCTCATTGCACCCTAGGTGTCAGTCTAACGATAAACTATTTTTACAGGGAAGAGAGAGGTGTGTAGCTAGAATGGTCAAAATGGGGCTTAGGTCTTGGCCTACTTTACGTAAACCCTGTGCCTTTGTGTACATTCAGAATGTTGAACCGAACACACTCGTTCATTAAAATACCTTTCTTGCATGCGATAATGTTAAATATAACCAAGCCAAGTACGTGCACCTGAGACCTTGCATGTTCATGAATGTTAGACTCCTTGTCTCCCCCTCTGTTCCCCTTCCTATGTCTCTCCCCCAGCTCCTGTCTCTCAGATTGTAAGCCCTGCGGGCAGGGACCATGTCTATTTTATTACTTTGTAAAGTGCCAGGTACGCTGCTGGTGCTATATAAATGTTTGTTAATAATAATAATAATAATAAAAAATATGGAAAATAAGCAAATGGATTTTAAGTGGGTTTTCACAGTAATTATGGATTTTTTCATGTTTTAAAATTCTTCTTTTTGAAAAAATTTAGGATCATGCAGTCTCAGTGACCAAGATTATTCATCCGTTAAATCTTTTCATCTATTTGTGCTGAGCTAAACTGGCATTTTCAAATCTAATGTTAGATTTCTTGCTTGAGGGATCTGAGCATGCTCGAGGAGTGAGAGGCAGCAAACCCAGAGAGCTCCTGACCAGCACTAGAACTCTCCCCTGCAAACACCCAGTAAGCATGAGGCCCCCCCCAACTAAACAACATGTCGAGACAGGGGAACCCCCCCCACACAAAAACAAGCGAGAAAGGGACCCTAAGGGGCTTCTGCAAAGCAAAGCAGAGCCCTGAAAATGAGAAGGCAGCAACAGGAGGGGAAGACAAAATGGAGGGCTCAGGGGAACAGAGGGCCCTGAATGAGCTTCCCCAGGAGGGAGGAGGAGAGTTGCAGCCAGTGCTGGACCTGATTACAGAGCTCAGAAATGAGCTAAAAGCAGACATGCAGAAAGCAAGTCTACACAGAGACAAACTCTTCAGTAAAATAAGCAAGGTCCAGCAGGTAACTGAAGAAACAAATGCTAAAATAGAAAGCATTACTAAAAATGTACAGGCCCTGGAGGAAAGGGTCTCCAGGGCAGAAGACCAAGCAGCAATCTGTGAGGGAGAGCTCTCCCAAACACAAAAAACAGTGAGACAACTAAAAGAAAAAATGGAGGACTTAGAGAACAGAAATAGAAGGTCTAACTTAAGATTTGTGGGGATCCCTGAGGGGGCAGAAACTGAGGGAGTGGAAAAACTTATACAGCAAGCCCTACAGGAGAATTTCCAGAAAGACATGGACCCCGTGGCACTGGAAATAGAGAGAGCACACCATGCCCTACGCCCCAAACCCAAAGAAAATGATCCACCCCGCACAATTATAGTGAAGTTCTTAAAATATAAAGTGAAAGAACAGATACTCAGACTAGCAAGAGGAAAACACCAGCTCAGCTTCAGGGGCACCAACTTCAGAATATATCCAGATTATGCCTTTGACACCACACAGAGAAGGAAGGCCTGGGCTAAATATTATCCTAAGCTAACCCAAATGGGGTTAAAACCACAAGTGCGATTCCCGGCAAAAATGACAATTTGGATTGATAACAAAAGGAAATTCTTTGAGGAAACAGAGGATCTGGAACACTACCTGCAACTGCGAGAGGGAGGAAGTTGAAAGAGGGGAAACCTTAAAGAAAAGGGGGAGAACCTGAATGAACAATAAGAAAATCCAAAAGGGGGAAAGGGTAAAAATATATAAGCAATGGTATATTTGTTTCTGTGATGGGTTAAGAATTATACACGGTTTATAACTGTTTATGACTTGGTTTTTAAAAAAAAAAAAAAAGTTAAAAGGTTAAAATATGTATGCTAGTTGCAAAATGTTCAAGGGTAAAAGGAACCTGAAAGAAAAAATGTTACAGGAAGGGGGGAGGATAGAATAACTCAAGACCAGATTAAAGAAGGGAGCAAAAGGGAGAAGAAGATGGAAGGGATAAGACAAGCGAGAAAGCAAAAAGAGGAGGAGGAGAAAGACCTGGGAAAGAAGGGAAAAGAGGTCACTCATGTGCTCAGAAGGGGGGTAGGAAGGGGGGAGGGAAAGGGAGGGCAGGAGAGGGGAACTGATAAACAGGGGAAGAAAAGGGAAGCCATCAACAGGAAAACTAGACAGGAGACAACAAAAAAAGCAACCAGAAAAGGAATAGGAGACAAACCAGGACAGACACCCCCAAAAATAGACCCAATAAAATGACACTAACACTAAGGCTACTCACATTGAATGTGAGAGGGTTAAACCACCCAGTCAAAAGGAAAAGAGTCAAAACCATACTAAGAGAGCAAAAATCAGATATTTATTTTTTACAGGAAACCCACCTCCTAAATAAGGACTTACCCAGATTTGCAACAAAGCAAATGGGCATCATAAGAGCAGCCTGTAGTACCAGGAAAAAATCAGGGGTCCTAATTGGAATAAGAGAGGAACTAGAACCCACAATCCACAAGGTAATAAGGGATGATCAAGGAAGGTACATAATATTAAATGTAGAAATAAAGGGGGAAAAGCTGGCATTAATAAACATATACGCACCCAACGAAAACAAACAACAATTCTTCATTGACATGTTAAAAATAATAAAGAAAGAAGCGGAAGGGGCCTTGATAGTCCAAGGGGACTTTAACACATACTTTACTGAAAGGGACACGTCAAGGAGGATAAGGATAACGAAGTGGCAGACAGAGATTGCTGAGAAACTAGAACAAATGGGGCTAGTGGATGCCTGGAGAACATTAAATAAGCAAGGGAGAGAATACACCTTCTTTTCCCCAGTGCACGGGACATTTTCCCGAATAGATCACAGTTGGGTCGACTCATCAATAATTCCAGTGGTAAGGAAATGCACAATAATACCAATGGTGGTATCAGACCACTATGCCATAGTCACAATAGGGGAATGGGGGAAACCAGAGATAAAACAAACCCACACATGGAGGCTGGATACAGCCCTACTGGCCAACCCCAATGCAACAGAACAAATACAAGAAGAAATAAAATCCTATTTTGAGTTAAATGAGGGATCAGTGGATTCAGAGTATACACTATGGGAAGCTGCAAAGGCAGTTATCAGGGGGAAGATTATAGCTATAAAGGCCAATATAAATAGGCAAAGAAAAGAGAGGGAGAGGGAGCTATACCAGGAATTACTAGAGCTAGAAAATAAGGCCAAAATACAAAACAGCCCCAAATTGAAGGAAAAAATCATACAAACATGAGGAGAAATAAACACCATAGAACAACAAAACACAATTAGGCAGTTGAAAAAAATGAAATGCTTTTATTTTGATCAAGGAAACAAAGCTGGTAAAGCGCTGGCGAGATTAGTACAGATTAAAAGAAATAAAAGCACAATAACAAGCATTAAAACACAGCAGGGAGACATCAGTAACAAGCTAGAACACATCCAGGAAGCCTTCATACACTTCTATGAGCAGCTCTACCAAACAGAGAACCCAGACCCTATAAAGATAAAAGATTTCCTCAGTAAAATAAAACTTCCAACATTTAACAGGACCCAAATGCAATACCTCAACTCACCGTTCACGGTGAAGGAACTTAACAGCACCATTAAGGGAATGGCCAGGAATAAGACACCTGGTCCGGATGGATACCCGGCAGAATTCTATCAAAAATATAAGGAAATAATAACCCCACGTTTAGTAAAAATATTTAATTTAATAAAGGGAAAAAAAGAACTCCCAGGCTCTTTTTATGAAGCACAGGTGACCCTAATCCCAAAGCCAGACAGAGACCACAATTTGTGTGAAAATTATCGCCCAATATCACTACTAAATGTGGACTTCAAAATACTTACCAAAACAATGGCGACTAGGTTGGCAGGGATTATATCCACGGTAATTCACCAAGACCAGGTAGGATTTATCCCGAACAGGCTAGGATCGGATAACATTAGAAAGACAGTCAATATTATGTACCATTTAATGAGAACAAAAACCCCAGCAATTATTATATCAGCTGATGCAGAGAAAGCCTTTGATCGCATAGAAATGAGTTGTACCCTCAAAATCATGGAAAAAATGGGAATGGGAGGGGACTTTATAACATGGCTAACAGCTATATACTCACAACCAAAGGCTAGAATAGGAATTAATGGAAACAGCACCCGGCAATTCACATTAAATAGGGGAACGAGACAGGGTTGTCCCTTATCTCCATTATTATTTAACCTGACACTAGAGCCACTTGCCTGTGCAATCAGGCAGAACACACAGATAAAAGGGATCCAAATAGGAAAACAGGAAGCCAAAGTGGCATTATTTGCAGACGACATGCTGCTCTATATCGCAGAGTCACAGAAATCCATACCAGAATTACTGAACACGATAAAGGAATTTAGCCCAATTTCTGGCTATAAAATAAATATACAAAAATCCATAGCCATGATCTATGCCCCGAACACAGAGGAATACCAAAAAATAAAAGAATTGCAACCTTTTGTAGAGGCAAAAGACAAAATAAAATACTTAGGGATACAACTAACAAGGGACCCCAAAGATTTATATAAAGCAAACTATCAAGAAGCGTTAGAGCAGATTAAAAAAGAAAAAGAAAAGTGGACCAATCTAACAGCCTCATGGATAGGGAGAATAAACATCTACAAAATGAAACTGTTACCAAAAATTCTATATAGAATAATATCCCTCCCCATTAGAACACCAAAGACATTTTGCCAGCAACATGACAAGATCATGCTAGAGTTTGTATGGAACAACAAAAAAGCAAGAATTAAGAAGGAAACTTTACAAAGGCCTAAAGAAATGGGGGGAGTAAACATGCCAAATATTAACCTTTACCTGAAAGCGGCATCTCTTAGAGCCATCAAAGAATGGTACACAAGCCAGGAAGGCACGCACTGGGCAAACCTAGAAAAGGAAATATTAAAAGTTAACAAATTTGAACAAGTGGTAGCAGATACAGGGAAAAGAAACAGCAAGGAATGGAAAGCACATCCTTTTGCAGGCACAGTAATAACGGCATGGGAAACAGTAAGAAGAAAGGCAGGGATACACAAAATAGCAAGCCCCGTGACACTGATAGAGAATGCAAGCATGGTTAGTAAAGGGATAGCACCACAGATCAGAAAACAACTAAAAGAGAAAGAAATAACCAAGGTTTCACAATTATTCAGAGGGGACCAGTTCATGTCAAAAGAAGACATGCAAAGGTTACTACAAAATCAGATAGACACCCTGCAATACTACCAATTAAGGGGGGAATGCAACCAAGAAAATTTAATCCCACACTATACCAGACCCCCAAAATCAATTGAGCTAGCATTGTTCTCCAAAGGGACAAATAAAGGGATAGTATCAAGAGTACATAAGGCATTACAACAAGAATGGTATAAAGAGGAACCAAAATACTTAGAAAAATGGGAAAGACTCCTGGGAATGAAATGGGAGAAGGGGCAGAAACAAACTATAATACAACACATGGTAGGATGTTCAGGGTCACTGGAGGTAAGAGAACCAATTATTAAAACGATAATGTTCTACTACCTTGATCCAAGCAGAATGCTCAGGATACGAGGGGAGGGATCAGATCAATGTCGAAGGGGATGTGGTCAAAGGGCAACCTACCTCCACGTCTGGTGGGACTGCCCAAAGATCAAAGAATTCTGGTCCAAGGTCTGGAACTATATGCAGAAAATAACCAGAGTGACTATTCCACTCAAACCAGAGACAGCACTACTAGGGTTATACCCACAGACAGCATTAATGAGACAAAAAAGACCCACCTGCATAACGTTGGTGGGAGCAGCAATAAAACCAATTCTGCAATTCTGGATAGAAGAACAAGCACCAGGAACCCAGGCGTGGAACTTATGGTACCTTTTCTCAATGGAGAAAGCAGTTGCCACTCAAAAAGACAAAACAAAAGATTTCAATGCGAAATGGTTCCAATGCTTGGAACACATGCAAAAACCTGACTCTGAGGAAGAGCAACGAGCCTACTTGTTTGACTACCTGATATAACTGGGAAAAGACAAAGGGACACTTAAGATGTTACTTGGAGTAAAAGTTGTACAAAACTAGAGTAAAGATGGCGGGGGAGGGAGGGAAGGGAGGGGGGGATGTGGTAAATGAATAAGAACCGAAGAACGACTGTAAAACAGAGAACTACAATGTAATAACTGAACTTTGGGGGCCTGGGGGGAATGGAAAATCTTTAATAAAAATATTTTTTTTAAAAGAAAAAGATTTCTTGCTTGCAAAGTTTTGTTCAGTTAACATGCACCAAAACTATCATTCTAATTTTTGGCAAAAATCAACCTTTTAAAACTGCAGTTTCTAAGCCTGGACTCATATTGCTTGGGCTTGGGCTTGTTTGGCTGATAAGGCTTTCCATGAATAGGCTTTAGTAGGACTGGGCCCTCTTTTTCAGGTAGTTTGCATAGTATCCTTCTATTTTCTTTTTATGTAGATGCCATTGCTGAATTCTTGTACTACTTAGTTTCTTCTATCTTTGAGGTGTCTGGGGTCAGTATTATTTTTTCAACATGCAGAATATCACTTGTGAAAAATGTTCATGTTCACTATGCTTCCCCGTGTTGTTTGGTAGTTAACAATTTACAAGTTATGAAAATTATCCTGGTATGCTTTTCTTCTCTTAAGGAAAGCCTTATCTGTTGTCCCCAACCCTCTTTATTAAAATGTGAATTTATTATTCCATTGACTTGTCCTGGCATTAAGGGCTAGCACCAGTTCTGAACAGTCGGAGAATCCATGCCCCAAGTTTTGTTGTAAGTGTGCTTCATGATTATGCTAACTGTAAAATCAGATAACCACCAACTGAGACATTAAAAGCAGTCTAAGAACAAACTTGATTCCGAAAAGCTTCAAGTCAAAATGGAAAGGTAATAAGAAACTGGCTTTTTCTGAAATTAGTTTGATTCCATTTCAGTGAGAATCATGGGTCTGCTCAAGAAACAAGATGATGCATCTCCCTACATGGGTGCTGTTAATACCTTGAGCACCTCAGATATTTCATTGTAAGTTTGGGGAATATAAACATTGTATACAAGTAAATTTGTATAATGGGAAACACAACTTTTGACCTTGATGTTCCCATCTAATTGGGAATTATAGTGGTCACAAATTGAACGTAGGCTGACAGTGTGATACTCTTGCTAAAAAGGCCAATGCCATTTTGCTTTGTAGTAACAGAAGCATCCTATCAAAGATTTGGCAGATTATATAAAGTACCAACACACGTTGCATTGCTCACACGGACCTGTCTTGGAGTGTTCATTTTTGGGCTCTGTATTTCAAGAAGGATGTTGACAAATGTGAAAGGATTCAGAGGAAAACAGTGAAGGTGATCGGGAGTCTAGAATGCAAGTCATATGAGAAAAGGCATGTTTAACCTAGAAAAATAAAAAAGATTAGGAGGGGACATGTTGACAGTTTTATATCTATATCCTTATTGGTATCTAAATATCTATAAAGATGCCATAAAACAGATGAAGAATATTTTTTCTCCATTGCCATTAAGGACAAGAAGTAATGGTTTTAAATAATAGGAAGGATAGTATAAAGTAAATAGTAGGGAAAACCTCCTGTTTACAATTGTGGAACAAGTTGTGTAGAGAAGATGTGGGATCTCCTCGCCTGGAAGTTTTCAAGAAAAGACTGGACAGGTGACTGTCCAGGTATAGGATATCCTGCCTCAGGGTAGGAGGTTAGACTAGATAATCCTTCAGATTCCTTCCAACTCTTCAGTACTATGAATCTATGATTTTTTTGGAAATTTAAAATAGTCCTTTGTTTAACTTGGAAGCTGGGCTGATTTATGTTTAAAAAAACAACACAATTGTAAACAATGGCCATTTTCAAATGGACGTCTCGCCTGTGTGTGTGTGTGTGGGCATCCATTTGAAAGCTGTGCCGGGTGCAGGGGAGATGGGTGGTTATCCTTGTGAACGCCGCGGCTGGTTGGTGGGGGTCCGTGCATGTTCCACCCATCACCCACGCATGGAGCGACAGGTGCCAATGGCGGATGCTCCGTGCATGGAGATGGGTGGAGGTGGGAGAGGGTCTGTGGGAATGCACCCCCATGCACCGCCCACCCACTGTGCCACCCACCCATCCTCCCACGTACCTGCACCCATTGGAAAAGGACTAATGAAAGGGCTCGTGTATCCATACAATATTCTCTTTAAAAAAATGGGTTTGGACCCTTGTCCATCCAGTCTTTGTTTCAGAGGTCTTTTGCATCATGTCCTCTAACCACTTGACCATAACACCCCTTGGCCATGTAAGCTCTACTTGCTTAGGAGATGTGGGGTACTAGCAGGGAAGGGAGTGGGATGAGGTGATTAGGAAGGGGAGGATCTGGCAGGGAGGGAGGGCTAAGGAGACTGGTGGCGGGGTGTCTGCCAGGGAAAGTGTTTCTGGGGGGATAGAGGTCTGTCAAGGATGGACTAAAGTGCTGAAGAGGGGACTGAGGCATTGTCAGTGAAGGGGGCTAAGGTGCTGAAGGCATATCGGGGTTTTGATGGAGAGGTGGAATGGAAGGGAGTAGTATCTGGCAGAAGGCCTTAACTTTGACCAAGCTCCCTTCCTGCTTGGCTCACCACTGCTGGTCTTAGTGCCCATCATCATGCAGTAGGGGTGGGACACCAGGGCAATTACCGGCTACCGGATTTACCAGTTACCGGTTTTCAAAAAACCGGATTCCCAGATTAAATCCGGTATACTGGTACCGGATTTATTCCATTGATTTCAATGGGGAACTGTCCCCATTGAAATCAATGGAATAAAAAAAAATCCTCCCCCCTCCTCCTCCCAGGCTGTGCAGGTGGAAGGGGGGCACCGCCCCACCCACCCTGCCCAGCCTGGATTATTATTAATTTTTTTTCTCTAAGTCCCTGCTAGTGCGGGCTCCGGGCTGCCACCGGCGACCCGGAGCCTGCACCAGCAGGGACTAGGGTGATCCCTGGGGTGGGGGGTGGTTTAATACCCCCCACCCCAGGGATCACCCTGCCTCCCCACCCAGGTATCACCTACCTTGTGCTCCGGGTGGCGGCGGCGGTCCGGCTCCGGCGGCTTCAGCGCTGGCTGTGGCTGCTGCCGGCTCAGCGCTACTAGGCCTTCCGGTGAAACCCGGAAGTTCACCGGAAGGCCTAGTAGCGCTGAGCCAGCAGCCACAGCCAGCGCTGAAGCTGCCGGAGCCAGACCGCTGCCGCTGCCACCCGAAGCACAAGGTAGGCGATCCCTGGGTGGGGAGGTAGGGTGATCCCTGGGGTGGGGGGGTGTTAAACCACACCCCACCCCAGGAATCACCCTAGNACCTACCTGCTGCAGGTGCGGGCTCTGGGTCGCCGGCAGGGACTTTGGGGGGGGAAATTGTTTTTTTAAAGCCAGGGTGGGTGGGGGGTGCCCCCCCTTCCACCCGCGCAGCCTGGACTGGGGAGGGAAAGTAGGGGGGGTTGTTTGTTTTTTTACATTGCGGCCATTCATTTGAATGGCCGCAAAGTGAAAAAACCGGTACGGGGGATCCGGTAATTTTAGCTGGATTACTGGGTTAGTCCAATACTGTCGGTACACCGAAATACCAGCAGTATCGGATACCGGTAGATCCGGAATTCCCACCCCTATCATGCAGTGCCGGGTCTGCCGCCCCTCATACCTTCCATGATGGGGGAGTGGGGGAGGCAGGAGTGAGGCAGGGTTCCCAGCAAGGGATCGAGACTGGGACGCCTGGCCTGCAGGGAGATGGGGGTGGGAACGGTGCTTGCCCCTTGTGCTGATCCCCGCCTCTATGTGGTGTGGCATTTCCAGCAGGGCTGGGAGTGGCTGAGAGGAGGAAGTGCAGCAGCCTCGCCATTGCCCCCATTTTGGAATCCTGCTGCATCCCCGCCACCACTGCCTTTAAAGGTGCGACTACTGTGGGGCCCCAGTGCTGGAGCTCAGAGGTTCCTCGGGCCAGGGTTGGGGCTCCAGCAGGGGCAGCTTTAAAGGCAGCAGCATCACAGCAGGATTCCAGAGCTGGAACAGGGGCTAAGCAACGGCACTGCTGCTCCTCTTCCTCGAAGAGTCCCACCTCAGAGAGGGCAGTGAGGGCACTTCAGGAATTGACCTTTCTGCAGGGCCCATCTACCCGTCAGACCTGGGCCCTTGGCCCTATTGTCCTTGCTTAAAGCCAGCCCTATGTAGGAGGGCATCCTCCAGCTGACATCAAAGGCCACAATGGGATATAGAGAAGAGACAGTTTTTCAGATATGAGGAGCACAAGCCATTTAGGGCTTTAAAGGCAAAAAAAAGAGACCTTGAATTGTGCCCAGAAAGATACTGACGGTGGAGACTCTGAAGCACTGGTGCAATGTGCTCTCAGCAACGCACTCCCAAAAGAAACAGGCTGATATATTCTGCACCAGCTGTAGCTTCCAAACAGCCATCTACAGCAGTCCCACAATGAATATATTGCAGTAGGAGGTCATGAAGACATGGATGATGGTGGCCAGATCTGAGTCTGACAAAAGTCTTCTCACCAGATGGAGTTGGTAAAAGTTCTCCTGCCGCAGTCTGAAGTTCCAGGCACAGTGATGGATACAGAAGCTTCCCAAGGTTGTGAACCTAAATGACTAAAGAAGTCTGGACCCCATTGATAACTGGTGTCTCTGTGCCCCCCAAGTCATGAGACCTACTTATCATCATCACTTCAGTCTTGTCTGGATTCAGCTTCATTCGGCTCACCCTCATTCATTCTGCAATGGCAGCTAGGCACTGAGTAAGCACTGAGACTGCAGGGCCCAGGCTGGATGAAAAAAAAGAGGCAGAGTTGGGTGTCAGCATATTGATTACACCTTGCTCCACACCTACTGGCCTCATCCACTGGCATCAAATGCTAAAACCAGAACAAAGTCGGACTGTCACGGGTCAGAAATCTGATAGCATCCAGGTACGCCTGAAGCTGCAAGGCGATTACCCATTCAATAACCTTCTGTTTTTTAAAAATGTACTACTGCTATTACAGCAGAACAGAAATGCTTTCTATTTCCATTCAGTGCTCTTAGTATTCTTTTAGCATTCTCATCCTGTGAGTAATCTGAAATACTGAAATTGGTAGCAAGATGAGGATAGAAGGGAAGGAATTGCACTGGTCAACTTTCTCTGCTGATTCTTGCACAGAAGAAATGAAGGATCATGGGAGGCCTTGCCACTATTCTTCACAAAGGTTTAGGAAGTAGCACAGGGAGCATTTGTAAAGAGATCCTGTATTTGAGAGGCACTGAAAGATCTTTCCCCCCCCCTCCCCCCAAAGCAGCCTGAATGCTGTGGGAAAGACTAGAAGGAAGCCCCCTTTTCCACCTGAGGTTGAGATACTGCAGTGCTGCCTTGATTGACAAAAAGGACTCTGCAATTAAAGACTGAGATATAAAAGCCTATGGCCTAGAGTTGAATCTCTTTCTCCTGTTAAATAAGGAAGTGTCCCGGAATTTGATACGATTTCTTGGGTACTCTGTCAAATTTTCAAAAGATAAGATATATTCCCTTAAAATAAATTATACAAATAGCAAGGAGTAGGACGTAATACGTTGTACTAATAAGAACCAATCTCTACAGAGTGTACATTCCTTCATCTGTCTATTAAAGACTAATTCCCCTATACCAAAAGGTGTTTGCTTTCTTGTAGCTTCAATATTTGTAGAACTGCAGTGGGCTATTTGAACAGACAGTTGTGGTGATGCCTTCTGTGAATTTGTAAACTAGCTTATCAAGGGTTCCGTCTGCTTTATTTGGAAGAACCTGCAGTTAAAATGTTTTTCTCAGAGGAAGGCTTTCCTTCCATGAATGTCTGCATCTTATTTTAATTTTTTAGAATTACTTAGCACAAATATTGTGTTGGAATTGTGCATTTTCACATGGTAAAGGGAGAGGAGTGGGTGCATATATTAGTATGCATTCATTACTATTGAGAAATATTAGATTTCATGACTTCAAACTCTTAAATACTTTTTTGCTGTTTCAACGTACTTCCAGTTTCCTCAGCTGGGGGTGTAGGAAGACCACAAGACTTATATTAAGGCAGGGTAGGCCTTGCATAGGCAGATGAAATGTCAGAGGAATGACTGACATTTCCACCCAAGGCCATGGATGGAGAACCTCTAGCCACAGACTGCCTTGCTGGGACAGCTGGCCCTAAGCGGCTGCAAAACTACAGCCTGGATAGGTCCTGCTGAGGACTACGAATTACTATCCCTTTAAGGGAGTGAGCTGCCTCAGCAGGCCACGCCTTTCCTGGGGATATAAGTCGCAGAAGACTCTACTGGAGGGCCAGTCTGTGTCAGGCTCATGCTGGTGAAGGCATTCTGCAGCTGGTAAAGGTGGTACGTAGGAAGAGTTTGGTGGACTGGATATTGGGATTTTACTATATTTGGACTTTTGCACTGTAAATAAGCCTACACTCAGTGGTGGCAACTGATTGGAGTGGCATGGCTCATTGAGGCCCCAATCCTAACAAACTGTGTAACCCAAGATTCCCTGTCTCACTGGCACTCTGTGACCACCAGGGTGGAGCCAGCAGGTCCTCTCCACTTGCAAAACACTTGCCATGTCTTGTCGCTCCGTCCAAGTAGGTTCTGTCCTCCACCCACCATGACTTCCCTGCACCAGCAGCTTCCCCCATCCTGACAATTCGTAGCTAGTGCTGAAACGAATCAGCATTCCTGAACCAACAGATTTTTTTGTCTTTTGGGGGGACCCTTGCTGAATTTTTATATTCAGGATAAGTTTTGCCATTCACTGCTTTTGGTATTTTCACCTGTGAATTTTTGTGATGCTTGTCGCATTGCCAAAAGAACTGGAAAATATCAAGAAAACCAATAGACGTTCCCAAATGGGAACCTGAACAAATCGCTTTGAGGACTAGGGTAAGTTTCCACACTATTGGGGAAGCGGCGAATCCGCCATTTTTGATGACAGGTGTTCACTGTCATAAATAATTTCATCTCTGTTCTCGATGGCTCTTCCTGGCCCTAGAGTCTCCGCTTTGCTGTCGAAGGTGCTGAAATATCCTAAGGCCAGCCCTGCATGGCACTAATTAGATTTAAAAAAATAAAAATAAAAAAAATCAATCCGTCATTTTGAATAAATTGTAAATTACTACTGTTGATAGCTGTAACATTTTCAGGTTTGTATGTAGCTTATCTATCTTTGGAGGGCATGAATATAGATTTTGCATTGTATTTCATGCTATTTTATCCTCTTCCCTGGTTTTCTGAAAGAACCTTGGGGGACTGATGCTATCTTTCTCTGGTTATAAAATGCTTTTTTTTTTTCTTCTTCAGTGGCTTGTGCCATTGTAAGTAGATCATACTGCTAAGAATATAAAAAGTGCCATACTGGGTCAGACCAATGGTCCATCTAGCCCAGCATCCTGTCTCTGACAGTGGCCAATCACGGTGGCTTGGGAGAAGCACCCAACAGGTCACAATGGGGGATCCATTCCCTGTTGTTTTCCCCCAGCTCCC
>QEPC01008858.1:2380181-2419858 GCA_003113815.1 Sphenodon punctatus
TCTCCCTGCTCTGTGTGAGCCCCTGCTAGAGCCCGTCTCCCTGCTCCGTGTGAGCTTATGCTTAGTTTCCCCCCCTGCTTCCAGGGTAGTGGTTACCCCGCCAGCATCCCTGTGGTGGGTTCCTCCCTTGGCTCCGGACCCTGACCTCGATGATGAGTCGCGTACCTTCTTAGCCCAGGGTGCCTGGTAACGCTGCGGAGTACATAATCTCTCGGGTGCAAGAGAGCGACTGAGAGGTTTCAGAGGGTCGCCTTGGGGCCACCCTTTCCCCCCCTGTGCCTGGGCCTCGATTCCTCCTACCTTGTTTCCCCCTCCCCGGCTCCGTCCCCTGGAGCCTGATAGCACCGGCCTTCCTTCTCCCTCCTTGTTCCCTCCCCAGCTCCGTATCCCGGAGCCTGACATTCCCTGACCACCTGGAAAGCACATCCACGAACTAGATACAGTTGTCCGCTATGGCCTAGAGAACCACAGAGAGAAAACCTGTCCTATTCAGGTAGTCTTCTTTGCTATAGGGTTGTCAGATGATGGCAATATGGCTCCCATCAAACTCTTCCATGCAGTTCAGGAATCCCTTCTGCCGAAAGCCCTCTGTTGCCTCTGCATGGTCAGCCACCTGCACCACCTGGTCCAGCAACACTTCTCCAATCAAGTATGGTGCCCACTGTGGAGTTTCCAACACCAAATTGCTGGGTAGCAGGGCAGCAAGAGTCTGGAGTAGCGAGTTTCCAGATGGTAATGACCACATGCTTCTCCACGGAGATGGGTGATCACATCACTATGCTCCATTTCTCTAATTGTGGCCTCAGGATTTTGGATAGCTGCATGACGAGGCAATGGGGCATCCTGAAGACTGAGACCCACTCAACATCTGCCCATGAGAACAGCATGGTTCTTCCACAAGTGTATGTTTTTCCTCCTTGTCCCAGACCCACCTTTCCATGGGTACAGCCCTGCGTATGACGTCGGTGATTGAAGCCGCATCTCTGGACAGATACCACTCAGCATACATCAACTCCCTTTGCATGGCTTCAGTCCTTTCGAGCATGGTCCATTGTTAGAAGTAGGCAAGTGCATGGCACCGAAGCAGGAGTCACCTATGTGGTGTGGTGTGCCTCACTATTCCGGCTGCAGGTTGAGCGAGAGCCTGTCTGTGCCTTGAACTCGCATCATGCCAACAACAGCTGAAGGCTTGGATCTGTTGGGTTTTGCTCAGCAGCGGTAATGAAGGCCTGGATCACGATAACAATCGCACAGGAGTTCTTGGCATGCATCTCCATGACTGCAATACTGGCATCCGTGAATTCTGTAGACCACATGCCAGATGTTTTCAACTGCTTAAAGAGTTGGGCGGCTGTCTAGCTAAGATTGGCTTGTTTTGCACGTGAGTAGCTACTGGCCACTATTGGTCATCTGTCCTCACAGGACTGATTGCATGCCAAGCATGTGTTAGTTGGTATTGGCTGCTATTGGTTGAAAAGGTTTTTGCAAAGCTTATGCTGGGTGTTTGTGTGTTGCTACACCAGCACTGCCAATCCAGGTGACTATTATACTGCATAGGCATTTCTGTCACAAGCATATTAGTGCACACATCAACTCATCTAAAAATGTTACAGATGTGAGCAGCACGGAAGCATGGAATATTTTAATTTGGGTGGGGTGGAACCACTGAATGTTAAGAAATGGGCAGGTGCGGGATCTGCAAAGCAGTGACGGTCACTATGCTTGGAATGTATGTGGGAACAGAGCAGCCAATTGGTTAAAAATAACTGTTCTATTTTCTTATCTTTTGAAAGTAACAGTTTTTGCTTGCAATGATCATGAGGGATTGTAACGCCATAGAAAGCTATTGCTGTGAGTGGTTTGCCTGGGAAAGTCCATGGCTTCGGCTTTTGTCTGTGGGTGCTGTGGCCACCCAGGTTCTGGGGTCCAGAGATGTTGGGGGTAATAGACACCCTGGCCTTTGTACATCAGACCTCATCCAAATGTCAGCAGAGAGAACTGTCAGACTCATCCTTCGAGGCAGTTTGTGTGCTGATAGCATGGCACATGTACGTAGTTGGATTCTATGTATGCATGATGGAATACAGATACCGTGCAACCCTGCTGCAGTTCCAAATTCAGCAGAGTAGAAGAGTGGGAGCTCCAGACAATTTGAGAGAGTAGGTTGTGAATAAGATCATGACTTTTCTGAATATTTGTGCGCTGCCAGAAGTAGGGCAGTCACTAACGGAGGCTGGACGGTTCCCTGCTGTTTTTTTCTCATCACTGTCCTGATAAGAGTGAGAGGATACCTGGGGGACCACTGGGAGTGCCTCAATCAGATGACGGAGAGGAATCTCTTCGGGGACACAAGTGACTTATGTTACAGGGAATGTGAACTAACTGACTGGAGAGTTTGTTGTCCTATATAAGGTTTGGAGAAGTGGAGAAGTGCAGAGTGGCCTGACAAACGGGAATGTTCTCTGCCCCCTGCCCCAGATGGTAATGCAGAAGATGCTATAGAAAGGGTACAAGAGGCACGTGTTTCACTGGGAGTTTTATACGAACTGAGAGGGATTTCCAACACCAATAAAACTGTAGGCTGTTACCTGCCCGTGCATAGCTGCAAGTCATGGATGTGAGAAACCAAGTTTAAAACATGGAAAGATTGATTGCTTTTGTTTTTAATTTTCACTATTGGTGCTCAGTAAAGTATGCAATTTGTTCAATAAACTCAGCATTCTGTGCATAGCAAAAGGTTATTTACAGCCGCCAAGTGGAATGCTGCCCAGAGTCTTCATAACCCGCAAGAAAGAAAAAACTGGGGTGGCTTTTTGTTCCCCTGGTTCACTGTGGCTGTGAGTCATGATGGGGTGGGATACTGGGAAGGGGCTTGGAGGTGGGTGGAGCACAGCAGGAAAGAACACCTGCCTGTGTATTAGTTTGTCACGCTAAACCTGTGAGTGGGGGTTGCCCAAACGCACAAGAAATATGCACCAGGGGCTGCGTGTTTATGAGGGTCTACGGACTAAACATATGAGTGGGAGTTGCACAGACTGAACCCAGACTCCAAGGGGCTATCAGCTCATTTGTTTAAGACGCTAAGAGGGACATTTCTGCTTAGTCTCCCCCTGTTTCTGGTCATCTGGCTTACAGTGCAGGAGTGGGTATGCACCTTCTTACCAGAACTGAACAAAAAGCCCTTTTTGTTTTAGTGAGATATTTAGTGAGATTTTGTGCGGGGGACTCACTGAGATCTCAACCCCAGTACGAGATCGCACAAGATATCTCATTTTTTAAAAAATGTGACTGTGCATATGCAAAATGGCCAACTGACTGTTGTGCGTTTGCACAGCCCCTTTCCAAAATGGCACAGGTAGCCTCGGTAGCATCATTGCCATATTAGAAAAGGGCAGCCAGTCTGCACATGTGCAAAATGGCCACTCCGCATGCATAAAAAGGCTACCTGTTTCCAGTATGGCAGCGACGTTGACAGTCCCATTTTAGAAAAGGACTGAACATGTGCAGAACAGCCACAGCAGCCATTTTGCGAATGTGCAGTTCTCCCCCCCCCCCCCCCCCCCCCCCCCNCCCGCCCCCTCAATGTTTCTCAGTGAGAATGCAGCTGAGACACTGATTCTGAGTGGCCAGAATGAGCCGAGAATCATGAGAGTGAGTTTAGGCATTCAGTCATGAAACTGTATAGTTATGTAAGTGAATCTGGAGTAAGTGGTTTGAAGATTTCAGCTTTAATCCAAATGCACATTACTTTGTTATTGCTATATTAGAACATTACTATATTAGCAGAATGTCTTAGTGATGAGTATCTTATGCACATTTTGCTACTACTTCTGATGACCTCCACTAAACTTCTTAAATTGGCAGACCTTGTGAATTATGTTAATCCTCTTCCATCCTTCTTAGTCTCCCTTTTCCCTGTAACCAAGTTGAATATGTGCACATGCAACTTCTCATCTTCCGTATCTCTCCCTATGTTCCACTCCCCTTGGTCCTCCTTCCCTTGTCTTTCCTGGATTGTAAGTCCCTTAGAGACCTGTCTTTAACTACTGATTGTACAGACCCAGGTACATTGTTGACTTTATATAAATAAAAATAAATAATAATGGTTTATTTTGTTGTACGATAGAAACTCTTAAATAGGCAACATTACCTCGTAGTTCAGTTCTTTTCATGTGGCTCACTCTTGAAAGAGGTATTTTTTTCATACATTACTCTAGTTATTTGTGTCTCTAGATAGAGGATGCGTGCAGGATCCATGCACACCCTTGATATGGATCCCCCTGGGAATGGGGGACCCCTGAGGGGAGTGCATGCAGGTGGGAAGAGACCACCCCTCTTATCGCTAAGAAAAAGCCAAATGGGGAAGTCCCCAGATCAGCTGAGCAGCGGACCAGGGAGGGGCAGGGAGCAGTGACCATGATTGGAGGAGCAGCAGCCCTGGGATAAGTGAGATAAATCAGCCTGGGGAGTCATAGGTGCTGGGATCAGCGTCCTGGGATGCCCCAGAAGTACCTGTATTTTCAGGCACTGTGAGTGGCTGAGTACCCGTTGGATGCCCGCTGGGGGTGCCCAAAAATGTGGGTAATACCTCCGGCTAGCAATTGTGCAACCTGCTGTAGCTCTAATACACATAAATACATATATTCAGTTTTTGTTCTTTAAAAAAAGAATGGTGTTTAAATGATAAGAATGGCCTAATTGTTTTATATTGCTCTTTCTTTTAGGAACCAAGGCATCTGCAGTTTTTCAGTGAATTCAGCAGTAGTGATATGTATATGTCTTTGACAGGCAAAAAGATGTCTGGGGCACTAGCCAGCTTTGGATTCTGTTTTAAGGTACATGCTTATGATGGTTTTGATATTTTATTTAAGGCAAGCCTAAGCTTTTAGGTAAGATTAAGATTTTTAGTTAAAGATTTATTTTTTTAAAATACAGCGTTTTATTATAAAATAGGAGAATTAGTGGCTTTTATTTCAACAGGTATTGCCTTCAGGATATGCATTAATGCTAAACAATGTGCTGTGGCTTTCTAGCCTAACAAAGCAGGAGGAGCCAGGAACCTGAAACAACTGTGTGCAGATGATGCTCAAAGTAGGACCTACTGGATGACAGCAATTAGATTGCTTAAGGTAATACCTACCATGCAGTTGATCTGTTGCTGTTTTATTCTAGGATTTCTAACCAGGAATAGAAAGGCATCGGCAGGGCTGGTCTTACCATCGGGTGACCCGAGGCGATTGCCTGGGCCCCGCTCTTTTTGA
This sequence comes from Sphenodon punctatus, assembly GCA_003113815.1. Classification (NCBI taxonomy): domain Eukaryota; kingdom Metazoa; phylum Chordata; class Lepidosauria; order Sphenodontia; family Sphenodontidae; genus Sphenodon; species Sphenodon punctatus. Next base: position 2,385,443 of record QEPC01008858.1, read on the forward strand.
GGGCCCTAGAATGGCCCCTTTCTTCACCATGGCAAGGTGTAGGGGCCCAAACATGATCACCTCTAGGGGCCCATAGTGAGTTCCCAAAAGGGGTGGGGGCCCCAGGGCCTCCATATTTTATCTTTGCCCTGGACTTTGCAAATTCTAACGGTACCCCTGGGCATCAGTGCCTATTGCTTTCAGAGTCCTATTGGAGGTGTTCCGTAATCCTCCTGGAAAGAAAATCAAGACTGTTGTTTGTACCTGCTGGCTTGACAAAGTAGAATGCTACAGAGGCCCCAATTCTGCAAACACATACTTCATGCAACATTGTGGTCCTGCTGGCTTTAACAGCATCCTTACCAACAGCCTGCCTTAGGCTTCATCTTTTGCAGGAAAATCCCAGCAGTTCTGCCTTGTTGTTTATTTACTTATTCCAGTTTCTACCCAACCTTCCCAGATAGGCTCAAGGCAGCTTGCAAAATATAAACACATATAAAAAAGCACAAAAAATCCCCTAGCCCCTCCACCTTTTTTTCTAACCCCTCCACCCAACCCTATCCCTGCTTGCCAAACTCCTGACCAAACAGAAAGGTCTTGCATCTCTTCCAGAAGATGAGCAGGCTCAGGCTTAGGTGGACCTTCAAGGGAGTTCCATAATTGTGCAAGAGGGCACTCCTGGATGACCTCAGAAGCCACAACAGAACTTAAGGGAAGAGATCATTTTTCAGATACCTGGGGCCCAAGCCGTTAGGGTTTTATAGGTCAGAACCAGTATTTTGAATCAGGTCCAAAAAGCTATTGGCAGTCAGTACAGACTCTGCAACACTGATGTAGTGTGCTCCCGAAAACTGACCCCTGACAGAAGGTGGGCCACAACGTTCTGCACCAGCTGCAGTTTTCGAACAGTCATCAAAGGCAGTTCCATGTAGAGTGCATTTCAGTAATCTAGCCTTGAGGTTACAAAGATATGGATGATCATGGCCAAATCTAAATCTGATAAAAAAAGGTGTATCCCAAGCACAGCAATGGATCCAATAGCACCCCAAGGCTGTGAATCTGAGTGACCAAAGGAGGCAGGATCCCATAAATAACAGGGGCTCCTGTATCCCCCTAGTCACAAGGCTGGCCAACCACCATCACCTCAGTTTTGTCTGGATTCAGCTTCAATCAGCTCACACACATCCAGTCCCCAGTGGCAGCCAGGCACCTGGTAAGCATCGAGACTGCAGGACCTGGGTCAGTTGAAAAAGAGAGAGAGCATCAGCATACAGATAGCACTTAATTTCTACTCTCCAAAGATCTCACCCACGGGCCTCAGATACACATTGAACAGGCATGGGGACAAGATGGAACCTTACGGGACACCACAAAGCAACTCCTAAGACAACAACGAGCCACTGCTTATCGGAACTACTTAAGACTGGTCCCGTGAACCTCTGCTAGGTCATGTAACCATGTCAACAACACCTCATGATCATCTCATATCAAAGGTCACCAAAGATCTAACAAAAGCAACAGGAGATCTAACAGGGTACAATTACCCTTGTCAATTTCCAAGTGGAGATCCTCAACCAAGACCACAAGTACAGTCTCGGTGCCATGTCGAGGATGAAATCCTGACTGAATTGAAATAAAATCCTGAATCCAATAGCATCAAGATGCGCTTGAAGCTGCGATGCAACCACTCATTCAATAACCTTCCTTAAAAAGGGAAAATTAGAAACGGGGTGACAACTGGCAGGGGACTCAATGTCAAGAGATGGTTTTTTGAGCAGGGGTCATGCAACCTCAATCTTGAGGCCATCAAGCACCTTGCCCTCCCAAAGAGATGCATAGACAACCCAAGCCATCAATGGCCCCAGAGTCTCCTGGCTAGCTTTCACCAGCCATGATGGGCATGGATCTAATTCACAACTGATTGCCCACACAATTCCAAGCACAGCCTCTGCATCGGTGAGTGAGACTAACTGAAACTGATCTAAGCAAACCAGACAAGACCAAGCGTCAGCCCTGAACTCTGAATCTGCAGTTGAAAAAGAGGGAGTTAGTTGGCTCTAGGGATAAACTGCACCCAAACTGGCATGTTCCAAGTCATACCAAATACGAGCAATTTTATCTACAAAGTGGCAAACTCATCAGAGTGGGCAGCTAATGAATTTAGCTCCAAGTGGAGACAGCTAGGATTTAATAAGCTATTCACCACCCAGAAGAGCTTCACTGGTCAGTGCTTTGCAGACAATGTGGCAGCGGCGAAGAAAGCTTTCTTTGCTGCTGCTTTCGAAGGACTGTACTATGGCTGTGGCAATCTATGTTGCAGTCAGTTTGCTTTGGTGTGAATTGAGTGCCACTTGCACTCTAACTGCCTGCTCTCTCGTTGGTAGCCTCAGGTCTTCCATATACCAGGGAGACTTTCACTGCTGCAGCGAAGGAAGCAAACACCTGGGTGCTGCTGTGTTGATGGCCTGGGTCAGCATAGCATACCACAAATCAACCAGGCCATCAACAGAGAGGCTGTCAAGGTCAGCAGGTAAATCCCCCAGTGAGCTCTGGAATCCTGTTGAATCCATTAGTCTCTGGAGATGGACCATCCCAACCAGCAGTCCACCACCCCAATAGGGGCAGAAGAGGGCAGGTATCCGGGCTCTCGGTGGGTAATGATCCAACCAGGATGTGTCAGTAATGGGGACAGCCCGAATAATCGAACTCCCCAAACATGCATTCCAGTTTGTACTTTGGAAATGCTAGTGTGATGAGGTTCTATTTACCAAGAGATTATATGCTGACGTTCAGTGAATGTTTTGGAATCATAACTTTAAAAAAAAATTAACTTTATCAGAGTAAAAGTGAACAACATCTGCAGTGAAATGAAGTGTAAATCATCTCTGTTGTATATTCTTTGATACCTAGAGGTGGTGGTACGGTCTTGTGATAAGTGATCTATACAGATAAACTTTGCTAAACAAACCCGGCTTATGCTGAGCTTCCTGTTTTATAACCATACTAACTTCAAGAACCATTTCTATCAATTGCATAGTACCGCATCCTCTTCTAGTGAACACCCTCATATAATAAGCTCTTTTTGTGGTCCTATGGAGTTTCATTATACTGTATATTATTCTTTCTTTTATAGCATGGAATGCAGCTGTATCACAATTACACACAAGCATATCAAGGTAGAAGTGGTTGCAGTTCTCTGAATATCTCCCCTATGGTATGTACTAGGACAATTTATTGAATTGATATGCTTCTATAAGATAAAACCCTATGATAGAAACTACACAACCTGTGTAAGTTGTTATGCTAAGAGACTGATCTTGATGCAGTAAAGACCTGCATGGTTTCCAACCTGAACTCAGTCACGGTGTAGCTGGGCTTGCCTGGGCCTAATGTAGGGGGGTGGGTGTGGGTAACGCTTTTCCCATGGAGTGCCTTGATGTCATGGCACTCTGTGAGGATGAGGCTACATCAGAAGAGGGGTGAGGGAAGACTAACTCCTCCCCTTTCTTTATGGGCTCCACCCACCACCAAGGAGCACTATGATGTCTCAGAAAAGGCGTCCCACCCCCACCCTTTACCTGACGTGGCCCCCATCCTTGTGCAGTACTACAACAGCATGGTGCTCCGTGAGAGCAGCCTCTCTTGCCCACGGAGAACCTGACCCAGTCTGGGTCTGACGAGCTTAGGTCCCATGTGGCTTGGCCTGGTACGCACGACTGTGTGGTGTGCAGTGCATACTCTTGCCTTCAGAATCCCACTGAAACCCTGAGGACGTGAGCCAGAAGCTGCAAGTTAAAACAGCCTGTAGGCTGCTCTGTTTTATTCCAGAGTCAAGAACAGAGCAGTAACTTGCTCCCTGTCAGGTATCACTTGTCCTATCCTTTCCCCTTACGTAGCATTTTGTTTTTCTTGTAAGGATCGAACTCTCTTGTTTCACCATTGCTGGTTAATAATACCATTGTTAATCATGCCACTCTTTTCACATAGGCACAAACTATTTCGCGCAGGTAAATTTGAACAATTGAAGGAGCAAAAATAAATGTGAGAGAGCAAAAATAAATGCTCCAGGTGAAGAGCCAAGTATGCAAAATATTCCCAGGGCAAAAATCAGTTCATATTTTCTCAAATTCCAGAATAGTAATTCACAGGCATCTCAGCAACTGTTTTTTCACACACACTTATGTTGATCATGTGCAAACATTGCCTGGACTTTGTAACTTTTTGTAAATCTTGTAATTCATGAGCCATATTAAATCAGGAGGCCCTGACTTGTAGGGCTGTCCTAATTCATGTTACTAAGCACTTCTCCTTTATTCTGACTTTTAAATAACCTGTTGCTGGTTGTAACCAGGGCATTTAAGAGCAGATGCTGTTTAGGAAGCTTTGTTTAGCTGCACAGAAATGTCAGTCTCTTATGTCCTAATCCTATATGTTGTTCCAATCAGGATAGGTTTTGAATTTATTTCTATGTAGGTGCTTGCTGACACTTACATATCAAGCTCAATTTTATAAACTTGTGTAGCTGAGATAAGTGCTTTTGCTAAATTTGCATCTCCATATTTAGGCAGTCACCTGAAAACTGAATGATATTTATCTTCTTTTTGGTAAGCCTGACCCTCAGAAATATACACATTTTCATGAGAACTTGCATTTACTGTCTCTGCTTACAACGTCTACTCTAATAGAAAGTTCTGAAGTGCATCTTAAATCCATTAAGGGTTGCAAACTAACATGACTAAGCCAGCCCTAGTAGATTTACAGATTGTATATGAAGTTTAGATTGAGTTCCAGTGTAAATTCACACGTTGAACACTTGTTACATTAACTTTCCATGGAAGGAAAATAAAGGCATTTTCAAATGCAATATGCCAGTATACAATTCTTTCTTCTAGTGATTGAAGACCATCTCAAGAAACATAAATTCTTCTGGGCGTAAGAGAATTTAAAGAAAAACACCAAAACTACACAAACCAAATAAGAATGTTATTGTTTTACTCAATTCTAAAATGGAATGGAGAAATGAGGAGCAGTTGGCCCTGTATGTGCAGTTTGAAAAATCCATATTTAGATGTGGTTAGTTTGGACCTTATTCTTATGGGCCAAACAATATTGCAGCATGCCCGTAGTTTAATCCATGCTGATTTATGGAAGGAAACTAGGTTTTCCTTTCTTGTAAGAATGTCAGCTTCCTAACGGGGAACAATCTTTTTCCCTCTCCAAAGTTATCTTAGTCTGTTAAGTTTGCCCTGAACCATGAGAGTGCACGCATGCATTTTCAGTGCTGTGTTTCTTAGCAAGGAATTGCTTTGTGACTGCTCTCAAACCATATCAAGTAGTATTATAATTGTATGTAAAAGTTTTCAAAAGGAAGTTATTGTAGGTAGGCTCACTTTTTATGCCAGCTTAAGCATATATGTGACCTTGGAAGAGCTTTACTTTCAGAAGGCTGTACTGCAGCAGTTGTGTCAAAAGGTTGGTAATTTTATCTTTTTTTTCCACGTTCACTTCAGTTTATTTTCTTTCTTCTAAAAATGTGGTCGTTGAATATAAAATTGCCACCAAGTGTGACTTCCCCATCCTCTTAGTATCTCAGCCTTAGAGTTCTGATGGAATACTGCAGAATCATATTTCACATTCCTGCCTCCTTATTTCTCGTGAAGGATGTTCAGTGACAGAGTGATTTGATTTTCTCCTGTAACAGCATTACAGTGTTTTGGAAAAGTTGACTATTTATGTCAGCATGCAAGGAGTGTTCTAGGGATAAATTGTGATGGCAGTTTCTGAGGCTATACCCTCAATTCTGGCTCACGTGGCTTTCCATAGATGGCGACTTTAGTGGTAAGTTATTGAAGAAAAAATTAGTGGGATTAATTTTCCATGTCCGTCCTGTGTCTAGAGATTCATGCTGGACTAAGATAAATCCACAGCCTCTTAGTTGTTGAGAATCAGGATTTAGTATCTTCAGGCTAAATGATGCAAAACCCACAAGGCCACTTGCCCATGTTGGGACTCTCCTGGCTGAGAAATTTATGCTGAGGTCTGCACATGGGCATGGAGCTGAAAGTGTTTTTTCTTCTGAAAGTCGGTTCAAAATACAGCCCTGACATTCAGAGAAAAAAAGGCTGTTGGACACGGTTGATGATGCTTTTAGCCCACTTGCAGATCTCGGTGTAAGTAGAGTCCCCGCCGGAAGAATCGCTGGCCCTGGTAACGTGGGCAAGTGACCTTGACTTTACTCTTGTGTATATTTTCCTTTCTCATTCCTTCCAAATCATTTTCCCTACTTGCCAAGTACTAAAATTCATCTGGGTAGACTCAGCTGAAGGTAATTGAACAAGTGCTATCCAGGGGGAATTCTTATTTTTAGGGGGAAATCATGGGCCTAAAATAAAATAAAATACAACTTCTTGTCAAAATGTAGGGGTGTGTGTGTATGAATAATAAATATTAAAGGATATATAATATGAAAGTTCTACTTTTAAACCTGAATTGCTTTTTTTTGCAGAGAAGCATTTCAGAGAATTCTCTAGTAGCAATGGACTTTTCAGGACATAAAAGCAGAGTCATTGAAAACCCTACAGAAGCCCTTTCAGTTGCAGTTGAAGAAGGGTTAGCATGGCGGGTACACAACCTTCACCTTTTCAAAACGTTTCTTCCATTTAATTTTTTTTTTCCCTCACAAAAAACCTTGAAACTGTCTCTCTCTTCTACTCAGAAAAAGGGGTGTTTACGACTCAATAGCCATGGCAGTCCCACTGCTCAAAGTGCCACTTCAAATATAGGTACGTGTGAATAAGTTGATCACCCCGAGAGGGACATAATAGAGCTTTTGGATAAACTATTAAATTCTTTATTGTTTAGCCTAAGCCATAACAAAACAAGATACCAACATGGAATAAATAAAAATTAAGAACTCCGGAAAGGGTAAATCAAAATATATTAGACTTTGAGAAATACAACATTATGTCGTTTGAACCCTGCTAAATTCCAGAAACAGCTATTACTAGAGATTAACAACCAGTCCAGTCACCACCAAAAGTCCGGCCCACGCCCACAAAAGCTAGTCCACCAGGCATTGCCCTCCGTCCAACACCAGCTAGGGGGCAGCTATACGCCAGACCCTGGAAAAGGCTATTGACTTCAGTCCAAAAATCACAAATCACTCAGTCCGTTTGTGGGAGATCTGAGAATGCCTGTCGAATATGAAGGATCTCCAAGGAAAAACTAGCCACGGCCCTAGATACAGCCGAATCCATCGGACTGAATAATCTTTGAATCTCAAAGCTTGAAGCGCTGGAGTGCAGAGCTATCCTCCCAAGATATTTAAATCTAGGGCCGGCAAACCAAGGGCACCTGCCGAGCATATGGTCTACTGTGTCTACCTCTCCTAAGTGGCATAAGGAACAAAACCGTTGGGCCCACGGAATCCTCTTATAACGGCCATCCACTATCACTGAGGGAAATACATTAGATCTCATTTTAAAAAAAGCTGCACGTTTATCAGCATTTTGCCATGTTAAAGAGGTAGTAAAACCCCGGGGCCAATGGATTATAGGGTTTATATGCCGGGGCCACCTTCTGTGCAGTCAATAATGCACTCTCCAATTGGAGCGTCCGGTCCTGCTTTTGACCAGACTTTTAGTGGCCACCAGACCTAACCTTTTCAAACCCTTGGGGGAGAAACCTAGGTGGTAGACTTCTTCACCGCAACTTGAATCCAGGAATCCCCGAGGCCCCCTTTAATAAACGTGGATAGGAGGGAAGCCTCGGAAGGAGAGAATAACACCACCGTAGCCCAGTAGATAACCAATGCCTGGAGGGCATACACTCTGAACGGCAAACAAAGAGCCTCTGCCCTCAGGATAACCTGAGGGGTCCCCCAGGGGGCACCCAAAATTAAACGTAAAAACTTGTTTTGAATACCTTCCAACCGTAAGAGGAAAGAAGGCCCCCAAACTGAGAACGCTTAAAGGAGCTGGCCTATGACCTTTGCCCTGAACAAGTGAAGGGTTGGGAGAACCAATTTCCCTCCCTGGCCAAAAAAGAACTTAATAATTGCCATCGGCAATTTTCTGACAAGCAATTGAACAGCCTCAAAATGGGCATTACAACCCATATGGGAGGAAAAAATCACCCCCAGATATTTGAAACACCGAACCTGTTCGATGGAATTGGTGCCAATCACCCAACGGTGCAATTTCTGAGCACCTCTGGGTCCGACCACCATAACCTTTGTCTTAGCAAAGTTGATTGACAGGAGTTCGGCCCGAAAGTAATCCCCAAACGCTTGTATTGCATGTCTCAGGCTCACCAGGGTCTGGGAAATCAATACGGTGTCATCCGCATATAAGAGGAGGGGGATTCGACGGTCACCGATTGTAGGGGCGTGCGTGTCAATCCTTTTCAAAATAGAAACCTAGACATTCAGGTACAAATTGAAAAGGGCAGGGGCCAAGAGACACCCCTACCTCATGCCAGCTTGAACCTGAACCCACTCAGAAAGAGCACCCCAGGGGTTCAAACGCACTCGCAAGGAATTACCCGCGTGGAAATGAATCAGGAGAAACAATAATCTAGGGTCAATAGGTAGTGAACTCATCTTAACCCAGAAACGTTCCCTGAAAACTGAATCAAAAGCCTTTTCCAGGTCTACAAAACATAAATAGAACTTCCTTCAAGGGGAGGCGTATTTAGTAATTAAGGCTGATAAGACAAAGATATGTTGCTAGGCCCTCCTGAAAGCAGGCTTGTTTAGGTTCAATGATGGCAGTCCTTGCCATCCAAGCTTGCAGTTTATCAAGCAATAGTTTGGCATACAATTTGGCCACAATACTGAGTAGACTGATAGACTGATAGTTCCCAGGGAGCAAAGGGTCCCCCTTTTTATAGATGGGAATGATGACATTGGAAAGCCATGAAGGAGGAAATACACCTGTGTCGTTTATATAGGTGAAAAGGGGAGCTAACAACCTGGCCCACCATTCTGGGTTACTTTTCAACAGCTCGGGAGATAAAAAAATCAGGCCCCGGGGCTTTCCCAGCTTTGAGGTGGCCAATAAGTGCCACCACCTCTTCAGTGGTCACAGGGGGCCAACTCTGAAGTATATCTGTGGGCAGAATGGCAAGGTCAAGGGGACCCCCTTAGAGGTGGAGAATAGTGACTCATAGAAATTCTGCCACACTACTGGATGGAGACTAACCATACTGGGGGGACCTCCCTTCCTCTGGTATGAACGAATTAAAGCCCAGAATTGTCGGGAATCCCTTGCATTGGCTGCGTTAATAAGTAGGGACCATTGAGCTTTTAGGTGATTGTTTGACTTAAGGGCCAAAAGCTTCCGGTAATCCCTACGTAACATGACTAAACTCATCCTTAGGGCTTGACATGGATTAGCCTTATGCTCCCTAACTGATTGACGAAGAGTGGCCCTTAGCCTACGGCAATCCATATCAAACCGGGGGTGGGGAGGCTCTAGTAGATTGAAAAGTAGTTGCATGGTCAGTAGTCCTACGCATAATCAGAGGAGACAGCATAGACAGCAAATTCTCATAGAAGGCCACCGAATCTGGGCCTCGAGCTGCAATCTCTAAACAGAGACTGTTTACTGAGGGTAGAGCTGTGAATGCGGCCACTGCATCTGACTGAGCATCAGACTATTTAGCCCGCACCAAAGGAGGGACTTCATCTACCCCTGAGGGGAGTATGCTAGAAGCAGATACACCGTTCGCAGCCAGGGGATCAACAACAGATAAAGTTATGGGCAGATGGTTGGAGACAAATAAAGGAACTACTGTAAATTCAGAAACCATAGACAACAAGTTAGGAGGGAGAAGGAGAAAGTCAAGGACACTGGATCCCTGGGTGGAGTGAAAGGTAAAATTACCTGGCAGATCATCCTCCACCCATCCATTGATGATAATAAGATCCAGGTCAGACAACAATTTCTCCATTACAATCTTGCGTGGGCCCAGTACTAAATCCATAGAGTGGCAAATAGGAATAAATAGTGAGTCTGCTGAGTCCTCCAAAACTTGGGAAGCCCGCACTAATGCGGGATTACCAAGTCTTGAATTAAAATCACCTCCAAGCAGCAAAAAAGCAGCCGGAAACCTTTCCGTGGCAGAATACACCTGATCAGTAATAGCTGCCCAAATCGCGGGGTTATAATACACAGACTGTTTGGGGGGAATATAAACAATGCCAATTACCATTTCAAGCCCAGACGAAAACAAGCAGTAAAAAAGAATAAAATAGGCTTTAATAGAGCTAAGACATTGAACTTGGATGGCTAAAGAGGAGGGAATAAACAATGCGAGGCCACCACTGGGCCTCCCATGAAAACTGGAGGAGATAGCATTCAGCCAATATGTATCGAAGCCTCTCCAACCTCTGGGAAAAGGGGGTTCTGTCAGCCATGTTTCCTGGAGAAGGACAAGGTCATAAGAGGTCAAAAAATTATAAAATTCTGGGTTAGACTGGCGGGCCCTCCACCCTGGGACGTTCCAAGAAACCAGAGAGAACGGCCGCCCTGTTCTCCCTACTAGTCATAGATGAAACTTGGGGTGGGGGGCGCAGACGAGGAGAGGGACGTGGGGGAAGAGAAGCTGACCCTCTCCCCACATCCGCAGCGAGGACCGGAGCCTGAGGCTCTCTGAGGCACCCCTCAAACTGGGGGAGGGGGCCTGGAAAACGCGGGGAATAAAAACAGCCTGGGCCTCAAGTTGTTCCTTCTGAGTCTGAATAAGAGAGGGCAATACAGATGATACAAAGGTAACAATAATCATCTGTCTATCAGATGAAGTGAAAAGGTGGTCCACTGAAACAATGTCCTTCCTGGTAATCACAATCTTATTTAGAAGCAGTCTGAGATGTTCAGCCACATCCAGAGGGGTGCCCCACAGTGGGGCTCGGCGACCACTTCGGGGGAGTATAGTAAAAATAAAACAATATTATTCCAATTTTTTTCACCTATTGATACTTTCTCTAGCTATACACAAATCACAGGCCTGGTTTCATCACAAGATCTCCAGGGATGAAGCTCAGCGACTGATTTTACAGCAAGGACTAGTAGATGGGTGAGTTGGCTCTTTCCGTAATTTTTCTGAGGAGGATTATGGTGAGAAATCTAACCATGTAGTCAATAACTCTTTCCTTTGCAAAAGGACCATGCACCATGATAGCCGAGTTGCATCTGCCTTTGTAACAAAATAAACAAGTGAGGCCGTGTTTAGTGAGCTGGATTCTATTCACCTGTATGCATTTAAACAACAAAATAGTTTGCTACGGCTCCAATCCTGTAATTGATAATGAGTGTGTGAATAACTATGTCAGGGCCAAGTTCAGCTGCAATCAATAGTGCTCCATGCTGGTACAGTAGTTAATTGTAGGGTCAGGGACTAAATTCAGATTCCATTATTACTCATTTACTAGTGAAGGAGGAGGCACAAAACATTACTTGATTTCAAGTCCTCTGTGAATGCCAAGCAGACCATTCTTCCCTTTTGTCAACTATGTTGTTCCCACTCAATACTGTTACTCCCGCTTTTCTCCTGCTAGCAGCATTTTATAGTTCAAAGCTGTTTGAGAAATAGAATGATCAAAAATGCTCATCTGAGACAGAGACAGCCGTTTTCAGCTGACTCTAAAAAGTTTACCAAACACTGTGCCTAACTGTGGTCCCTGTAGCCAATCAAGTTTTGGATATCTAGCCTTCTCTTCTGCAGAAGGTGTCCTTTTAGAAGGTGCGCTGTACTAAGTAATGGCAGGTGTGCCAGATGTTTGGGGAATAGCTTTTTGCATCTTGCATGGTGCCCTAACTGCCCAACAAAGAAAATGTTTGTAGGAAGATAATTTCATCAAAATAACTGCTTTTACAGATTTCTTTCAAGTTAAATGTGTATACTAAATAGAAGTCTTTTTCTTAGTAGTGAGTGCTCTTTTTTAAAGAAATCACAACATGTTTGTCATAAAATCCAGAGAAACGTGCCTTAAAAGACTGATCAGAAATGGTTATTTATAGATAAGTGGTAGCCTTTTAATAGAGGGGATTTGGGCATACTTTGGGGGACTCAACTGAACAAGTTTAGTTTGCTTTTGCAGAATTTCCAGATGCTAATTTGTCATATTTTTCATAGAATTGTAGGGTTGAAGGGACCTCATGCAGCTTCTAGACTAACCCTATGCATAGACAGAGGCTGAGTGTGTTAGTGGAACTGGCAGAATATCTATCTGGGTCAGAATCAAGAGTATTTATTTAATTCCTGTACTGAAAGATGAGATTTATTTATATTGAAAATTAGCACAGAATGTATTTTTATTTATTTGTTTGTTCAATCTTTTACCCCGCCCTCCCTACAAAGGCTCAGGACAGCTTACAAAATATAAAAAAATATATAAACACAAACACACATAAACATATATAAATAAACCTATAAAAGTAGTCAAAGACCCTTAAACCCTGTCCTCCAACCCTCTCCCTAACCCCTCCACCCAATCCCATCCAACCTTATATAAATGTATGAATGCAGTCTTTAATAAGGTCAGGGAGCTAATAACCAATGTCACTGCGGAAAAGAAATAAAACAGCTGGGCACAAATGAGTGACAGGGCATATGTAAAAGGTGGCATGCCCAGACTGTGTATAATTAGAACCATTGGAAGGATTTTGTATTATACAGTACATTTGATTTCTGCAGTTCAGAAGATCAGCATCAGGGAGAAAGCTTGGCAATGCTAGCAAGACCAAAGAAGACTTTGCTATTTGCTTCTGTAGTTTAATCAGCAGAGAACTCAGCTGATGTGATATGACGTGACTCATTCCAGATGGATTTTAAATCCCACCTCCTCCCATGTCACTGGATAATAAAATGTACCCATTTATTAATAAAAGTCTGCATAGTGCTGTGGAGACTTCCATTGAATTGACTAGTCATGTCTCAACTGAATGGGTGCTCAAAACCCTCTGACCTTAAGTGAGTTCTGTGCATACTCTTTTAGGCTCATGTGAAAATTGTAGCTGCATAGGGGAGCTGAAGAGCAATTTAGCAGCATTTCAAGTGGAGTATTATTGAATGCAAGAATTCCGCTTTCTGTGGTTTTCTCTGTTTTAAATGAATTAAACTGCAAACATGAGAATTCAGTCTTTCCGTCTGAAAAGCTGTGGGTTGGCAGTTGTTGGCACTCTAACTCAGAATTTAAGTTGGGTGCTGTCACAGTCTGAAGAAAAGCTTTGGCTTTATGGGGCTTGAGCTGGCACAACGCTATGAGGACTGAGGCTTTCCTTAAAAATGTAAACTCCTGCAAATGAAGGGGTACAGTGCGTCATTGGCATAGATGCTATTTTAAGTTAACAATTCTAACATTAGTCATTCTGTACCCTACATATATCTCACATGAGAAAGGCTGAGGAAAAATGAACTGATAAGAGAGGAATTACATACAGCAATTGTGTTTTCCTAGGATGGTGCTTTTGTACAACATATATCTAAAGATTTACATTACAGAAGTGAACTTTCATTGTAAAACTGATTTAAGATGGAATGCTATTTGCAATTCTGTGTTAATGTAATGAATTTAGTACAATGTTCTTTAGAAAACTTTGAAAACTTCCAGCTACCAAAGTTTTCTCACTATGAGAATTATTAATTTTTCTCTAGGGTTTTCTTGGTACGGGATAGCCAAAGCAACCCCAGAACATTTGTACTGTCATTGAGCCATGGATTAAAAATAAAGCACTTTCAAATAGTACCAGTAAGTAACATTTATTTTATTAATGGCATGTGTTAATTGAGAAGGCATAACAGCTTGTAATACCTTTGTTCATTTGTTCATAGCTACCAGTACTGCAGCCTGGGCACCGAAGAAATGCTTAGAACTGAATATTTGTGGACCTTGATGGGTGCAGCTACATGAGACACCTTGGGCAGGCTACCATGCCTTTGGGCAGCCGTACCATGTAATGCAGTGCATCATGTGGCTGGTGGCCACCAGATGTTCACCCAGCTGCATGGTGGGGCAAGCAGCTGGCTGATATGCAATGCGTCCTCAGGAAAAGGCTGAGGACGCATTGCGTAGCAGCCTTACCCAAAACAGGGTAAGGCTGTCCAAGGCGTAGTAGCCCGTGTGTCTGCGCCTCTTTTGCCCTACTGCATGGTGAGCTCCATGGGATGACTCTGAGCAGCGGGCACTAATGCCTGCCACCCGTGACCACGTCATGGCCAGGGACAGCATTTTGGTCGGGGTGGGGCAGGGTCAGGTGTCCGCTTATGTGGCCAGCACCTCGGCCTGCACCGGCCGAGGTAGAAAATCTGACAGCAGCCCGACTACCCCCTGCTGGCCCATCTGCCCAGCTCCCCACGCTGGCCCCACGGTGTGGTGACTGCGCCTGCCAGCCATGTCAGAATCAGCTAGTGTGGCTGCGCCCATTCACTTGTTCATATAATTTGAATCCTCTTGTATTTTTCCTGTGAGTTTGCTCAACAAGTGGTACAAATGCCCTTTTAAAACTAAAGAAATACCTCTGGTAGCATGAAAATAATATTTTAATAAACTACACAGAGACCTCCTTCTACCCTCAGTCTGTCTTTCATCTCTGGTGTTGGTCCCTTTGCCATTTATAGATGCTCCTTAAATTTACAGCACATTCAAGGTCCAGTCCTTTCTCTGATTTTTCTTCTGCTTGAGGAGGTTGTGGTGCCTGTGTGCAAAATCTGAGATAGTCAGAGCAATCTAATCCTTTTTCAGTAGGCACACAGGTTTTTTTTGCAAAATTGTCACAGTTTTTGGTCCAGTCACCTGTAAGTAGCCTTGGAAGCCCTGGTGTCTTCCCTAGGAGAAAGCCCCTCAGTGACAGCGGTTTCTCATGTAAGAGCCTGATCATCATCTGTTAATTCATCCATTCATTTCACTGAGTTTAGGAAGGAGCTTTAAAATTCCATTTTTATTTCTATTCATTTTTGTATTGACATGTTAGAATTGCCCAAGTTGGTCCCAGCGCTTTGCCTTTGATGAATACAGAAGCTGCTTTCTCCTCCTTTTCTGTCCTTTTTCCTCCTGCAGTTAGCCTCCCCATCACTTTTCAGAGGACCATTTTATTCGTACATGGAGCTGAGGGCCCGGGAGAGGACATCCTCCACCCCCTCTCCCAATGAATTATTCTGCACTGGTGGTGCCTGCTGACTCCATGGAGAAGTTGAATATATGTTGGCATAAACATGGAGTCTGTTTAAGTTGAATTTCCCATGCCAGTTAAAAAATAATAATCAACTTATAGAAATTCTTCTGAAGGAAATGGACCTGGTGATGGAGAAAACTGGTGCACGGTGTAAGCCGTCTCCAGGTTTTCCATCTAAAGACTCCAAGCACCTGTTAAGTAGGCACCAGCTTTCTCCATCTGCTCAGTCTACACAGCCCGGCCTCACTGATAGCTGAGCCCTGCCTGGCGGTGTCAGGTGGGCTGCCAAGTGCTTTCTCAGCAACCTGCCTCACACTCCACAGAGATTCAGACCATTTTTAGATGAGGCACTGTGGAAGTGCCTCCCAAACCACGCATTAAGACAGAAGCCAGCTGCACTGCTGGAAGTGACGTTCTCCCCATTGCCAGCAACGGCGGCGGCCAGAGATGCGGCGCTATGCAGAGGCGCGTTCTAGAGACCTGAAAATTGAGGTCTCTAGAATGCGCCTCTCCAAAGCTCTGCGTCTCCGGTTACCACCGTTGCCGGTAACGGGGAGAACGTCACTTCTGGCAGCGCGGCCGGCTTCTGCCTTAACGTGCTGCTCGGGAGGCTCTTCTGCAGCGCCTCGTCTAAAAACGGTGTCAGTTGCCAGCATGGCACAAAGCCCTGTTGCCCTGATGGATACTGCTGCAAGCTGGCCTGGCCTAGGCCTCTTTGAGAGATCCAGAATCTTCTCTATGAAAATTTGAGACATCAATATTTGCATTGTATGGATTTCTGGCAGATATAAAACCAAATTTAAAATAACCAGAACTTCAGTTTGAGTTATCTGAATGACACTGTATATGCTTCATCTGAAGCTGCCTTCTGTAGCTCTGGGTGTTTTTAAACGAGAGGCTTTTAAACATGGCTGCCCAGGAACAACTCATCCAACCGCCTGTCTGAAGATGTTGTGGGGGGATGAGCACTCCCGTGAGCTAGCAGCACCCGCTCATGGCCACTTATGGTGCACTGCTGAGAAATCAAATGTGTGCTGTGTGGGGGCAAACAAAAAAAATGTGTCAATGGCACCCACACATCCCCTGCCTCTATGAACTGGGTGGCCACTTCTGCCAGCAGACAGGTAGGCACTGTGAACAGGGGGCATGGCCTTTGCAAATCACAGGAACTGGCCGTGAGCGCTGGGAGCTCGGTTCCCCAGTGCTCTCACAGCCTGGACATGTCCGTTTCAAAGACCAGCCTGGGAGCCACCACTTAGAATCCCTTCCTATTGGAGTGGTTGCTGCACAACTGTGCCACTCAGTGGCCACAGACCCCACCCCCAGCCTCGCTCATTTAAAACCACCCTCTGAAACACTGCAGAGAAACAAAGTGGTTCAAATGATCTCTCTTATCAAACCAATGGCTGTTGGTAGAATTCAGGGGAGATTCAGAAAGTGTGAGTGCAGCGCACCTTTGCTATAACGTTCTTTATTGAGAGTAGCCCCCAGCTATTTCTGTCATTACTGTACTACATTGATAACTTTCACTATTATGAGTCCTTCACTGTAATTAGCTTTTACCTTAAGAGGTTTGTTATGACAAAGGTATATTGTATCTAAAGATGAGCTCTTTGGTCCCAATTGGGCCCTGGCACCAGCACCCTTCCCATTTGTCAGCACTCCCTGGGGCTCACCTTGTGTTTAGACTCTGAGGCCCTTTTAAAATGGCTGGAGGGTGGGCATGCCACTGCGGGGACAATGCGGGGGGGGGAGAGATATCTTTTTTAAATATTTCCAGTAGGAAAGCACCATCTTTTCTCTCAGCAGTATGTTGGTGTTGAGGTTGAACATTATATACAGCCTGCCAATTGCCATTTCTCCTTCCTTTGCTAACGGATATTCTGTGGAAGGGTTTATAGCAGAAGGCATCTGTGTACAGAAAAGAGGATCCGATGATATTCCACTAGCTGGAGATTCTATTGCTTCTAAATTAATTTGGCAACACATTTTGCATGTCCAAATTTTAATACCGCGGAGACTGAAATAGTCACCATAAGCCTTTTGTACCTTTACCAAGCACAGTCTCCTCCAGTTACTATCCTGTTGCTTTCATTAAGTACCTGCAGCAGTAGGTCTCTTATTTCCCTGTCTTCCATGTTGTCCCTGCCTCCTGTACCAAGTAGGCTGCCACCATTGGCAGCACCAGGCTTCTGTCTGCCCAGAAGTGCCCTCTGTTGCAGAGAGACCAATGCACTACTGATTTTGTAGCAGTTTCTCAAATAAACCATGTTAATCCTATAGAATATAGCCTGACAACTGAAGACAAAGTGTGGTATATAAATGGAAACCTGTTTGTGAGTGGGTGCCTCTGTTCACACTGCTTGTCTGTGTAGCATCAGGTTTGTACAGTTAAATGTTCACATGATAATCATTAGCTCTTTTCTGAATAAAAAACAAATGTGCAATAGGCTCACATTATCTCATCAGTAATACTGAAGTTCTAATATGTAGTCAACCTCTTCTGTGTTTGTATACAATTGACAGGAAGCTACCTTTCTATTGTTCATAGTCAATTTAGAAATGAATGAAGACTAAAGTCCTCTGACCCTTCCCCAGACTATAGATAGCTCAGATCAATTAGTCTACACAAAAATATCTCAAACAAGTCTTGCTTTCACTAAAGATCAATGATGTGCATATTCTGAATTTCAGATAACAGCAAAATGCTATTGAACTAAACTTATTTGCCTTTCTTTCTCTCCCTCTCTCTCTCTTTGTGCCCCTGCACCGCCTGCCTCCTTTATGCAGTTGGAAGAGGATGGGAAGCTATTCTATTCACTGGATGATGGTCACACCAGATTTACGGATCTCATCCAGCTAGTGGAGTTCTACCAGCTCAATAAGGGAGTGCTGCCTTGCAAGTTAAAACACTATTGTGCTCGAATTGCTCTTTAACCAAACAGCAATTGGTTCACTAAACAGAATACTAAAAGCGAGAAGAGAGAACACTCCACACACCCCCACCACCCCAGCACTTTTCTAGGTGCAGAATGGGAAGTCACTGCAGTGAAGTGAATGTAAATTTCAGCTTGCAAAAAAAAAAAAAAAAGTATGCTCCATAGATAAGAAAACAACTGTACCTTGCATTGTAATTGTCACTGAAAAATTACTGTGTGGTCAAAAATGGCCTTCACAAAAAATATTTCATGTGTAGTTGTGTAGTGTTGGAGTATTGGAATTCTTTTTCAAATACAAACAAATATTTTCTCGATATTTACTCAGATGGCAGTGGAGGTGCCTCCTGGTTAGTAATAGTTTTCAAACATATCTGCTGCATTCACAAATGCTTTTATCAGTTCTTCAACTCAACAAAAAAGTGAACATTGGGTGAAAAATATAAATGCTGGACTGCACATTATTTGTAAATAAAACAAAAAATATTTTGCACTACATCCTTGAATGCTGTGTTTCTTGGCTTTCTCACTCAGGGAAGTAAAATTCTGAACTGCTAAATTAAAAGTTGTTCTATTGTTTTTACTGATGTAATAGTACTTGTTGCCTTTTTTTCTCCTTTTCATATGTTTTCTGGAATGCCATAAAATGCAATGGTGAGGAACATATAGATGTTCATATAGATACCGAGTAGTTCAGAGCCTGTCTATGTTTAGCTCTTATATAATGGAGTATAGTTGTTGTTGTTATTATTATTAGCAAGCATTTATATAGTGCCAACAACGTACCTGGCGCTTTACAAAGTAATGGAATAGACACGGTCCCTGCCCTAGGGGTTACATCAAAATGTTTATGTTGCTGAGAGCCACAAGACACATTACATTACTCATGGCTTTCCTCGATCCCAGGGACGGGCAAATCAACTTACTCCAACTCCTCACATCAAAGTTCTGTCTCCCAGGTATTCTGATGGGTTTGGGCAGTATCAACAGTGGTAAAAGGGCAAGGCATGCTCCCCACGCTGCTCCCATGGCTCTCATGAAATTTTGGTGGCAGAAATGGTGACTCAGCTTCTCTTGCTTCTGAGAGAGCTGTATGGACATGCCCTCACACAGAGGTTTTTGGCAAGATCTACAGTACAGGTGCCCAAGAGCCACCGGAGACTCCCAAGCCACCATTTGTCCATCTCTGTTATATGCCTCCCTATTCTCCCTGATGTTCTGTCTTGTGTCAGAGCTGTAATGTTCCAAAAAGAAACGTCTGCAATGGCCTGGCTGCTACAAATGCTAGCCGACCATCTTGTCTTTGGTCTCCAAGATAGCCTTTTCTATCCAACGCTTAATGATTCAAAACCTAATGTGAACCAAATCTACAAATGTAGATTTGTAGACATTTAGAAAAGGTGGCTGCACCACCTAAAGATGCATGGGGTAAATAATTGGGAACTGAGATTTGTTATGGCACAGATAAAATTGTTTAATTTAAAGTCATGTCAGATAACATTTTCAATTCGCTGGAGCTGCTTCATCTGAATGATATTAAGGTTCCACCATCCCCCCCTCAGTCATGGTTGTAAGAGCCCAGGTTTCATATGTCATGATGCTGTTGACAGTGGGATTGTGTATTCTGAATTTCATATCCCTGCTAATTATTAAACTGGGTTTATGAACAATGTTATTTACAAAATGGCCATTGATTGCCGAAGCCTTCATGAAATGAGCCTGGAGTTCTATCTCAGTGCCACCGTTACTTTCCAGGATTCAGTGAAAATTAGTGAATTTAAGACTGAGATATCTGGGCTAGCTGAATGATCAGGTTGACCAACTAGCATAATCTTAGTCTTTGACCAGGTTCTCTTCAAGCCAAATTTATCTCTCAAGCTATCTAATATCTTCAGTGCTTCAGTCAAATTACCAAGCGATTAAGCAATTGGTGCAATGTCAGTGACGTATTTGGCATCAGTTAAGAACTAACCATTGAGGTGTATGCCAAAAGGAACAGTGATGGGAGGTCAGGTCAAGGGCATACGTGATGATTGCAAAAGCTGTGATGTATCTCTGTCTGGCTTTGGTGGTGGATGTTTTGAAGAGAGATACATTCCCATGGTTAACAGAGGAGGAGCTTAAGGAGTTATTGTAGAGAATGCACATTTGGCAGAGTTTGGGCATGTTGGTCTCTGGATCAGTTCAGACCCCATCCCAAATTCTTTCAAGCTGACTAGAAATTTGCAAAAGCAGTGTCAACTCTTCACCTCGATTCCTGTATATTCTTGGTCAATTGATGCATTGTGAAAATCTATTCAGTTGTAGTGTCACTGGTAAAACTAGATTGTGCAGGCTGCCTTTTAGTCCTTAAAGGCTCAGTGGCTCTCATCAGCACAATTGAAGAGTTTACTGGGAAAAGAAAGGAGATAGTGCCTCTGTAGTGTTCACAATCCTTTTCATTCCCTGGGCAGTATAATAATGTCTTTGAAGCAGTTGGATGGGATCAGTTCTCACTTCTACAAATGAGATTGAATAAGTGCTTCAGTCAGCATGGAATGTGTTCGAAGCGGTGCTTGAATTTCAGATTCTGATTTCCACATGTAAAATGTGAATAATAATACCATCCTGTCCTATTTCTTGAGCACCATCTATCCTGACAGGCAGGGCCGGCCCGAGGCATGTGCCACCATTGCCCAGGCACATGGCCCCGCGGGAGGGGCCCTGCGCCACCACGGGCTAGAAACTGACAGACGCCACCTGTTTTTGTTTTTTTCCCCACCGGGCGTCTGAGTCAGTCCTCATGGGAGAGGGGGGGGCGTAAACTTCTTGGAAATCCCTGGCTAGTTATACGCTGCGGAGCTGAGCTGACACAGTCAAGTTGCAGGTAAGTAACTAGCCACCCCTCATCCCCTGAAACCCCCCCTCAATTCTAGCGAGTGCCGACCGGCCTTTGGGGACCCACAGCAAGGCTTGGCACATGGCCCCTGAAACCCTTGGGCCGGCCCTGCTGACAGGGCTGGATTAACCATTACAAACACTACACTGCAGCATGGGAGCCCCTTGCTTAAGGGGGATCCTCTTGATGTGTGTACTTCCAGGCTTAATTTGTGCCAGGGCTTGGCAAGGCACAATCCCAGCAATTGTTTGTGAGCCAGGGTGCAGCCTGAAATGCTAACATCGGCCAATCCATCAGGTGTAAAGTCTGTGATTTCATTAGAACTAAAATGGAATATCCAGGCAGATGCTGTCTCCAGCAGATATGTCTGTTCCGATCCTGGTCCAGCGAAACAGGGACCAACTATGATCCTGTCTCGGTTTCATCAGGGATCTGAGGTGCAATAGCCAGAATATTCTTTTCCACATGAATAAATGTGCTTTGGCCATTTGTGTATGAAAGTATATTTTCACTGTTGTACATGCATACAATGCTGACATACAGCTGTGCAAGCAGGAACAATAGATGCATGGAGATCTACCATATTTTTTTTCAGAAATGTGCCTCTCCAAGCACCATTCTGTGTCTGCAGAATATTCTCTACAGATACGAAAAAGGCACCCTGTTTCAGCCCTAGAAATTACTGTGAATGTGTAGCTGACTGATTACACATTTATGCTGCTACATATTTTCTCGGTGACCCATGAGCTTCCATGACCTGTCAAGATACATCGTGGATTTGCATGGGGAGTAGAGCCTCTCTACAACATTCATTCACAAAACTCCATAGTCGCAGCCTATAAAACACTTACTTCACAGTAGCCCTGTTGAATCCTGTGGGCTTCAATT
The DNA here is from genome assembly GCA_003113815.1 of Sphenodon punctatus. Taxonomy (NCBI): domain Eukaryota; kingdom Metazoa; phylum Chordata; class Lepidosauria; order Sphenodontia; family Sphenodontidae; genus Sphenodon; species Sphenodon punctatus. The sequence continues at coordinate 2,407,297 of QEPC01008858.1, forward strand.
GGCCTACTCGGGAGTAAGTGGCTTGTCGTTTGCAGTCCATGCCTCTCTGGTGCCCAACAGCACATGGCGGAGCGGTGCACTTGACCACATAACAACTGATACATGTTAGCTTCTAGCTGCTCTGTGAGCAGGAGGGTGCGGGGTAAAAGAGCAGTGAAATAAATAAATAAATAAATAAATAAATGAATGACGTGGGGTGTGTATGAATGGGTCAAACTCCACAAATGTGTGTTAATTGAGATTCATTTCTGCATAAGCAGACACAGCGCAGAGAAGTGTTAGAGGGATGAAACAGTTAACATTGTGTCTAGACACGCAGGCACAGAACCTGCATGCCGGCCAAACAAGAGTTAAAGATTTGCAAGCGAGAATTAATGCACTGTTTCACTGCCATTCCATGAAAAATCCTACATAGTCGTTTGGTGAACCACGCATGCGATAGCAGTGTCTCCATGCCAATATGGAACCTTTACCTCCTAAGTGGGCATATCCACCCCTGCCTGCCCCCCAGTCACTTCCATGCATACACATCATCCATTTTTCAGTCTTGTTCCCCATAAACACTCCCCCAGCACCTGGTTGCCCCCTCACAATACAGACACTTCCCCCACTGCCTAGCTGCCCCCAGTCTCCCTGTACACATCCTGCATCCATCAACCTTGTTCCACCCCCCTCTCCATATACTGTCCCACAGTACTCAGCTGTCTCACTTTCTCCAACCCAAATGAAAGCATATCCTCTGCTGTCAAAAGGATTGTGTCTGAAAGACTAAGGCAAAGAGTGGATACATGGAGCCTAAGTTGTACATAAGCACAATATGTGAAACTGTACAACCTTTTTACTGCTTACACAGTGTGCAAGTTAAGGAGCCTTAACTTATACTTTCCATGCTTTCTGGAGCATGGTTGAATTTGTAAAAGCCTTAACGCCTCTCGTAAACCAAAGATTTTTTTTATCCTATAATTTCCATGGTTCTTAAAAGGGGAATACACTAAATTTCCACTCCTACAACAGTACAAACATGGAAGAAATAGACTGATTTTGGTAGAACTTTCTGGGACTTCTACCATGGGAATTTCACACCTGAGAGAAGTTGCTGCAGCCTGTCCCAGGCACCCCTTCAGGTCCGGGATCCACCAGTGCAGATAGCAACAAGTCTACAGCAGCTGCCTCTTCCCGGCAACATTTACCCCACTGTAAACTATCCTAGTTCAGCTCCCACCAGAGACTTCAGTGCAGCCTGTAGCTCCCAAAGAAACCAGTCCTTACTCCCAGTCCACCTGCCATTCTAACTCACTATCCTCCCTTCCCAGAAAACTCAGGAGTCCTGGCTCCCACCCTCCACCTACACCCATTGTAACTTACTAGCCCCTGCACCATTCTCACAGAACCCAGGAGCCCTGGCTCCCAGTCCTTCAGAGATAATACAACCTGTGCACATAGGTGGATTATACATACAACAAACATATATATGTTTTATTTACCAATGATTTTCTTGTGGCTAAATCAAATTGCCTCTACTCTATTCTTGTCCTCCTTGATCTCTCTGCTGCCTTCGACACTGTTGACCACTCGTTCCTGCTTGAATCGCTTCACTCCCTGGGATTCCGGCACTCTGTCCTCGACTGGTTCTCCTCCTACCTTTCTGACCACTCCTTTAATGTTTCTCTTCCTAACTCCTCCCCCTCCTCCTCCATGCCTCTCTCGGTCGGGGTTCCCCAAGGCTCTGTCCTTGGCCCTCTCCTCTTCTCTATCTACACCCAGTCCCTAGGCAAACTCATTGCTTCCCATGGTTTCCAATACCACCTATACGCTGATGACACTCAACTCTATCTCTCCACTCCTTCCTTCTCCCCCTCTGTCCTAGCTCATCTCACCAACTGTCTTTCTGATATCTCCGCCTGGATGTCTCAATGTCAACTCGAACTGAACATGGCAAAAACTGAACTCCTTATCTTCCCTCCCAATCCTTCCTCTCCCTCTTCCCTGTCAATTGCCATTGATGGGGTCTCCATCCTGCCTGTCCCCCAAGCCTGTAGCTTGGGCTTCATTTTTGACTCGTACCTCACCTTCAAACCCTACATTGACTCCATAGTCAAATCCTGCCGCTTCTCCCTCCACAACATTGCTAAGATCTGCCCTTTTCTGCCCGTCTCCTCTGCCAAAACTCTCATCCATGCCCAAGTCATCTCATGCCTTGACTATTGTAATCCCCTCCTCGCTGGCCTTCCCCGCTCTCACCTTGCTTCCCTCATCTCTGTTCAAATCTCTGCTGTTCAAATCTCTCTCTGTTCAAATCATCCACCTAGCCCGTTGCTTTGACCATGTGCAGCCTCTTCTCTCCTCCCTCCACTGGCTTCCCCTTACTGAGCGTATTCTGCAAAAGCTCCTCGTCTTCACCTACAAAGCCCTTCATAGCCTTGCTCCCTCCTACCTCTCTGTTCTGATCTCCCTCCGACCCCCTGCTTGAGGACTACGCTCCTCTCCCATCCCCTCCCTCACCTTCCCATGCCTCCCCTGCTCCCCAAACCGCCTTCGTCCTTTCTCCCTCGCTGCCCTGCATGCCTGGAACTCCCTCCTTGCCCACATCCGCCTTGCCCCCTCCCGTCATACCTTCAAATCCCTCTTCAAAACCCAACTCTTCCACTCTGCCCTTCCTAACTCCTGATAACCATCCCCACCAGGATTATCCTCCACCTGTTATTTGCAAACTCCCAATGTACTGTAACCAAGCCAAGAACATGTACCTGAGTTCTCGCATCCTCATTATTGTTACATCCCTTGTCTCTCCCTCTGTTCCCCCTTCCCTGTCTCCCCTCCCCATGTCTTTAGATTGTAAGGTCTCGGGCAGGGACCGTGTCTATTTTATTCTCTATAAAGTGCCAGGTACATTTCTGGCGCTATATTTAAATTCTTATCATTATAATAATAATAATTAATATAATATGAGCTATCAGGAGCCTGTCTGTATTTTTCAATAGCCAGCTGTCATAGTAACAGCCTAATACGTTAATTTTTTTCAACACAACCTTGAAAGTAAAAAAAAAAAATCATTTAAATATCACACTATGAAAGGGTTAACTTCTGGGTAAAGAATCTGAAGATACAAGTTTGCTTTCTTGGTAATTTGACTCCCCCAATACACTTGTAATCAAATTCTTGAGTACATACATAAAATGGCATATTATGAAAGCAGACAAAATTCTCCACTGTGTTTGCTATCATTGCCTGGCCCCAGGTACCATCTACCCCCTCCCCCTGTCAGAGGTGCATGACCGGAGGTGCACGACCGGATTTCCGGCCCGGCGAGGCCAAAAACGACCAGCTGCAAGGGAGCTGATGCCACCAACACCGCTGATCCACCTGCCAACGCCGCTGCCACGCCGCGGACAGACCCGGTGTCCAGGGATTGTGGTCTGGGGGGTCTTTCCTCCTCCCAGGACTCATGCTGTTGTTGCCCAGCCCCAGGTACCATCTACCCCTGTTGGAGGAGGGGGGTGGGGCTGGGGTGCATGACTGGCTTTCCGGCCTGGTGAGGCCAAAAGCGGCTGGCTGCCCGGCTGCATTGCAGGCAGAGCACCAAAGGGCCTTTAGGCATGGCCCTTAGTGGGACCAGGAGGGCCGGGATATTATCAATAGCAGGCAAGGGAACAGTATTTTAGGGTGAGGGAGTGGGGGGAGATGGCCTGTTTGTCTTGTGTGGGTGAAGGACGAAGGGACTTGGTTAGGGGGGAGGAGCAGTTCCCTTCTGTGTGAGGGAGGGACACAGCCCTTCGGGGATTGGGGGTTACCATTCGGTGGCAGAGGAGGGTAGGGAGTGTGGGGGATGGGAGCGAGGGGACTTGGTTGGGGGGAGAGAACGCACCCCTCGGTGTGAGGGAGGGGCGTAGCCCCTGTGGGAGGGGAAACTGCCCTCAGATGCAAGAGGAGGGTAGGGGGTTTAGTAGTGAGTGTGGATTTCCCTTGAGAGGCTGGTGGGATGGTCCCCAGGGGGGTTGGGTGGATGGACCGAGGAGGGGGGCCACAGCTATAGGGGTCATCTTGGGTCAGGGGAATTATGATCTCTCTGGGAGGCAAATTAGAGCTGTGAGGTGGGACAGTTGTTATATTCCTGTCCCACTCACTAGCCCCCAGGCAGGCAGTGAGGTGATTGGAGATCAGAGTGCCCCCTGCTGCTGAATGTGAGATCAGTAGCCAATAAGTCAACTGCGGTCCAGGAGATGATCCTTAACCAGGCAGCCGACTTCGCATGTATCATGGAGACCTGGCTGGACAATGAGTCGGGGCCTATATTGGCTGACCTTGTTCCGGCTGGGTACTCTGTGCAGCATCAGTCTCAGCTGGGGGGGCCAAGGGGGGTGGTGTAGCCATTGTTATTAAGGATACATTGTCTGTGAAGAGATTTCCTCTGTAAACTATCATGGGGATAGAGGACCTACATTTGGTGTTGGATTTGGCCAGAGACAAATTAGGGATACTGCTGATATACTGGGCACACACCTGTACGGAAGCTTCCCTATGCGCACTGACTGAGCTGGTGTTGGGGGTGGTCTTGTGGTCTCCCAGGGCAATAGTCCTGGGGGACTTCAATATCCATGCTGATGCCAGTCTTGGAGGGGCAGAACACGGGTTCATGGCTGCCATGGCAACCATGGGCCTGTCTCAGAGGATGGTGGGCTCCACACACATTGGAGGACATATCCTAGACATGGTATTTTGCACAGACATTGAGATGGAGGATCCGTTAGTGGGGGAGGTGTCAGCAGAACCCTTGTCATGGATGGATCATTATCTCCTCCAGGCTGGTATCCTGGCTCATGTCAGCCCCTGGGAGTGTGCAGAAGCAGTTAGGATGCTTTGCCCCTGATGTCTTATGGAACCTAGAAGGTTCCAGACTGCTTTAGGGGATTTATCCTGTGATCTTAATGGCTGCTCACTTGATGACCTCATGACCATGTGGAATTCCATGTTGGTGGAGGCCATTGACCAGGTTGCTCCCAGGCATCCACTCCTGAACCGCCGACAATGCAGGTCCCTGTGGTATACACAGGAGCTGCGGTGGATGAAGCGGGAAGGGTGGCGGTTAGAGTAATGGTGGCGTCACTCACATGCTGAAGTTGACCGATTGCAGCACAGAGTCTGGTTACGTACCTATCAGTGGAGGCCCCTCCCACAGGGAATTGGGGCAGACGCACCCCCCCAAGATCCTCAGGGGTCCCCCCATGTTTGCTGGAGAGCCAGAAGCTGCTCCTCAACTGATCCAGTGGCAGTGTTGTTCATTCCCTGTTTGTCTGAAGGCTTTGTTTACATTTTAACTCTCCTCCTAGAGAATGATGAGTCATATATAAACAAATCCTGAAGGGAAAGAACTCTGCAAGGGGAGGAGGGGGAGGGGACAAACATCCTCCTGCTGCTGCTCCCCCCTCCCTCTAGCTTTCCACTTACTGGCCAGTGGACTAAGGGGAGGCGGGGACTTAAAGGATCTCGTCCAAGCCCTCAGGAAGCATGCGCTGAGTGTCTGCCCAGAAAAGCACTACTTTCTGGGGGATTGGGGAGGGAGTGGGGGAGGTGCCATGTGCTCCTTGGCTGAGTTCCTATGGAGAAACCCAGTCAATCAGCAAGGCCTAGGGAGCAAGTCAGGGTGCCTTTTCAAAATGTTCTGGCCACCTCGTAGCTTCTTTTTCTCCCCCTGGCCCCTCCTCTACCAGAGTGAGAGGAGGGAGGGAAAGAGCTCACTCTTCCTTGCTCCTTCCTCCCTAGGTTCATGGAGGGGAGGGGGGAGAGAGAGAGAGCTTCCACCCTTCTTTTTTTTTTTTTTACAAGAGGGGAGATTCTGGGGACTTGTTTGGAGTCCCTGGCCTCCCTTTTTGGAGGGAAGAACAACAGAAGGTGGTTATCTGAATCAGACTAGAGTGACCAGGAGGTCTCATCCTTTCAGAAACCTGGTAAGTTTTGAAAAAACAAATCCCCTGCCCTGATCTCCTCTAGATTGTTTGTTTGCTTGTTCTTTCTTTTGTCCAATTCTCTCCCTCCCCACCCCCATGCATTATAGGCAGGGGTAATTACTAATTTTGTGAGCCCAGTTGGGCTGTCTTGCCTCACTTCCTATGCTTTAAAATACTGTCTTGGCAGTTGCTGTTTTAGTTTTTCACCCTGTGTGAGACCCTGTCACCCTAATTGTCTGCTTTCTGTTTGTTTTGGTTTTTAAAATTTTTTTAGAGGGGGATGGATGGAAGGGTTTCTAATCTTTGCTGGTATGTTCACTGCATTTAAAATGACCTCTTTTCCAGTACCAGTTTCAAGGCTTTTCTGATGCAAGAAGGCCACCATGCCACATGTTGACTAATGACTAGTCTTTGTATGAATGTTTGTTCCCTGTCTGATAAATTTAGTTTGCAACAGAACTGTGTAGCATGTTCTGGGGGACAAGTGGAACTTCATGCTGCTGATTTTGTGATGTGCTAAAGACACAGGGCTCCCCCATCTGTGAACACTCAGAAATCTGCGTCTTCATGGGTGGGAGAGGCCCGTGTAAAAAGGGCCACATTCTCACAATTGTCTTACTTATACTATCTCAGGTAGGAATTTAGGATGTAAAGCAATATCTATTCTATCTTGGAAAAGCTGCAAATACGGTTCTGAGATTCTTATGGCTGCTATTTCACTAACTCTTCTTAATGAAGTTATTGCTAAAAGGAATACTGTCATTAAACCCCCACCCCATAACCCGTTCATTTGTGCCCCCTATATAATGAATTCATGCTGCCCCAGGGGTGCAAATGAATGGGTTATGGGGTGGGGGCTGGGCTGGCTGCATTTTGGGTGTCTTGTGTGTTTGTTAGCAGTGCCCCTAGGCCTGCTGGAGGGGGGGGCATCTTTGCCAGGGACCGATTTCACCCTAGCTATGCCTCTGCTAATGGCTAGTCTTTGCATGAATGTTCCCTCTCTGGTTGCAGCAGATGCCATTTACATTGCAAATTTAGTTTGCAACAGAACTGCGTAGCATGTTCTGGGGGACAAGTGGAACTTCATGTTGCTGCTTTTGTGGTGTACTAAAGACTTCACATAATATTGTTGGCTTAAGATGGTTTGCTTTGCTTGCTCTGTGTTTACATGTGCACTGCTGGCCCTGCCTACCATTGGCCAGGCCCCACCTACAGTTGGCCCCTCCCACTTCTGGCCCTGCCCTGTGCCTCAACAGCCTTGAAACCCATCAGCCACCACTGGTACCTATGCAGCGGTGGTGTGGGCAGCAAAGAAAGTTTTCTTTGCTACCCTCATTGCATCTACTAAGTTACGCCCAGTGGAGTTTTTCCGGGTGGTGTGGGGGTTGGTCAGTCCTCTGCCTGGATTTAGAGTCATCGAATGCTTGCTGTGATTTGTTTGTGGACTTTTTTGCAGATAAAATTGCTTAGATCCACCCCAGTTTTGGCACAACACTTTTAGCAGTGGGTGAACCAGAGGTAGTAAAATCCCCACCTTGTCCTGTTTGATGGGATGAATTTCAGAATGTGTCGCCCTCAGATGTGGGGGATGCTCTGGGGTCTGTCCAAGCCACTTATTGTGAACTAGATCCATGCCTGTCCTTGCTGGTCAAGGCCAGCCAGGAGACATTAGGACTGTTGCTGGTGGAGATTGTCAGCGCCTCCCTGGGGGAGGACAGGGTGCTGGACTGCCTCAAGGAGGTGCTGGTGTGGCCCCTGCTCAAGAAGCCATCATTGGACGTTGGCATCCTGGCCAGCTATCAGTCAATCTCTAACCTTCCCTTTTTGGGGAAGGTTATCGAGTGGGTGGTGGCTCAGCAGTTGCAGGAGCATGTGGACCAGATTAACTTTCTCAATCCCTCGCAGTCAGGTTTTCGCCCTGGATATGGCATGGAGACTGCACTTGTGGCCTTGGTCGACAACCTCTCCTGTGAGTTGGACCAGGGTCATTCGACCCTGTTGATCCTATTAGATCTTGGCTGCATTTGATACCCTTGACCATGAGTTGTTGGTGACTTGGCTTCGGGACTGGGCAGGGATTGGCGGGACCATTCTTGAGTGGTTCCACACCTTCCTGGCTGGGAGAGTCCAGTGTGTGGTCCTGGGTGATTTTTCATCTTCTCCCTGGGGCCTCACGTGTGGAGTCCCACAGGGTTCCATCTTGTTCCCCTCTCTTGTTCAGTGTGTACATGCAGCCTTTGGGGGAGGTTGTTAGGGAGTTTGGCCTACGGTGTCATCAGTATGCTGATGAAACCCAGCTTTCTCTCTCTTTTCATCTGACTTAGGCCCAGCAGTCTCGGTGCTTACCCAGTGCTTGGCAGCTGTGGGGGATTGGATGAGGGGAAGCTGTCTGAAGTTAAATCCCGACAAAACGGAGGTGATGGGATCCATCCTGCCCTGGTATCTCAGGTTTGGAGTCTGGGGGTGCTCCTGCACCCACAGCTCTGCCTGGATGCCCAGGTGGCGACTGTGATGAAAGGGGCATTTCACCAGCTACATCTGGTGCATCGGCTTTGGCCATATGTCTCAGACTCTGACCTAGTCATGATCGTCCATGCTTTTATTACCTCAAGGTTGGACTACTGTAACACACTGGGGCTACCCTTGGTTGTGGCTCAGAAGAGGCTGCAGCTGGTGCAGAATGCAACAGCTCATCTGCTAACGGGGATGGGCCGACACAAGCACATTACACCAGTGCTTTGCTCTCTGCACTGGCTACCTATAGTCTTCTGGGACTAATTCAAGGTGTTGGTGTTGACCTTTAAAGCCCTGAACAGCCTGGGCCCTGCCTACCTGTGGGGCCACCTCACCCTCCAGGTCCTGGGTCGGCCCCTGCGGTCGGCCGGGGGCACCCTCCTCGAGGTCCTCTGGGTTTCTTGAGTGTTGACCTTGCAGAGGGCGGTGTCTGTGGCTGCATGGCGGTTGTGGGACTCCCTCCCATTGGAGGTCCACCTGATTACTGACCTCCCCTCTTTCCATAGACAATTTAAGACCTTGCTGTTCCGCCGTGCTTTTCCTGAGGGAGAGGGGGTGGGTGGGTTGGGTTAGGGTGGGGGGTATGCTGTATTTTTATATTGTGTTTTAACTTTTAATAGTGTTTTAAATCGTATCATGGTTGTTTTAATATGTTGTTAGCCGCTTTTAACAGGAGGGTGCGGCATACAAATTTGATTATAAATAAAAATAAAATAAAAAATATGACCCCATAAGCTTGGACATATGGTGCTTTCATTTTCCCATTCATTTCAATAGGGGTCAGTCATGCCCCATTCATAGTATTTACCTTCAATTTTAAAAAAATACAAAGGGGGGCATGAACCAATGGGGGGCATGAACCAATAGTTGTGCCCCACTATCCTTGAGGCATACATGGAATATGAAGTGGTACATGTTTGCTAAAAAAAAGTCATGAATTCTTTTGTACAACTTCCAGGGTACATGAAACCCCATAGTTGGAGGAGGGTTAAAAACACAATCCTGGATTCCCAAATGAAATGTAGTTCACAAATTTAAAAACGAAAGCAAAAGGACCAAACATCTGCCAGCGAGGCAAAGGAGGCCAATAAAGCCAAAAAGGTGTCTTAAAAAATAAAATAAAAATGGAAACCTAGTCCTAATGACAAAAATAGGAAAGAGCATGAGCATTAGAAAATTAGAAGTAAAATGTTAAGGCTATTTATAAGAGGTAATTTGAAGAGGTATTGCAAGAGGTAATTTGAAGCAGGACTTGCTAAAGATGGCAAAATCTAATAACTTTTTCAAATGTATCAGAAGCATTTAAGTTGGCTAAATTTCAAATGGAATTGAATTAAATTTAGTCCAGACATTGGGTGAATATTTAGCACAACTAGAGGTCTGCCTAGGTTGGAAATTCTGGCCCTAAAGTAGTTCCACCTCTGTGGAGCATCATGACGTCACAACACTCTGAAACAGATGAGACCACATCAGAAGGGGGACATGGTGATGGTGCTCTTCTGTGTTGTTCGTATATATATATATATAACACTTCCAGTGCTTGAATGTGTTTTATAATCCTTATCTAGTTCAACAGCTACCCTCTGAGATACGTCATTATTATTCTTATTTCACAAGTGCAGAACTGAGTCTGAAAAATAGAGACTTGTCCAAGGCCACCCAGTGAGTTCATAGCTAAAATGGGATCCGAACGTCAATCTCCCAGATCCAAATCCAACACCTTATTCAGTAGGCTTCCCATCTCTGGCTCTCATGTTGAGGCCTTCCTTGGCTGGAGAACCTTCCCAGGCAGAAAGCGTAGCTGGCCTGATATTAAATTCTTAACTATTACATGGTGTAGCTAAAAGCTAAAACTTTCTTGGAGAATTAAACCAGATTTTAAAAGCGTCTGACCCTCCATTTTTGACAATGTACTGGTTCTGTATTTTCTCTGGAAGAAAATAAAATCCCATTATGTGGATTTCCTCCCCCCACCCTCCTGTTTTTATTGGATTTTACCCTTCTGAGCTGAAGGAAACCGTCTCCCTCTTCTTAGTATGATACACCATAAGAAACACTGAAAAGAAATTGTGTTTTAAGGATAAATCATACAATGGACAGCTGGTGTACTATGCTGTTAGTAAAACGGCTAATGAAAAGCCATACATAATTTTCACTCTCCTCTGTTAGGAGAAGTTAAATTCTATGCCTTCCAAGTTGTTCACACTTACATTACTTTTAAAAAACATGGAAGGAAGGAATAAAATATGCCAGTTTTCCTATTCATTTGGTAGAACGACAATTGCTATTGCTTCTCTGATATTTTAAGCTATTATCCTTTAGTGTTGCAATGCCATTTTTTCACTGAAGTTGCAAAGACGTTATTTTAATATACACTTTCAAGCTTTCGGAGGTTAAACACTCGATGCACAATCAGTGTGCGTGGTGGCCCAATTAATACTAACTTTAATGAAATGCATGAATATTTAAAACTTAATGAATCTGACTTTCTGCTCTGCCTTTCACTCCAATTGAAGGCCATGTGAACAATGTGGACTACTGGCCTCTGGATGTCAGCAGCGTTCCATGGAATTGATACAATAAGCCATTGTTAATGTTTTCCTGTTCCCTCCCAGAAATAGCTCTGACTCGTGGTCTCTGCACACCTTCCGAGCACTCAGTGCCTTTTACTTTTATAAATTATTCACTTGTTCTGTACCAATTAGTTCTACCAGTTGCTAGGTTTGTTATCAAGTTAAGCTTCAAGACAAGAACCTGAACCCAATGAATGATTAAATATTTATTAATGCAGATGATTAAATATGCAGATACTCTGTGAAGCTTGTTCTTGAAACCATTATATTACCTTTTTAATACTAATGATTTGTATAATTAATTTTAAAAAAGCCTGAAAGACTTTTTAAAAGCAGAGTTGGACATAAAAAGGAAGAAGATTAAATGCAGGAGGAAACCTGAGTATTCAAAAAGCTCATTCATGTGGCCTGGCAGGGAAATTATTTGCTTACAGAAATATTTTTGATTTCTTCCTCTCAAATGATTTATTAATGGCCTTAAAATGTTTTTTGGAAATTAATTTTTGCTAATGCTCAGTGGTGATGCAAATTTGCAAAGCATTGCTTACCCCCATTCAAGGATCAACATTAACTATCTGATTAATTTTTGCAAATTTAAAGGCTAATTGCTAATTCAATCACAGAAAAACTTAGGTTTAAAAAAAGCCCCTAGCCCCTAATCACCTATTAGATTCTCAATAAGGGTTTGATGCCTAACTGCTACTTGTGATTAAGAACTTAAAGAAGGGATTTCAGCATCACAGGAGGGTAATGTGGGTCCCCATGCTAGGAGCAGAATGGAACTCCATGAACTCCTGATTTCTAGGGATGTGTAAACGCGGTTTGGATGTTCGGGGTTCAGCATGAACTCAGCCAGTTCGGATGGCTGAACCGAAAGTCTGAACCGAATGCCAGAACCCCTGAACAGTTCGGGTGCATTCGGATGAGTTCAGGTGGGAAAAACCTGGCCCAGGGAGAGGGGGGAGGCAGCTGAGGAGCAGACTTCCTGGCCCCAGGAGAGGAGAGCGGCTTGGACTAGCAGCCAGCCTGTCTAATCACCATCCCTCTTTCCCTCAGCCCACTGGCTTGGCAGTCTGCGACTGGCCACGGGCTAGGCTGCACGGAGCCAATGGAGCTTGTGGTAAGGCGGGCGCAGCAAGTAACAAAAGTCATTGCCCTCTCCCTCTTCCATATTATTCTGAGCTAGCCACTGATCTTGTCAGCAGGCATTTTCAGAACTCTCCCTGTTCCTCCCAATCCATTGCCATCCACCTCCTATTTCACCCATTTCCACACATTTACCTCCATAGTTTAATTTATTTAGATTAGATTAGATAGATTTAGGTGGTGTTTTTATTTTTTTTACCCCACCCTGTGTTCTTTCTCCCTCCCCTCCATTGAATCGTTCCCTCCTCCCTGTATATATTCCATCCCTGATTCCCTTCCCCCTGTTTTTGGATTTATTTAGAGTAGGATTACTTGATTTAGGTTTCACTTCAGTTTTGTACCCCTCCCTGTGTTGTTTGTTGTGAGCTGTCTGTGTCCCCCCCC
>QEPC01008858.1:2419927-2442165 GCA_003113815.1 Sphenodon punctatus
CACCCTTTAACCACCCTTGGTGGTTATTTATGCATGTTGCAGGGCTGTATTGGTGCCCTATGCAGCCCTGCAACATGCATAAATAACCACCAAGGGTGGTTAAAGGGTGGTTAGCATCATGTCTGAAAGTACCACTAGTTATAGAGAGAGTGTGTAGTGAATCAGTTTTAATATTTTATAGTGTGTTTGTAGGACTAGGCCTTTGTAGATATTAGATATTTCATTTAGTTCCATAGGTTTTAGAATAGTTAATAGCAGTTAGAGTTAGTGTAGCAGATATATTTAATAATCAAATTTTGAATAAATAAATTTTGAATAAATAAATAAATAAAAATATAAAATCTTCCTCTGCATTATTTGGAAAGGAAAAATGAAGAAGGGAAGCAGGAGAGTCCAGTCTGCTGCCCGTAAGGCAGGTAATGGGGCACATGGCAGAGGTGGCAGGGGCTGTGCCAGCAGAGTGGAAGCAGGCATCAGCAGCAGCCCGAGCCCATCACCACGCCCCAAACTGCACAGGCCTGATTTTGGCAGTCAGGCTTCAGAGGCTTCCAGCAGTGGCATTAGGGGTGTGGTTCGGTGGCGCCTCCTGCCAGCGTCCTCCACTGCCATGCAGGGCACTGGAAGGCTTGCACTCTAGGAGGCTGCGGCTGTCTCTGCTGCGGGTGCAGGAGCAGGTGCAGGTGCTTTGGAGTCGGATGTTCCACCAGGGCCACCAATGTCCCTGACCCCCATTATTGATGTGATCCCCAGCAGTCCAGGACTGGTGGATCTCACCCTGACTGCTAGAGGCAGGGCCCGATTCCCGGGCAATGGCAGCAGGGAGAGGGGCAGCAGCTGCAGCAGATATAAGAGGTAGAGGGAGAGTGGCAGCAGCATGGTGGGCAGCAACATAGTGGGCAGTCGATCAGCCTCAGGGTCCCAGTAATCCTCTTCGTGGGTCCTATCTCAGATTGGGCACAGCGAGGCAGACACTAGTCCTGCGGAGGAGATGTCTGGTGCTGAGGTGATGGCTGTCCCTCTGAGAGCTGTGTCGACACAATGTTCTTCCCCTCCCATCAGCACTGTCAGTGGTGTGTCACCCGGTGCAGGCCAGAAGGCAGGAGCGGGCAAAAAATCCTCCGTCTGGGCTCATTTTAAGTTGGTGCGGGCAGATGATCCCAGGGAGATACAATGCAGTTTGTGCCAGAAAGTGGCGAAGCATGGGCAGGTGCTCACCAACCTTGGAACAACTACCATGGTGAAGCACCTGAAGGGATGCCACAGTGTTGTACTGCTAAGCGGGCAGGCAGGGGCAGTGGACGCCAGCGAGTTCCCAACTGCAGCAGCCAGTCGTCTGCCTCCATCAGCAGGCAAGCATCCTGCTCGAACAGCTGCCTCTAGCAGCAGGAGCGGTATTACTGCTAGGGGGGAGCATCAGCAGCAGCGTCAGTGCACCACGGAGGAGCTGGGGTGGGGGCAGCTGCCAAGTCCATCGGCAGCTGTAGGACGTGGAGGGCGGCGTGGCTTTCAACTGAAAACCATACGAATGTTGGGGGAAATGATTGTGATCGATGGGCAACCCTTCTCGGTGGTTGGGGACATGGGGTTTAGGTGGATGATTGACTTCCTGGCCCCTCAGTTTAAGTTACCTTCGTGCACCACCCTGAGTCAGCAGGTGGTGCCAGTCTTGTACCAGGCTTTAAAGGAGCTGGTGAGGGAGCAGCTGGCAAGGACTGGGGGTGCCACTGTCTACTTCACCACCGACCTGTGGTTGAGTAGGAACGCGCAGCACACAAACCTGGCAGTGACGGCGCACTGGTGGCAGGACCCGGTGGCAGCGTTTGGGAGTGGCAGGAGGGGTCCCAAAGCAGGGTATAGGTGGGCCCTGCTGCAGGTGGAAGTCATGGACAGCCCCCACACTGCTTGGAACATCGAGGCAGCCCTGACCACCATGGTGAGGGAGTGGGTCACGCCAGGTGCGCCCTTCACCAAGGGGTACGTGGTGACAGACAACGCGGCCAACATATTGAGGGCAGTCCGCGAGGGGGGCTTCACCAGCATCCCTTGCGCCGCACACACCCTTCACCTGGTGGTCAGGGACGCTCTAGGCTTGGAGGAGAAGGGAATTGGGGCAGACACCCTTAGCTTCCCGATCGAGAGGTGGAGGAAGCTGGCCATTTTCTTTAACCGGAGTGTGAAGGGCAGCGAACTCCTCTGGGCGAAGCAAGTGGAGAAAGACTTCCCAGTTCACTAGCTGGTGCAGGATGTGTCCACATGGTGAAAATCCACATTCCTGATGCTCGATTGGCTTCTTGAGCAGAAAGCCACCTTGCATCCGGTTCAACTGGTGATGGACAGCGGGGCACCTCCAGGGTATAATGGGGTGGAATGGGAGATCCTGGCTCACACTGTCTTTGTTCAGAGACCGTTCCTGGCCGTGACAGAGACCATCAGCTCCTCAACAGCCACAATCAGCCAGTTGACCCTTCTGGTCCAGAGTCTCCTCAGGAGGCTGAATGAAATTCTCCAGGAGTGGGATTGTTGCCCTCAGGGCAGGAAGCTGGTGGCTAAGGCGGTTGCCCTGGTGCGGCAGCTGAAGGCAGGGCTGAAGGCGTGATTCGATGATCTCCTGCAGCGGGAGGAATCTGTCTTGGCTACCATGCTGGACCCCAGGGTCAAGGGCAGCGTGGCATGCCAGACAGCGCTCTATGGGCACTGGAAGGGTGACTTGGTGGAGAGGGTCCAGCAGACAGAGCAGGCTCTGGAGAGTGCATGGCAGCAGCAGGACACCCCTGGGGATGGTGGGAGTGGGAGCAGCCACCCCTTTCAGCCAGCGGGGTCTATCCCTTCCCCAAGCCCTAACAGTAGCAGCACCAGCAGCAGGCTGAGCAGCAGCAGCACCCTTATTGTGAGCAGCAGCAGCTCGTATGTGCAGGCCACTCTGGGGAGCATGGTCCCATGCACAGCAGGGCAGACAGTGTGGCTGATGGGAAGTGGTGGAGGTGGTGCCCAAGAAGAGCTTCGTGAGGGAATTTGACAGTGCCTCAGCAGCAGTGGAAGAGGAGCCATGCATTTATCCCAGCAGCAATCCCTGGGCCTACTGTGGCCGGCCTTGTCCAAAGTGGCCACGGGTCTGTTGTCCTGCCCACCAACGAGTGTCCCCAGTGAGTGGGTGTTCTCCATGGTGTGCGACATTTGCTTGCCGCACCGCCTGAGACTGGGGGCCAAGTTGGTGGAGCAGTTGCTTTTTATAAAGGTGAACCTTCTGCTGCTGGGATTCCCCGAGNGCCTGAGACTGGGGGCCAAGTTGGTGGAGCAGTTGCTTTTTATAAAGGTGAACCTTCTGCTGCTGGGATTCCCCGAGCTTCCCCTGGACATGGATTGATGGTGCAGTGTCACATGCCATCCCATACCAGGGGCAGTCTTGAGACAGGGCTGCTCCCCAATCTGGGCTGCTGCTGCTGAGGTGCTGTTCCTCACTCCCAATGCTCGGCGCCCCCCCTGCCCCCCCTCTCTCTACAGCCTCGGCCAGCCTATCTGACTGACCTCATAACGCCGGGTGGCATTGGGAAGCTGTAAGTCTGCCAGCCAGCCTCTGGCTAGACGATTTTGGCCCGCATAGCTGACTGGCCCACCCAGGTTGCCAAGATCAAACCCTGCCTCATTCTGGCTTCCAATGCTCATGCCACACAGCCTGTCTGCCCACCCACCTGCCCAGGTTGCCAAAATCAAAGCTTGCCTCAACCAACCTTCCGATGCTCATGCCACACTGCCTGTCTGCCTGCACGCCCAGTTTACCAAGATCAAAGCCTGTCTCAGTCTGCCTTCTGATGGTCATGCCATGCTGCCTGTCTGCCTGCCCACCCGTCCAGGTTGCCAAGATCAAAGCCTGCCTTCTGCTCATGCCAAAGTGCCTATCTGCCTTCCCTGTGGGCAAAACTGAAGCCCTGCCCCCAGACTGCCTGCCTCTGATGCCAAGATGCCTGTCTGCCTGCCCTGGCAACCCTGGGTGATGTGTCCCACTGGCCTGGTAATCCCACTGCTGCTGTTTGCTGGTCCATGGGTGCTCTGTCATGGCAAATCCAAATGTGCCTATGCAATCCTGCTGCTGCCATCTGCTGCTGTGCTGTATGGGAGTTCTTCCCTGGCAAATCCTACCATCCTGGCTCCATGGGTTCTGAACACAGGCAAATAAGTCTGCTGCTGTCTCTGCTGTTCCATGGGTTCTGTGCCCTGGCAATCCAATCTATGCTGCTGCTGCTGATGCCACCTTGGCTGTGTCATGGGTATGATGCCCTGGCAATCCAATACCTGCTGCTGCCAATGCCTCTGCTGTGCCATGGGTTCTGCTAACATGCAATCCAATGTCTGCTGCTGCTGCCAATGCTGCCTCTGCTGTCTGTGCCATGGGTTCTGAGACCAGGCAATCCAATGTCTGTCACTGCTGCCAATGCTGCCTCTGCTGTCTGTGCCATGGGTTCTGAGACCAGGCAATCCAATGTCTTCTTCTGGTACTGCATGTCAGTCATTTGCTCCTCACACTTGTAGACAGGCATAGCTCGAATGAGTGCACCGGCGGGTGGAAGCTGGGTGTCCATGAGTTTCACCACCGGGCGAGGCTTGCCCAATTTGCAGTAGAGCTTCTTGAGCTCTGTCGAGTATGATGCCAGCCTGCAACACCCGGCCAAGTAGGGGTGCCAGCCACCAAGCCCTGGCCGGGCCTCTGCTGCTGCTCCACTGATGCCAGACTGCAATGCCAGGCCAAGTAGGGGTGCCATACTGCATAACACATAGGTGCCATACCGCAGAGCACCCAACCATGGCCATGCACAGAGCAGTTGCCAAAAATCCAGAGTGCTTCCTGTGAGGGAACCCGAATAGCTCCACTGATGCCTGGCAGCCTGCAACACCTGGCCAAGTAGGGGTGCCATCCACCAAGCCCTGGCTGGGCCTCTGCCACGGCTCCACCAATGCCAGCCAGCCTGCAATGCCCAGCCAAGTAGAGATACCAGCCATTCCAGCCCCAGGACCCACCATCAGGGTTCCAGGGCCATCATTCAGCTCATGGGGTGTCATCATTCCACTGCATCAAGAAACAGAGAGCCACTCCAGCCCCAGGACCCACCATCAGGGTACTGGGGCCTACATTACAGGCAGGGAGGGCTGTCATTCCACATCATCCAGAAGCTGCCACTCTAGTCCCAGGACTCACCGTCAGGTTTCTGGGGCTGTCATTCCACTTACGGGGAGATGTCATTCCACTGCATCAAGAAGCATTCACTCCAGNGAATGGTCTCAGCACAAAGACAGTGTGAGCCAGGATCTCCCATTCTGCCCCATTGTATCCTGGAGGTGCCACGCTGTCCGTCACCAGTTGAACCTGATGCAAGGCAGCTTTCTGCTCGAGAAGCCGCTCAAGCATCAGGAATGTGGAATTCCACCTGGTGGACACATTCTACACCAGCTGGTGCACTCGGGAGCTTGCTCTTCCTGCTTCACCTGGAGGAGGTCGCTGCCCTTCACACTCCGGTTAAAGAAACCAGCCAGCTTCCTCCCCCACTCAATCAGGGAGCTACGGGTGCCTGCCCCAAGCCCAATGTGTGGCACAAGGGATGCTGGTGAAGCCCCCCGCACGGACTGCCCTCAATATATGGCCGTGTTGTGCATCACCACACACTCCTTGATGAAGCACACACCTGGCATGACCCACTTCCTCACCATGGTGGTCAGGGCTGCCTTGATATTCTGAGCAGTGTGGGGGCCATCCATGACTTCCACCTGAAGCAGGGTCCACCTATACCCTGTTTCAGGATTCCTCCTGCCACTCCCAAATACTGCCTCCAGGTCCTGCCACCAGTGCGCCGTCACCACCAGGTAGGTGTGCAGTGTGTTTCTGTTCAACCACAGGTCTGTGGTGAAGGGGACGGTGGCACCTCCAGTCCCTTCCAGCTGCTCCCTCACCCTCTCCTTTAAAGCCTGGTACAAGACTGGCACCACCTGTGGCTCAGGGTGGTGCATGAGGACAGCTTAAACTGGGGGGCCAGAAAGCCAATCAGGCACCTAAACCCCATGTCCCAGATCACCTAGAAGAGCTGCTCATAGAGTACAATCATTTTCCTCAACATGCGCGTGGCCTTCAGTTGAAAGCAGCTGCCCCCACCCCAGCTCCTCCATGGTGCACTGATGCTTCTGGGCCTCAACTGGCTGCTGCTGCTGCACCACTGACAGCGTTGATGGGAGGGGCAGAACATGGTGGTGACACAGCTCTCGGAGGGACGTGTGGTTGGCCTTGTCTAAAGTGGCCAAGGGTTTGTTGTCCTGCCCACCAATGAATGTCCCCAGCAAGCGGGTGTTCTCTGTGTCAAGGAATATTTGCTCACCACACTGCCTGAGACTGGGGGCCAAGTTGTTGGAACAGTTGCTTTTCATCAAGGTCAACTTTCCACTGCTGGGATTCCCTGAGCTGCCCCTGGACATGGATTGATGGTGCAGTGGCATACCCATCCCATGCCAGGGGCAGTCTTGGGACGGGGCTCCTCCTCAATCTGGGATGCTGCCAAGGTGCTGTCCCTCCCTCCCAATGCCTGGTGCCCGCCCTGTCCCCCCCCTCTCTCTCTACGGCCTTGGCCAGCCTATCTGACTGACCTCATAACGCCGGGTGGCATTGGGAAGCTGTAAGTTGGCAGCTGGCTAGATGATCTTGGCCCGTCTGGCTATCTCTCTCTCATGCTTGACAGTCTTTGCCAGCCTATCTGAGTGCCCTGCCAAGGTTCCAGCCTGCCTTCCCTACTGCTTCTCATGCCACGCTGCCTGTCTGCCCACCCTGGTTGCCAAGCTCGAACCCTGCCTCAGCCTACCTTCTGCTACTCATGCCACATTGCTTGTGTGCTGCTGCTGCTGCTGCTGCTGTGCCATGGGTTCTACTAGCCAGAAATCCAATGTCTGTGACTGCTGTTGCTTCACCGATGTCTGGTAGCCTGCAATGCCCTGTCAAGTAGGGGTGCCAGGCCAGCCATCAAGGCCCAAGCCTTCTTGTCCTCTGCTACTGCCGCTGCTTCTGCCAACGCCACTGCTGGATCTTGGGATGGTCAGCCATGGTGCCACGGGCACCCCCGGGGGCAAGTGCCAAGCCTGCCTGCCCTGGGAACATGGAGTGCAAAGCATCAAGCCTTTCCCATCTCTGCTGCTGCTCTGTCTCCGACAGCCTGCCATACCCCCATGGGCCCCCCTGGAGCACCCCAAGTCTCCAGGTGGACCGAACTTTCCAAACATTCGGGGGGGGGGGCGTCCGAGCTCTGCAGGACCGAGCCCATGAACCCAAACTAAGGTTTTGGACTGAACGTCCAAACTGCGTTCTGTTCACACATCCGTAATGATTTCTTCTCTGCACATTTACAATGTCCCATCACTGACAATGTGCGCATGCATGCAAATACCAGTCACACTGTGATGCTCTCTGAACTTGATTGTAAAAGTTGAGTTGTGTGTGTAAGCAGCGCAGCACCACATGGTGAACTTGGGGCCAAACCGGTGTTCATATCAAGGTCAAAACACATATTCAGACACCTGTTGACGTTATGTCTAAAGACACCCACAGCTCATTAGAAAAAGGGAAATATTATTTATTTATTTTATTTATTTGTTTATACAGTCTTATATCCTGCACCTCCTGCCATGCAGCTGAGGGAAGCTCACAATTTTAAACACAAATATAAACATGTTTAAAGGCATATAAAAACTCTATGTAGGGGAATGTCATAAAAACAAAAACCCTCCCACCCTAATCCTCAAGTTTAAATACTTAAAACTCAAGTATTTAATCCCAGTAATGTGAAAATAATTGTGAGGTTAGCAGAAATAAAACAAACAAATTCTACCTCAACAGCAATGTTGCCATCCAAAAGTACACAGGGAACTATTCCTGAAAAAATGAAATATTTCTTGTTTATAATGTTAAGATGTTGGTTTACCTGTGGCCACTTCAAAAATGAGTACAAGACAGCCACATAGAAACTGGAGGTGGGTGTGTTTAAATGATGCACTCAGAAAGAGAAGGGTCCAGACCCAGATCATGAATGAATGAATTGTTTATTTCGGCACTGGCTTCTGCCATGGCCTGACAGACAAACATACAAGCAGTAAAACAAACATATAGCCTAATAGAAAGTAATTGTACGGGAGTAAATACATCAACCCCCATTCACATGGTTCCAGTACATATATCACAACATAATCAAAAGTTTATACCTTTGCCTAATATCTTTAGTAGGGGTGGGACTACCGGATCATCTGGTATCCGATACTGCCGGTATTTGGTGTACCGGCAGTATCGGATTAAACCTGGCAATCCGGTGTAATTTACCGGATTCCCCTACCGGATTTTTTTTACATTGCGGCCATTCAAATGAATGGTCGCAATGTAAAAAAACAAACAAACCCCCCCACTTTCCCTCCCCAGTCCAGGCTGCGCGGGTGAAGGGGGGACACCCCCCCACCCACCCCACCCTGCCCAGCCTGGCTTTAAAAAATTTTTCCCCCCGAAGTCCCTGCTAGTGTGGGCTCCGGGCCGCTGCCAGTGACCCAGAGCCCGCACCAGCAGATAGGTTGTTGTACTAGGGTGATCCCTGGGGTGGGGGATGGTTTAACACACACCCCACTCTGGCGATCACCCTACCTCCCCACCCAGGGATTGCCTACCTTGCGCTCTGGGTGGCTGCTGGCTTCAGCGCTACTAGGCCTTCCGGTGAAACCCAGAAGTTCACCGGAAGGCCTAGTAGCACTGAAGCCGGCAGCCACAGCCAGTGCTGAAGCCACCGGAGTCGGACCGCCCCCACCGCTGCCCGGAGCGCAAGGTAGGTGATCCCTGGGTGGGGAGGTAGGGTGATCCCTGGGGTGGGGGGGTGTTAAATCACCACCCACCCCAGGGATCACCTTAGTACCTGCTGGTGCGGGCTCTGGGTCGCCGGCAGTGGCCCGGAGCCCGCACTAGCAGGGACTTCTGGGGGGAATTATTTTTTTTTAAGCCAAGCTTGGCAGGGTGGGTGGGGGGTGTCCCCCCTTCCACCCGCGCAGCCTGGGAGGGGGAGGGGGCAGGTTTTTGGTGGTTTTTTCCATTGATTTCAATGGGGACAGTTCCCCATTGAAATCAATGGGGAAAAAATCCGGTACCGGTAAACCGGTACACAAATCCAGAAATCCGGTTTTTAAAAATCCGGTAACTGGTAAATCCGGTACCCAGTAATTACCCTGATGTCCCACCCCTAATCTTTATAGCTAGTACATATCTGTGTTAAGCCATCCATATTTAAGACAGAGAGGGAAGAAACCACCAGTCCACTATTCCCTCCCAAATTTTAGCTGCCAGGTATATAAAGGTTGCTACCAGCCTCAACTCCTCCTCCATATCTGCCATTAACAGACTTATAATTTTCTGGCCAGTTGTAAGATATTTCTTCTTTATCAACAATGATCCCAGCCACATCTCCCTTATTGCCTCATTCAATGTGCACCGGAGTAATATATGAGGTAGATCTTCCATAGTGTTATTATTGCAAGGGCAAACTCGCTCATAAGGCTGTCTCTTATATTGCCCCAGGGTAACCGCTGATCAGAAAGAGAAGGATCCAGACCCAGATCATAGATCTGTCCCCTATCCTTGTGTGAATGCCCTCATCTCTGCTCCTTTACCTCGAGTTCAATATTTTAGTTTTTGGGGAAGGAACTAGATCAAAAGGCCAAGTTCAGGAACTGGAACGAGGACAAATAAAAACTAGCCATGTTCCTCATTTGATCCTCAGGCCTATGGTTCCCTACCCCTTGACATAGGAGAGTTCTCTAGGAGATACACTATTACAGGTTGCTTGACTGTATGTTAGCAAAACATCCAGAAGTCTTGTCTCATCTCTTCCTTCTCACTGACCACCACCACTAGTCCCGAACATCTGCATTGTACCCAATGTAGAAAACTAAATTAGAAACTAAGGCCATTTTTAGACGTGCACAGTGCGCACGCTGCGTAAAATCATGCCCCATGTAAAAATTCCGTGGGTGGGGTTTAGATGCGACATTTCACGCATTAAAGTCAGTTGAGCCTTCTTTTAAAACCACAAAATATAAATACCACAATATCTAAACCCCGCCCACACGATTTTTACATGTGCCGTGATTTTACACCGCATGTGCACCGCACATATCTAAAAGCGGCCCAAAACCTAACAGGAGCAAAATGTTATTCTCCGCTTTGGTAGCTGTAAATGAAATAACAGGCAGTTCAATCCTCTCATTAAAGTCAATGGGGGGTTTACCATAGACTTTAATGGTGGAGGATTATGACCTAAATCTCAGGTAATACTGTAGGAATGTTGTGATACTTGTAGACCCACTCCTGCAAAATAAGCCAAAGAGAGAAAGAAAGCTGAAAAATAAATATTTCTAATAGGCAAATAGCCTGCTCTTTGCCAAAGGCAATCCCATTTACAGACCAATGATTCTTTATTGCATTATCAATTCTATTAGACAGTAAATAATATATTATCATTTCATTTGCCTTTGAAAACATGTGTTAAAATGGCTGCATGTCTTTCAGTATTAACTGAGACTCATTGCTTGTTGGGATTCAGAATAACAAGAAGAAATGAAATGGTGGTATGTTGTTTTAGAGATCAGACAACCTGCTTGCATCATTTAAGCTTCATTTCTGATTTATGTAATCTGCAGGTGTGTACATATTATATGATTCCATGGGATGGTTTCTTGACTTCGAGCCAAACTTGGTAGCGGGACAGAAAGAACAGAGGGTAAGTATGGACACAATAGGAGAATCTGGATCAAAGATAAAGCTAGAAAATCCTATTGACCCTCATTAAGCATTTTCCCTTTTTAATAACGTTGGGTCCCACAGGCTAACTTCAGCGACATTTGACAGAGGGCTAGCACCCAAAGATATGGAGGGGCCCAATATTTCATTACTGAGATGATGTGCCTGTTGAACAAGGCAGACACCTTGTCACAAGGCAGCAGTCCCTAGTGGGCAGCACACTGCTTTGGACACAGTATGGTTTCCCTCCGTTCTTGCATGTTGAGTTTCTGTGCCATGGGGAGTGAGGGGAGCTGTTGCCTCTTCTTTTACTCAAAGCCAGGAAACTCAAAATTCTGCTGCATCAGGAGGCCAGCACTACTAATATTGCATCAGGGGAAGGAGAGGGAAGAAGGGATTTGGGGCTGAGGAGTGGGATGGAGAGGAGGAGGGAATCTGAGGTTGGGCTGTGGAGAGTGAGGCATGGCAGGGGTGGAGGGATCAGGATTACACAAGTGATGGAGGGTGGGTTCATACTAAAAGAAGTGAACAACAAGTGTACGTGTGTGAGAGAGGTTGTGGATTACAGAGAACACACATTCTGGCATGTGTGTGCATGACAGAGAAGACATGCTGGCATTTGTTTAAACTGGGATTTTTGTGGCTTGTGTGACATATTATCATGAGTTATGCTATTGGATTTCACTTCACCATTGCTTGGCATGTGATTTTAGGGCGAGGGGGAGTGAAGATGTGATAGAATGTCCTTTAGCAAAAGATGAGCTGAAGGTCTTTGCATTGCCAACTGGCATTTCTTGGAATAGTCTTTTGGCATCACTACTTTGTTTTACTTGTCCGTTACATGCACCTTCTTATATTCACATACGGTGGGGCAGAAGAAACATTTATTTTGTCTGGGGAGCCAAAATAGCTAGGGACAATGAGCGAATTCTGCTGCTGGCAAATGGGAAATCGAAAGGGTTGTTGCGTTTCTACTTGGAAATGTTTGGGAAAGAGATTGTCTGACACTGGTAATGATGGTGGAGGGAGGGGGGGACTGGCCTGATACACTGTCAGCTTGCAGTGTAGTATGAGTGAGAAAAAAATGCCAGAGCTATAGGTGGTTTTATTGGCAGAGAAATAACATTGCAAAACATGTGCTAACTAACCATCTTCAGAGCAGTGGGTTGTCTGCTTTTGGACAACCTAGGTTAGAGCTGAAACAGTTATCCACCATGATCTAATAACTGCCTGGATCTGCGGTATCCCATCCGCTCTGGCAAGGACTAGGTCTGAAGTGGCAGCATTTTGGCTTGTCTGGCACCAGTCCGATGGCAACCAATGGCAATTTATGATACTTCATAGCAATTTGTGACAGCTTATGGAAATTTGCAGCATTTTATGGCAGTTTATGGAAGTTGTGGCAGTGTAGGGCACGTTGTGTGACGTTTACAACAGTTCACGGTAATTTGTAGGGATGGGACTATCGGTATCGGATTCATTTGATAATACCAATAATATCTATCAGCATATCATTTTTCAGATCTTTAACATTGTGGTCATTTAAAAAATGGCTGCAATGTTAAAGATCTGAAAAATCAGCAATGTTAAAAAACCGATATGCCGATACCGATAAATCCAATATCAAATTAATTCGATACTGATAAAACCAGTAACCGATAATTTGCCAATAGTCCCATCCCATGTAATTTGCAACAGTTATGACAGTTTTAGTGACATATGACAATTTGCAACAGTTCCGCCATAATGTTTATGACAGTTTATGGCAGTTCATGGAACTTCACGACAGTTTCTGATATTTTACGGCAGTTTATGCAAGTTTACAACAGTTCCTGGAAGTCCTCCGAGAGTCTCTGGCACTTTCAAAAAGGGCAACATGCTTGAGTGGATAACGACAGCAAATACCAGTAAGTGCCGCTGCTTCAGTGGGTGTTGCCGTGTCATTATGGTAGTTTCGGATTGGCCATTACTGACAAAAAAAGCTGTCACTGCCGCTTGACATTTCACCCCTAGCAAGGACCAGTACAGAGCAATGTCTGTTTTGTGTTTGGTGTTTTAACTATTTTACTGATTTGTCACACAATACTGCAGTATGCCAATTACTTGTTTGCCATTTACTGTTCACCCACAATTCCTTTTCTGTTTGCTCTCTCCCCTGCCTCCACCCTGTCCTTGTTTCAAACTAGTAATGGCATCAATATGGTAAGAGTAATATGGTAAACCAGTTAACTGTTGTGGTATTACCCAACTATTTGGTTTGACTGTTAGCCATCATGGTAATCCACTAATGGCCAGATAACCACCGAATTATCTGGAATGGCAGATAGCAAATTTGCTATTCATTTCAGTTAGATTGATGCTCCCAGTTTGAACTGAAAAACTGAAGGGGATTCAAAGAAAAGCTGCAAAAATGAAACTTGTGAGACCTTCCTTCAAGTAAAGGCAAATAGACCACTATCACATTACCAGAAATAGAGTCAACATTTATATAGAGTGGCATCAGTATTAGCAAGGGGAATAATTATTAGGGTCTTTATAACCCCAAAGGCAGCTGAAACAAACAAAACTTTTTTGGAAAGCCTAAACCACTCCTCCCCCCATGTATTCCTCAAGAACTGTGAGGTCAACTGTCCTGTGTTGTTTCATGTTCCTCCTCTCTCCCCATTTTTTAAAAATTGAGGTATGAATCATTTCATCATCAGGGGTACTTTCTACTCCCAATGGAAGTAAATGGGAAAATGAAAGCACTATACGCCCTTTGCATTTGGGTTCATGTCCACCCCATGCACATATATATTTAAAAATAGTTGTGTATTTTTTAAAAAAAGGCTTAACCCAGCACCTGCCCTACTAATTAGCCTTCTCAATTAGAGATAAGGCCCCTGGAGGGCCAAAATAATATTTTAGCAAGGATATCCCATCTTTTATGATCACCTTAGAGACAGGGTGACTAGGTGCAATGAGGCCAATTCCCCTGCAAGGCTAATTCCGAAGTCCTCCCATGCAGATGATCCTTCAGTGTTTACTTTCTGAAAGGACGTTGGCAAGGGGCCCAAACCCTTAAATGGTCAAAAGCACCTGTCTGACGAAAGGGAGACAAGTTTGCTGGGCAGTCTTAGTATCTCTGCCAAGAGATCTAGTGATGGGGGTATTCCTTTAGAGGTAACCCTGACAAATGCAGTTTGTTCTACTAGCAATTTGCATATTGTGAAGGATGGATCATCCCCAGCGCGGGAGGTTATTCAAGAAGACATTGGTAGGTCAAACACCGTATTCTCCAATAGCTTAATAGCAGGGGATTTGCATTTTATTACCCCACTTTCTGGGCATCCTCCCGCTAAGTCAGTATCCCTTGCTGCCCGGGTGGGTTCATGGACAGAATCACCTGCAAAGGAGGAGCAAATTATTCTGTCTTCGTTGTTTGAGGGATTTCAGTGCAACCAGGGATAACTGAAATCCCTCAAACAACGAAGACAGAATAATACTAGAACAGAATAATATGGATGTGGAGGACTGACAGGTAGATGTTTCCCCTCCAGGGGAATGTTTGGGGGATGCTGATAATTATGATCATACCGCATTTGAGCTACTTTCTTGGAATATAGCAGGGTGGTAGGGGAAAGAACATGATATGGATTTTTTTCAGTTTCTGGGCAGGTTTGATTTAATCTGTATGCAGGAAACCTGGATAGATAATGCTGATTTAATAGAGTTGGAGGGTTATGCTAAGTGAGTTATTCCATCATTTAAATAGGAGCTGATTTTAGAGCAGTCTCCCCCTTTTTGATGTCATAATTGTACGGATGTACTGCTCTTTATACCTTTTTCTGTTTTAAAAAAAAAAAGTGAGTTATTCCGGCAAGTTCCCCCAGTGGCAGAAAAGGGCGCCTTTTGGGTGGCCTTGTCACGTTTCTATGTCTGGACTTGGGGCTGGATTCGGCACAACTTTCAAATGGTGAAAGTGCTGTCCAGGCCGTAAGGATTCTTTTTTCCTGCCTAAGTTGGGTGCAGGTCTATAACATTTATATTCCCCCTGGCGACTCAGACCATCAGTCGTGGCAGGGCTTTTTATCGCTGTTCTTGGAGCGTACTGAGAAATTTCCCAAGGACCATATTCTAATTTTAGGTGATTTCAATGCTAGGGTGGGTTCTACTAGCGAACAAATTGTGGATGCCCTTAAGCTTACAAACTTGTCTGATGAGGATATTGATTGGAATGGGGCAAGAACTTCTCAAGACGGGGTCATAAACAAGCGAGGGAAATTGCTGTACAGGTTTATCCTGGAAAACTCCCTTTGTATTCTGAATGGGAATGTTCCAGGAGATTATACCTTCTTTAGTGCCCGAGGGGAGAGTGTCATTGATTATGGCATTATTTCCCCTTCTTTCTGGAATAATGTGGCCACCTTTATCATTAATCATTGGATAGATAGCAATCATTTCCCTCTTGTGTTGACTCTGGAACATTTAGGTTTGGGTCAGTGGATTCCTTGTAGGATCCCACTGGGCTCTTATGCTCAATGCGGTCCTTGTAGGGTAAGGTGGTCCTCTGAGACAAATTATCAGACGACCATTAATCTTGAAACTCCACTGATGTTATGTCTTAGAGACTCATTGAGTAAAACAAAGGATGTTCTTTCTGGATTTAAGATCCTAGATGATATTTTCTCGAAACTAACTCCTTGTCTATCAAAACCTTCAAGTTGCTGTGTTGAGTATTCTGTTGATAGGGGCTGGTGGGATTCTGAATGCTCTGAGAAAAAGTTTATTCTCAGGAAAGTTGCTAAAAGGCTGAGCTCGAATGCCTCATATGAGGCGATAAAATCTTATAGATTACTCCGAGCTGAATATAAATTCTTTATTACAACTAAGAAAATTGGGTTTGCAAGAGCCTATTGGAGGAAGCTATTGGATGCCCTGGACCATGATGATAGTGGGTTGTTTTGGAAATTGATAAACCGGTCCTTTAGTAAGGGATCTATGTGGAAGGAGCCTTTAATTCATCAGTCACAGTGGGAAAAACATTTCACTGAAATATTTAATGCTAGTAGGCCTTTGGAGAAGGCCCTAGATCTGGAGATAAATGCAACTTTGCCTTGTTGGGCTCCCGTTACTGAAATAGAGATTGATGAGGCCATTACGCTATTGAAAAATGGGAACGCCATGTTTCCGCGATTCCACTAAGTTGCGGAATTAAATAAGCGGAACCGCGGAACCGCGGAATGAAACCGCGGAATTAAAGCCTCTGCCATGCCGTTCCACTAATTGCGGAAACACTGTTTCCGTCGGAAATAGCTACCGCTGCGAAATTCCGCTACAGCCCTAGCCCCAGGTGGGGACTTCTTGCCAGGAGAATTATTTAAGCTGAACTCTGGTTGGTGGAGGAGTGCTTTAGCTAACCTTTTTTCTCTCATAAATGATTCCAGGAAAATCCCAGATTACTGGAGGACTAGTATAGTAGTTTCAATTTATAAGAAGGGTGATAGGGCCAAGCCCCAAAACTATAGACCTATAAGTCTTTTGCCTATCATATTGAAAATCTATTCCAGATTGCTGTTGATTCGATTTGAAAATTGGGTCAAAGAAGGAGGAATTCTTGCTGATGAACAGGCTGGTTTTCAGGCTGGAAGGAGCACCATTGCCCACTGTTTTATTTTGAACCATTTGGTTAATCAGTGCAGGCAAAAAGGACTTGATCTTTTTGTGGCCTTCATAGACTTTTTATCTGTCTTCGACTTAATTGATAGATCCTTGCTTTGGGCCAAGCTGCTTAATATGGAAATAGTTTTACGTTTATTATATCTAATAAAATCTCTCTATTCTAAGTCAAGGATGCAGATTAGTCTAAACAGAGACCAATTTTGAAACCAATTCAAAATAAATTTCTTCGGAAATTACTTGGAGTACCTCCCGGCATGGCTTCAACATTGGTTAAATTGGAAACAGGGCTCACTTCATTGTGGGTTAAATTGGGCAAAATAATTTTACACCTATCTGGGGATAATTTTCTCCTCCTCCCAATCCTGGAGGGTAAATAACGAAGCTAAAATTGTAAGGGCCAGGTCAATTGTAAGGGGGGATACTAAGGCTTATCTCTGCCACCCAGATGTCACCAGTAAGTCAAATCCTTGATGTTTTTCAGTCTAAAGCTCTCTTGTCTCTTCTGTATGGAGTGGAAGTAATGGCGCCAGGGTCTAAAACTAATCTAGAACCCCCACAAAATTTCTTTCTACGTGCCATCCTGAAAGTGCCAAGGGCAACGCCGCTACCTTTCTTGAGGGCGGAAACAGGCCTGCTTACAGTAGGTGCCCAGGCAATAACTAGAGCTGTAATATACTGGAGGAAGGTAGCATATGGTAGTTCCTCCTCTCTTATAAGGGGGTGTTATTTAGAACCGAGAGATCAGGAAGGTGCCATTCAGTATACCTGGCTGAGTTCTATCAAGAAGTTGGTCAGACAAATAAAGATCCCCACAGAAGTGAATGGCCTCCCAGACCTCAGGCTTAGAAAGCAAGAGCTTAAATTGAGAGTGAAAGAATGGGCTCATTTGAAGGATTTAGAGCTCCTTGCTGTATGTAAAATAGCGCCTCTGTACTCTAAAGTAAAGTTCTCTGTAAACTTGGAACCCTACTTAGATAAACTGCATGATGCTGGGTTAAGGAGATTGTATACTCTGCTCCGTTTCAACTTAATGGAAACAGAGGAAATGAGAGGCAGGAGAAATGCGATCCCCAAGGCTGGAAGCATATGTAGCGTTTGTCTGACCGAGGTTGAGACACTTGCTCATGTTGTTTTTGAATGTCCATCCTTTGCGGTTCTGAGGGAAACTTGGGTGGAACCAATTATTCAAAATGCTAGTCTGGATGTTGCTAGGAAAATGAAATTATTACTTACCCTCACGGAGATTTCACAGATTAAAGAAGTGGCATTGTTTCTCCGAATAGTTGAGAATATTATGAGGGCAAGAACCCAACTGGACTCTCTTTCCTCATAGTGGAATCCATGTTAGTATGTGCTATGTTTTTTTTCCTACCATTAACTTGTATAAATGTTTTGTTTGTGTGTTTTTAAATTGATATAGCTGAAAGTGCTGATACAATAAAACTTTGATAAAGAAAAAGCTGCTATTTATAAATTCTATACTGATAGAGGGGGGCACTTAGTGGCCCTGGCTCTTAAGGTTTTCAAATTAATTTTTTTGGCCAAACTCAGTTATGGTGTGCAGGTTTGGGGTTATACCCCTGCCACTGTGCTAACTTTGGAACCAATTCAAAATCAATTTCTTCGGAAATTACTTGGTGTACCTCCTGGCACGGCTTCAGCATTGGTCAAATTGGAAACGGGGCTCATTTCATTGTGGGTTAAATTGGACAAAATAATTTTAGCTTTTGCACTGAAGCAAGCTTTGGCCCCTTCAGATTCAATTCTTAAGACAGGTTATGATCTGGAGATGCAGTCTTCTGATTTTCCCTGGTCAAGAGTCATTTGTGAGAAACGGAACAATTTGGGCTTCTCTTTCCCTTTTTTGTTACAATTTCCATTTAAGGGGACGCTCAAAATGATCAAGGTCAGGATGAATGATATTGATACGCAGAACTTGAGAAGCCAAGTGAGGTCAGCTCATGCCTCTCCATGGTATTGTTATATACTACCTCCCAGGAGTGGATGTATTTATTTGAATGAAATATTGGACTATGGTCTGAGGAGAGCCTTCACCGCTTTGCATTTTCAATCATTTGACTCTATAGGACGTTATGCAGGCCAGCTCTATGCAGATAGAAAATGTCCCTGTGGGGATGTTGATGTGGAGGACCTTATACATTATTTGCTACGTTGCCCACTTTATCTACAAGCTAGAACTGAAATGCGGTCCAGAATTAACCTGCCATCGGTCTTGTCTCCTTTAGGTTTGGTGATTTTTTGTCTTTCAGACAAGAGAATTTCCAAAATAGAAATAGTAGCTCGCTTTGCTCTTCGGGCGAGCTTTTTAAGGAAATCCTTTATTTCTTCGAATTGTTGAAATATTGATCTATATACCGGAATTTTATACTGAGTTATTGTTGCTTGTGAGGTTTGCCATCTCGGAAGGTTCTGGGATTTGGCACCCTGGAAATGTTTCACCGTTTGGCCTTAAAATACGTTGTATGTTGAGTGTTATGGTTTATCTGTATTGATGGTATTACTAACGGTTTGTTAGCTGTCTGTTTATTTGCTGTTTATGATACTTGTCAAGGCTAAGGCCAGCACACATGAATAAAGAATTGAATTGATAAGGACACAATGTAGCATTTTGTTTGACTTCACAAAGGTCATCTATGGTGTGTTTAGGAAACAAATCACCATATACATCTTTGGGGGGTTACAATAACCCCATGTGAAAGGTCAACTTGCCAACTTCTACTGTTCCTTATCTTTACAGAGCAGTTAGCACCTTATCAGAGGATATTTTCAGACATTACGGGTGCCCGATTGACCACAGTGGATTCCCAGCGGTGGTGAACCAGCTAACCACCCCCCGTGAGCAAGAGAGGCCCCCAAAAGATGTGATGGCAGCAGGATCATGGCAGGGAATCGGACCGGCTGACCATGGCCCGGGGCAGCGCAACAGACGTTACGCCGATCTCTGGCCGGGCCGTGGTCAAAGCACGCAGAAGGCAGCAGGGCGGCTCGTTCCAGCTGCTGCCGTGTGCCCTTTAAATCTCCCGGCCCCGGCCTGTGTTGTTGCTGGTTGCCTGGCAGCGACGCTGTGTGCTTTGTCCCCGGCTGGAAATCATGTTGCTTGATTCCGGCCGGTGGTTGCCGTTCAGTCATTACTTTTTTTGTTTCCCGGTGGGAATCGCTTTGACCATGCTTTTGGAGATGGAGCTCCGGAAGCGTGGTTATTTTTGACCCCTGGTGGGGATTGACTGTGGTGAACATCTGGCACCCCCGAAACAGACGTTCAGGCCGCTTTGGCCCCGCCGTGGGATTGACCATGGTTCACTGTGGTTGACTGATCTCGTAATGTCTGAAAATACCCAGAGTGAACTCTTGACACTTTTTTAAAAAATCACAGCCATTAGCAGCTTTGTGTTGGAAAAATACCTATCAATTCTGCATCAGGGGTATTGATGACCCCTGCACCAGCTGCAGATTGTATTTATATGTTGTATTTATATGTTGTATTTTAAAGTTCTATTTTAAGTTTATGCAAAAATAATTAGAAGGGGTCATTACCCCCTGTACCGTATTTGTTAGGTGTGCTGCTTTACATGAGGGGGGTTGGTGACCCCCAATACTGTGGGGTGTGTGTGTTTCGTATTTCTGTTTTTCAATTGCTACATTAATAAACTGTAACATTTTAATGTTAATCTGGAGTAATTTTCAAATCGATCACATTTATAATTTTTCAGCTATTTATTAACCGGGGTACTTTCTACCCCAGAAATGGTTATTAGGCAGTCAGTTTCTCAAGGATAGGCGGGTTAAGCTATTAATGGCAGGTATTGAAGCATAAAGGTAATTTCACTACCCTCTGAGTCTGTGTTTTTTCTAAGCTTCATTGCAATTAACCTGGTATCATTCAAGAAGCTGAAAAGCAGAGCTGATTACAAATAACTAGTGCTGTTTTCAGGGGGGTAGGGTTGGAAGTATAAGAAATCACAAAATTTCAAAACAAAAATGTGAATATATATATATATATATATATATATATATATATATATATAAAAATTAGAATCTGTCAATATGGCATTGCAATGGGTAGACGGACTGAAGACACGACACATGGAGTAAACAGGGCTGTGGTTTATTATCAAACTCTAACAAATATCATCCACAACATTGGCATTCAACTCAAACAATTCCCTCAGCTATCCCAGTGTTGCAAAATCACCGCCAGTGGGGCATCCAGTGCATTCGGCGAGTCTGATTACAGACACAGTGCCCGCTGCAGAGTGCCTGCCCCGGTCAGCCAGCGCCTAACACTCATCAGGCTGTCATTTATTTAATGTATTTATTTATTTAAAAGCACTCAGGGTGACTCACAACAACAGTTTAACAATTAAAATAATAAAACTATAAAATATCAAAGTATATTCCATCCCTCTCCTCTTCCCCCCTCCCCCCCATCTCCCCTGCCAAACGCCTGGCAGAACAGTCAGGTCTTACAACTTTTACAAAAGGAAGGAAAGTCCAGGGCCAGATGCACCCACACCAGAAGGGAGTTCCACAGCCTTCGTGTGGCCACCGAGAACGCCCTCCCATGGGTGGCCTCCAGGAAGACTCGGGGGACCACTAGGAGGGCACCCCCCGATGACAGCAGTGGCTGGTCCAGTACTCGGGGGGTGAGGCGGTCTCACAGATAGACAGGGCCCAGGCTGTTTAGGGCTTTATGGGTTAAAAACAACACCTTGAATTAGCTCTGAAGATTATCGGCAGTCAGTGCGGAGAACGGAGCACCGGTGTAATGTGCTCCCGGTGGCTCAGTCCTACCAAGAGATGGGCCGCCGCATTCTGCAGCAGCTTCAGCTTCCAGGTCCTCACCATGGGTAGCCCCACATAGAGTGCGTTACCATAGTCTAGTCTAGAGGTGATGAAAGCATAGATGATGGGTGGCCAGGTCGGAGTCCAAGATGTACAGCCTAAGCCGATGTATCAGATGTAATTGGCGAAAGGCACCCCTCACCACAGCCTACACCTGGGCATCCAGGCAGAGCTGCACATCGAGGAGTACCTCCAGACTCTGTACCTGGGGAACCAATGGAGGATAGACCACATCAATGATGGGGGTCGTTAACTCCATCGCCTTCCCCATCAGCAGGGCTGGCCCCAGGCATGTGCCACATGTGCGGCCGCACATGGCCCCGCAGCCAGCTGGGGCCCTGCACTTGCCTGTCTGGGCAGCCGGCTGCAGCCAGCATCTCCCCCAATAAGTTGTTCTTCCTCCCCTCCCTGGCTGGCTCCAGACCCCATCCCTCACCTGCCTCTGCCTCCTAGTAGAGCTCCAGCAGGAGCAGCTGTTGCCGCGGGGACACCCGATAGGACTGGGAAATAAGCTGTTAGTTGATTGAGTTGTAAACAAACTCCCCATGTGAGTTATCTGATCTCCAGTCCAAAGCAGCAGAGCAATAAAAAGCAAGATGGGTGCCATAAGGCAGCCTAGGGTTGGATGTGCTCTGCAGTCTGTTGCTTAAGTCTGGGCTGGAGGCAAATTCAAAGGAGCTTGGGAGGGTTACACCAGACCTGGCTGGATCCTGAGGTGTAGCAGGTAAAACCCCTCAGCCTGGAGAGTGAATGAGACCCTCTTCACTAGCCTGAGGCTGCAGCTTTTGTTGTGAGCTTCTCTTGCAAAGCTGCTGTTGCTTCTCCCACTCTCTGCTTTGGTGCAGCTCAGTTGGGGGAAAGTTTGCTTGGGGTCAGGCCCAGGGGGGAGTTGCTTTTCCCTTTTGTTTTCAAAGTTAAA
>QEPC01008858.1:2444193-2464745 GCA_003113815.1 Sphenodon punctatus
GTTGATTGAGTTGTAAACAAACTCCCCATGTGAGTTATCTGATCTCCAGTCCAAAGCAGCAGAGCAATAAAAAGCAAGATGGGTGCCATAAGGCAGCCTAGGGTTGGATGTGCTCTGCAGTCTGTTGCTTAAGTCTGGGCTGGAGGCAAATTCAAAGGAGCTTGGGAGGGTTACACCAGACCTGGCTGGATCCTGAGGTGTAGCAGGTAAAACCCCTCAGCCTGGAGAGTGAATGAGACCCTCTTCACTAGCCTGAGGCTGCAGCTTTTGTTGTGAGCTTCTCTTGCAAAGCTGCTGTTGCTTCTCCCACTCTCTGCTTTGGTGCAGCTCAGTTGGGGGAAAGTTTGCTTGGGGTCAGGCCCAGGGGGGAGTTGCTTTTCCCTTTTGTTTTCAAAGTTAAACAATTTCTAATTCAAAGGGCTGCAGCCTGCTCCCCCCGGGGAAAGCTGGGGAGCAGAGTTTATGGGATCAGGCTGTGGGGAGACTGAGATGGGGACATGGACACTTGGGGGCCAGAGGAGCTGTTGGCTTAGATAGGCATGTAGGAGCCGGATGCATCACGAGTATCTCTTTGTGTGAGACATCCCCCCTCCCGTGACAGGTCCGCATGCTGAAAGGGACCAGAGATGAGGGCATGCATTCAACACTTAGGGGACAGATCCATGACACACATCCATGATCTCTGTACCTTCCTCTTCCTAAACACACTGCTTCTTAAGCACTGTGGCTGCCCCCAGCTTCTATGTGGCCCTTGGGGCTTGTACTAGTTTTCCAAGTGGCCCTGGGAGGGAAAAGTTTAACTTCCCCTGACCTATGCCATGAATCCTTCCTCAATCCTTGCATGCTCTCCTCTCCACTCCCTTCTCCCCACGTTTACCATTTCAGGGCTTGGGGTAGGGTCTGGATCCAGGGACCAGATCTGTAAACTGGAAAAGAGTCAAATAAAAAGCAGCAACTGTCCAGATTTGGCCCACAGGGTGTAGGTGGGGGATTCCCCAGCCCTGCTTTAGACAAAGAAACTAGCTTATATAAGCGGACCTTAGAGACAGAAGTTAGAGCCTGACTTATCCAACTCACCACTTCTCATTAGGACCTAATGCAGGTTTAAAGTTTGATCCAAAGGTCTCTGAAATGCATGGGAGCCCTTTGACTTCAGTGAACTTTAGGATCAGTCCTCTAATGCATTTTCTTAAAAAAGACAAAAACAAAACTCAGATGGGATTGGGGAGGATTTTTCAACTGTTGGTCAGACACAAAGTGATTTTCCTGGAGTTTGGAAGAGCTGGTGTCAGGTATCAAGAAAAGGGGTGGGGAAAGGAAGTAGACCCCCCCCCCCACTCCCGTGCTTTTATTTGGACAACAAGGGGTGGAGAGAGAGAGAAGGGGAACATAAGGAAAGACAGATGCATTCAGGAACTTGATGCATTAAGCTTAGTTATAAGGGAATAGCTAGATCTTTAGTTTTCTAAAATTGTCCTCTGTTATTTCAGGCATTGGTATGCGCTGGTTGGTCCCACTCCCTACTTATAGCTACTGGTAGGATTTTTCTGTGCAAATGGTTGGGGTGTGGCAGGTCCTGCAGTGGTGTTGGGGGCTGGAGTAGATGACCTTTGAGGTCACTTCCAGCTCTGTGGGAGGTGGGGGATCTTGAAGGATATGGCAGTATAAAGAGAAGCATAAAGGAGTTCTTCACTCCCCACTCCCACACTCAGAGATCTCATGCCATGATTGGCTTGATGAACGGCAATTTATGGACCTGTCCTCTAAGATCTTATATAATCTTTTCATAGTTATGCTTCTGGCTTTCACAACATCCCCTGGCAAGGAGTTCCATGCGTTGATGGAACCAAGGGACTAGATGACCCTTGGCATCAATTCCAGCCCTAAAATTCTATGATTGAGTGAAAAACTGTTTCCGTTTATTTGTCTTAACTCTGTCTCGTTCCTGTGAGCTCGCTCTTTAGGTCTTGAGAGTAGGGTACTGGATCCATGGGCCAGATGTAGGAATTTGCTCCTCTGCCAGACAGAAGACCCATCCCACCCACTTTATCTCCTAAAGGCTAGGTAAAGTGAGCACCCAGTAACAGTAAGACGTTGGTAAAACTTTCCTTCTGGAAAGAAAACACAATTACTTCAATGTGGTCCTGTTGAAAAGCCCTATTTTTCAGTTTTGAATTTTTTGCCCTTTGCCTCTAATTACTCATGCAAGTCCACTAGGCACTATTAATCAGAGACAGAGAGGACAAGAGAGTCTCCATGAATTTAAATGGTCTTCATAATGGAGCTGCATCTGGAAGCTTGTATTTATTTACTAACAATGGTGAAAGAATATAATATGTCATACCCAGGACAATAGTGAGGGGGTGCTGTGTGTGGGAAGCTAAGGGACAAGTGGTGTGGCTAGTGGGGCGTGTGTTCTGAAACTATGCAAATTAGGCCCCACACTAAGACTTCGCACATGGCCCCGCAAATCCTGGGGCCAGTCCTGCCCATCAGCATCACCTCCATCTTGTCAGGATCCAGCTTCAGTCGATTAGCCCTCATCCAATCCCCCACAGCTGTCAGACATCGAGTAAGCATGGAGACTGCGGGGTCTGGGTTGGTTGAAAAGGTTAGATATAGCTGAGTGTCATCAGCATATTGGTGACACTGTACGCCATACCTCCTGATCACCTCACCGAGAGGCTGGAATCAAGAGGCTGGAATCGGAAAACGCACAAAACAATCCTAGTATCATCCAAAAAAACCCCAAATTACTGGGCCCCCCAGCTCCCAGCTACTATCTGTCTCAGCCAGGGAGTGAGGGAGAGGCAAAAGCCCCACTTCTCCCTCACACCATGGCCCCCTCCGCTGCCTGTCTTTACCAGGGAGTGAGAGAGAGGCAGAGGTCCCACCTCTTCCTCACTCCCTGGTCCCCTCCACTGCCTGTCTCAGCCAGTAAATGAGGGAGAAGCAAGGCCTCTGCCTCTCTCTCATTCCCTGACCAAGTCCGAAACAGGCAGTGGAGGGGTCTAGGCAGTGAGGGAGAGGCAGAGGCCCTGCCTCTCCCTCACTCCCTGGCAACTTCTGGTGGTGGCGTGGCGGCAGATTCAACATGCTGATGCAGCACCCGGCGTGGGGCCCAGACCAGCAGCGGCGGCATAAGTGCTGTGAAAAATAGCTGGACTTGAGGATGGGTAGAGGGGAGTGCCCCCAGACTGAGCCAGGGAGTGCCCCCTGAGCCAGGGAGTGCCCCCAGACAGAGCTGGGGAGCGCCCCTAGGTCTGCCGGTGACTTTGCCGCCAGCAGGACAATGATGCCCAACATTCTCCCCTGCCCTGGGCCCCGCAAACTCTTAGGCCAGCCCTGCCTGCTGATAAACTGTAAGACGAATACAAGCCCCCTCACATAGACAATGTAATGGGCTTCCTTGAATCTTGCCTATGCCCCAGTTGCCTAGACCATCCCTCCAGCACCTTCTTTGGCAAAAAAAAAAACCAAACAAGGGTCAGGAAACCCTGTTAACCTACTACAGAATGCAATACCCGAAAACCTGCCTGCTATTATTGATGGCAGCAAACCCTACCCCTTAATGCAACCATATACCTTAAAATTGAGTTCTCCGGTACTGGCCGCACAAAGGTGCCCACCTGCTCCAGCACAAATGCCTGAAAATCCTTGAACATCCTGGTGTAAGCTCTGAATGACAGTGAGGCAATTGAGCCCCTTACTCCACGCAGTATATTCAGCAACCCAGGCTCCAAAGCCCCACAGGCATCTGTTTTGGCTCCAGGGGCTAAAATACAAAACCTCTTAACCTGGAAACAGGAAAGAGCACCTGTAATGCCATTGTCCACTCCAGGGACATGCTTGGCCTGAAAATTGATGTTATTTACCAAACATAGAATCACAAATGCCCAACAAAAATCATTATAGGCTTAGAAGCTGCAGATTGTGCATTAACTACCTGCACAACTGCCATGTGAGAATCTTCTGATTCTTCAGAGAATCACACCAAAAGAGACTCTTCTGATTCCTAAACTCATCCACTCAAATCTTAACAGCAACTAATATGGGGAAATAATTCCACAAGTATGATGTCCTGTAAGTGACCATTTAACTACTGCCACTCTTCCAGCCAATGCTCAGCACACCACCTACCTCGGAAATAAAGCCCAAATCCAATCATCCCTGCTGCATCAGAGTTAATCTGAAGATCCGCCTCCAGAGCTAGCCTAGACTGCCACACAAACTAGGGATGGGTGAACAGAACTGAGTTCGGAAATTCAGTTTGGTTCGAAAATAGAGTTCGTTTCGGAAGTTCGTTTCAGTTGACCGAACTATTCGAGTTCGGCCCAAACTCCGAACTTCCGAACAGAGTTTGGAAATTCAAACCCCATTGAACTAAATGGAATATTATCTTATAGGGATGGGCGAACAGAACCGAGTTCGGAAATTTGGTTCGGTTCGAAAATCAAGTTCGGTTCGGAAGTTCAGTTTGGTCGACCGAACTGGTCAAGTTCGGTCCAAACTCCGAACTTCCGAACCGCATTTGCCCATCCCTAACACAAACACTCCATTATAGTTCTGCAAAAATACACTCTGCAATTCCAGTTCATCCTTCATTCCTCTGGATACTCTAAAATGGTGATGGGGCTTGGTTAAATCCACCATTGCACTCGATAGCCTGGCACAAAATTCTCTTCCTGGAGCTACCACCGTGCATGCAAAATTCAAAGGCCCAATAACAGACTGCCACTCTTAGTCATTTTTTCCCTTTGACTGATGTCCCTCAATAGCTCATTCAGTCTCAACAGCTTATCCTTAGGGAGTCAGCAGACACCATGGTATCTATCTCAATTTACAGATATGTCAGCCTTTCTGAAGGACCCTCTGTCTTCTCTTCAGCCAATGGTCAGCTACCTCCCTAAAAACCTCCTACAATGCTTGACATTTCCCCCGTGGCAGTCCTACCAATGAACAGTTAATCATCCAGGTACTTTGTCACAAAAGATGTCCCTGCCTACCGCTTAACTGCCCAAGCAATGAGCGAAATTGTTTGAAGGCCAGGCATGAAATGGAGCAGCCCATGGGTGTTCCCTTGTCAAAGGAGAAAGCGCCCTCGAACTGAAAGTCTAACAAGTCGAAGTCAATGGGATGAACCGGAAACAGCCAGAAGACTGACTTCACATCGCTCTTGGCCAACATGGCACTATATCCTCCCACTCTAACCATATCAATTGCTGAATCGAAGAATGCATATCAAACCGAGCACAAACCCAGACTGATCCCATCATTGACTGAATTTCCTCTCGAATACAAGAGGTGATGGATGACTCTATATTATGGCTGCACAACATATGGCCCCCAGGCCGCATGCGGCCCGCCTTTGCTTTTTTGGAGGACCGCTTTCAAATGGGTCTATTGTATCATATGCAGCCGAGGCTGCCGCTGCCATGTGCCCCCTCTCACCAGAAGCAGACTTGTGACTGCCACCCAGTAGTGGCAGCAGTGCACACCTTGGCTGTGCTCCGGAGCTGCCTAAGCAAGAGGGAGCGCAGCGTTGCGAGGGCGGCGGGTTGGGTTTCCAGGCTATTAACAGCATCAGGAGGAAACCAAGTTCCCAGCCCCAGGTTGTGATCAATTGTCTCCTGGTGGCAGAAGTGCTGAAGTGGTGGCATCTGCTGATCCAGGCTGGGAGCCCACCCTCTCTGAGCACAGAGAAACCTCCTTGGCATATGGACTTCATCAGCCTCCCTCTCCCCAGCCAATGGTAGGGTGCAGTCACTCACCGTGCAAGAGCTGGGGTTGCCGTCGGGCAGGGACAAGGTGTACAATGAGAACATAAGAAGTGCCATAATGGGTCAGACCAATGGTCCATCTAGCCCAGCATCCTGTCTCTGACAGTGGCCAATCACGGTGGCTTGGGAGAAGCACCCAACAGGTCACAGTGGGGGATCCATTCCTTGTTGTTTCCCCCCAGCTCCCGTCATGTTCCCTGATCCTGTCTGGCTAATAGCTGCTAATGGACCTATCTTCCAGAAACTTGTCCAAACCTCTTTTAAACTCAGCTATAGTACTGGCCCTTATGGTAAAACACCAGTAGGGGGCGCTATACAGCTGAGCCACCCACCTCACTGTGTTTCTCCAAATCTCTAACCAGGGGTTCCCACAGCTGGCAAACCCTACAAAACCCTTGATATTCCGCTGCCACCACCCGAGTGTATCCCCAGAGGGCGTTCACACCACTCAGGAAATGTGAACCCCAAAAGGCATAGGCCTTACAGCTTCCCAAGAGCACTCCCCTTTCCTTGCACTCTGTTACTGGGATTTCCTCCTCTGCGTTGGAGGCAGATCCCCAGAGCTACCCACAGGATGCTTCCCTTGGTTCCAAAGCTGTTGGCTTCTAGCCAAATAAGTAGATTTCCCCCTCTTTAGTAGCTTGGCCTAGGGAGACGTATAAGGGTCAATAACGCACACACACAGCCAGTAGGGTAAAAATAAAACTTAGGCTTTACTAGTACATATAAAAAGGGATAAAAGCAAAGTTTACATCAAGAAACAGAGGTGATAATCCTTCAGCAATGAGAGTCAGACATGTGGACCTAGTAGTCCATTTGGAAAGTGTCTTCCTACAACTGTAGCTGAGGTAGCAAGCAACATGCTCACACTAGTTCTGATCAGGTCTCCATAGGTGATGGTTTTCCTATGGAGTCCAAGTCCTTCTGGCAAAGGCCAGAGTTCAAAGTCACTGCCAAGCCATGCAGTCCATGTGTGCCTCCAGGCAGTGAAGTCACCAGCCTAGCAGTGTCTGCTAGAGATCTCAGTCAGAGAGTCCTGAGAGAGAGAGTGAGCAAAATGGAGAGGGTCTGAGGCTTTTAAAGCCCCCCTCCCCTTCCTTGTGATTTGTCCAGGTAAACCACCTGGCCCCAGGTACAAATTCCACTTGACCAGTCCAATCCAATCAGAGTTCTGTTTCCTGCTGGCTGTAGGAGATCCCAGAGGAATTCCTGGAATGTGGAGTCCTTAACATCTTGGACATGTGCCCCTTTAGAGGCCTAGCAGAGATTACATCCTGCCTCGCAGTTTCNCCATTGAACTAAATGGAATATTATCTTATAGGGATGGGCGAACAGAACCGAGTTCGGAAATTTGG
Organism: Sphenodon punctatus; assembly: GCA_003113815.1. Lineage (NCBI taxonomy): Eukaryota > Metazoa > Chordata > Lepidosauria > Sphenodontia > Sphenodontidae > Sphenodon > Sphenodon punctatus. The sequence goes on from QEPC01008858.1 coordinate 2,451,329, forward strand.
TTCGGTTCGAAAATCAAGTTCGGTTCGGAAGTTCAGTTTGGTCGACCGAACTGGTCAAGTTCGGTCCAAACTCCGAACTTCCGAACCGCATTTGCCCATCCCTAACACAAACACTCCATTATAGTTCTGCAAAAATACACTCTGCAATTCCAGTTCATCCTTCATTCCTCTGGATACTCTAAAATGGTGATGGGGCTTGGTTAAATCCACCATTGCACTCGATAGCCTGGCACAAAATTCTCTTCCTGGAGCTACCACCGTGCATGCAAAATTCAAAGGCCCAATAACAGACTGCCACTCTTAGTCATTTTTTCCCTTTGACTGATGTCCCTCAATAGCTCATTCAGTCTCAACAGCTTATCCTTAGGGAGTCAGCAGACACCATGGTATCTATCTCAATTTACAGATATGTCAGCCTTTCTGAAGGACCCTCTGTCTTCTCTTCAGCCAATGGTCAGCTACCTCCCTAAAAACCTCCTACAATGCTTGACATTTCCCCCGTGGCAGTCCTACCAATGAACAGTTAATAATCCAGGTACTTTGTCACAAAAGATGTCCCTGCCTACCGCTTAACTGCCTAAGCAATGAGCGAAATTGTTTGAAGGCCAGGCATGAAATGGAGCAGCCCATGGGTGTTCCCTTGTCAAAGGAGAAAGCGCCCTCGAACTGAAAGTCTAACAAGTCGAAGTCAATGGGATGAACCGGAAACAGCCAGAAGACTGACTTCACATCGCTCTTGGCCAACATGGCACTATATCCTCCCACTCTAACCATATCAATTGCTGAATCGAAGAATGCATATCAAACCGAGCACAAACCCAGACTGATCCCATCATTGACTGAATTTCCTCTCGAATACAAGAGGTGATGGATGACTCTATATTATGGCTGCACAACATATGGCCCCCAGGCCGCATGCGGCCCGCCTTTGCTTTTTTGGAGGACCGCTTTCAAATGGGTCTATTGTATCATATGCAGCCGAGGCTGCCGCTGCCATGTGCCCCCTCTCACCAGAAGCAGACTTGTGACTGCCACCCAGTAGTGGCAGCAGTGCACACCTTGGCTGTGCTCCGGAGCTGCCTAAGCAAGAGGGAGCGCAGCGTTGCGAGGGCGGCGGGTTGGGTTTCCAGGCTATTAACAGCATCAGGAGGAAACCAAGTTCCCAGCCCCAGGTTGTGATCAATTGTCTCCTGGTGGCAGAAGTGCTGAAGTGGTGGCATCTGCTGATCCAGGCTGGGAGCCCACCCTCTCTGAGCACAGAGAAACCTCCTTGGCATATGGACTTCATCAGCCTCCCTCTCCCCAGCCAATGGTAGGGTGCAGTCACCCACCGTGCAAGAGCTGGGGTTGCCGTCGGGCAGGGACAAGGTGTACAATGAGAACATAAGAAGTGCCATAATGGGTCAGACCAATGGTCCATCTAGCCCAGCATCCTGTCTCTGACAGTGGCCAATCATGTTCCCTGATCCTGTCTGGCTAATAGCTGCTAATGGACCTATCTTCCAGAAACTTGTCCAAACCTCTTTTAAACTCAGCTATAGTACTGGCCTTTGTGGTAAAACACCAGTAGGGGGCGCTATACAGCTGAGCCACCCACCTCACTGTGTTTCTCCAAATCTCTAACCAGGGGTTCCCACAGCTGGCAAACCCTACAAAACCCTTGATATTCCGCTGCCACCACCCGAGTGTATCCCCAGAGGGCGTTCACACCACTCAGGAAATGTGAACCCCAAAAGGCATAGGCCTTACAGCTTCCCAAGAGCACTCCCCTTTCCTTGCACTCTGTTACTGGGATTTCCTCCTCTGCGTTGGAGGCAGATCCCCAGAGCTACCCACAGGATGCTTCCCTTGGTTCCAAAGCTGTTGGCTTCTAGCCAAATAAGTAGATTTCCCCCTCTTTAGTAGCTTGGCCTAGGGAGACGTATAAGGGTCAATAACGCACACACACAGCCAGTAGGGTAAAAATAAAACTTAGGCTTTACTAGTACATATAAAAAGGGATAAAAGCAAAGTTTACATCAAGAAACAGAGGTGATAATCCTTCAGCAATGAGAGTCAGACATGTGGACCTAGTAGTCCATTTGGAAAGTGTCTTCCTACAACTGTAGCTGAGGTAGCAAGCAACATGCTCACACTAGTTCTGATCAGGTCTCCATAGGTGATGGTTTTCCTATGGAGTCCAAGTCCTTCTGGCAAAGGCCAGAGTTCAAAGTCACTGCCAAGCCATGCAGTCCATGTGTGCCTCCAGGCAGTGAAGTCACCAGCCTAGCAGTGTCTGCTAGAGATCTCAGTCAGAGAGTCCTGAGAGAGAGAGTGAGCAAAATGGAGAGGGTCTGAGGCTTTTAAAGCCCCCCTCCCCTTCCTTGTGATTTGTCCAGGTAAACCACCTGGCCCCAGGTACAAATTCCACTTGACCAGTCCAATCCAATCAGAGTTCTGTTTCCTGCTGGCTGTAGGAGATCCCAGAGGAATTCCTGGAATGTGGAGTCCTTAACATCTTGGACATGTGCCCCTTTAGAGGCCTAGCAGAGATTACATCCTGCCTCGCAGTTTCAGGCAGGCGTCCATGCCAGTGCCTGTGGCATTTTGCCACAGCCCTTACCACAGCCTCTGGCAGTAGATTCCACAACCCAATTATATGCTGAGTGAAAAAATATTTTATTTTATTTGTTTTAAAGTTGCCACCCATGAGTTTCATGGAGTGTCCCCTAGTACTAGCTGAGAGGATAAATAACTGCTCCTTGGTTTTTTAGTTCTACACCACTCATGATTTTATAGACCTCTATCATATCTCCTCTCAGTTGTCTCTTCTCCAAACTGAAGAGCCCCAACCTACCAAGCCTCTCCTCATACGGGAGCCCTTCCATGCCCTTGATCATTTTTGTTGCCCTTCTCTGTACCTTTTCTAGTTCAGCTATGTCTTTTTTGAGATGGGTCGACCAGAACTGCACACAATATTCGAGGTGCAGTCGCACTATTGATTTTTATAGAGGCATTATGACATCCTCAGTTTTATTCTCTATCCCCTTCCAAATAATTTCTAACATTCTGTTTGCTTTTTTGACTGCTGCTGCACACTGTGCTGTGGATTTCATTGTATTGTCCACAGCCACCCCCAGATCCTTTTCCTGAGTGGTAACTCCTAGCTTAGAACCCAGCATTGTGTACGCATAGTTTGGATTATTTTTCCCTACATGCATCACTTTGCACTTGTCGACATTAAATATCATTTTCCATTTTAAATGCCCAGGCACCCAGTGTCATAAGAACCTGTTGCAGTTCCTCACAGTCTGTTCGTGTTTTAACTACCTTGAATAACTTGGTGTCCTCTGCAAATCTGATCACCTCACTCTTAACACCCTTTCCCAAATCATTAATGAATACATTAAACAGCACCGGTCTCAATACAGATCCCTGAAGCACACCACTTTTTGCATCTCTCCATTTTGAAAACTGACCATTTAGTCCAACCCTTTGCTTTCTATCTTTTAACCAGTTTCTGATCCATAGTAAGACACTGTCTCCTATCTCATGACTTTTTAATTTTCTCAAGAGTCTCTCATGAGGAACCTTATCAAATGCTTTCTGGAAATCCAGGTATGCTATATCTACTGGGTCTCCTTTGTCCACACGTTTATTTACACCCTCAAAGAATTCCAACAGGTTAGTGAGGCATGACTTACTCTTACTAAATCCGTGTTGACTCTTCCCCATTAAGCCATGTTTGTCAACATGCCCTGTAATTCTGTCCTTAATGATGGTTTCCACCATTTTGTTTGGCACAGACATCAAGCTTACAGGTCTGTAGTTTCCAGGATCGCCTCTGGATCCCTTTTAAAATATTGGGGTTACATTTGTCACCCTACATTCCTCGGGTACAATGGCAGATTTTAGTGACAGTTTACAAATTACTAACAGTAGTTCTGCAATTTCATATTTGAGTTCCTTCAGAACTCTGGAATGAATGCCATCTGGCCCTGGTGACGTGTTAGTATTCAGTTTGTCAATTTGCCCTAGAACATCCTCCAATGTGACATTGATTTGTAACAGCTCTTCCAATTCCTTGCCTACAAAGCAAAGATCCGGCGTGGGTACCTCCCCAAAATCCTCCGCAGTGAAGACCGATGCAAAGAACTCATTCAGCTTCTCTGCAATGTCCTTATCCTCCCTGAGTGCCCCCTTTACTCTCATGCCCAGCTGACTCCCTAGCAGGCTTCTTGCTTCTGATGTATTTGAAAAAGTTTTTGTTGCTTGTTTTTGCCTCTTTGGCAAGTCTTCCTTCAAAATCTTTCTTGGTCTGCCTTATTAACACTTTACATTTACGTTGCCAGTGTTTCTGCTCTTTCTTATTATTTTAATTGGGACTAGCCTTCCATTTCTTAAAGGATGCCTTTTTGGTTCTAATAGCCTCCTTCACCTCCCCATTTAACTATAGTGGAAGCTTTTTGGTCTTCCTGCTTCCTTTTTTAACTTGCAGGATGCATTTAATCTGGGCTTCCAGAAGGGTGCTCAGCACCTCAGCGCGCTCTCGCTCCCTTCCTCCTTCCTTCCCCAAGCTGATTAAAGTGCATCTGGCTCCCTTGGGACGCAAGTGATAAGCTGCCAGGAGAGCAAGGCCTCACTGCTGTGTCGACCCCCAGAACCAGTCTGGCATGTCTGGCCGGCTTGAGTTCCCTGCTCAATAGAGCTGCAGGGTAGGGGCTGGCTCAGCTGTGCCCAGGTACCCCAGCCACAGAGCCAGGTGCACATAGGCAGAAACCACTAGGCTGCTTTAGGCTCAGGCAGGCGAGGCTCCTCTCCTAGCAGCAGCAGCAGAAGCAGAACAGAGTGCCGGTTGCCAAGACAGGCAGAGCCCAAGCTGCAGCCAAGGCTGCCCTTACCACAGGACAATTGCCCCACCCCGCCTGTTTCTTTTCTTCCACGGGCATCCACTACTATTCCCATAAATACAGTTGTCGGGGTGGTGGTGGTTTGGAGGTACCCCAGACATGTTAGGTGGCCACCGATGATCGAGCTTTTTCGGTGGTCACCCCTAGACTGTGGAATGCCCTCCCGATGGGGATCATAGTGTCATCTTCCTCAGCCTCCTTCCACCAGAGTTGTAAGACCTGGCTGTTCCGTCAGGCTTTTGGAGAGGGAGGGGGTTAGGGGGTTTGTGTTTTTGTTCTGCCAGGATTTTTAATGTTTTATGGTTTTAACTGTTTTATTAATGGTTTTTATGATGTTGTGAGCTTCCCCGAGAAGCATCAGCAGGAGGAGGCAGCATATTAGAAATGTGATAAAAAGCAAATAAATAGTATAGGTGGAGAGGCAATTATTCCAGCTCCTAAACACCGTTGGCTTCCTATGACCCTTCTCCTTGCCCGCTATATCCTCTTTTTTAAGTGCCTCCTTAAGTATTTCCCTGTTGAGCAGGGGGGAAATATCTATCTACCTCCCCCTAAGTATCTTCTCCCTAGTAGACAGCAGGAGGGTGAGCACATCTGCTGCTCTGCCATAGGGATCACATCAGTTACCTTTGCCTGAACCCCTTCCTGTACTTCATTACGCCCAGGCACCTGATTCCACACCTGAAGAGGATTCCCTCCAGTTGGTAGCTGTAACTCCCAATAGGCCCCAACTTACCTCAAACCACACCACTAGATGATGTAGCAGTACTTCCCCAAAGGTGATGGGGACTGTTGTGAAGTTCCCACTCCCCGGACTGGAAGCTGACTTGAGATCACTTGCCCTGGAAGCTTCGTGGAGACCGAATTCATGCCGCTGGATGACGTGGGCTGCTGTGAACACCACCTCTGCCACTCAGGGCCGGCAACTGACTTGATACCATTTGCCCAGGAAGCTGCAAAGAAACTTAGAGGACAAATGAGGAACAGAATTCCCTGTAGGGGACACAGGGCAAATCCCTGAATGGACAGGGGGCACCAAATCAACTGCAAGGCACCTGACAAAGGTCCACAAGGGACAAGAGCTTGCAGGGAGGCCATACACCCTTCTCCTTTTCCCTCCCCTGAATGTCAGAGACCTGATTTGCCCTAGCCTGTACAGGCAGCTGCAAGGATATGACTGATGAAGGCAGCCTAGAAGGTACCACCTGAGAAGTCCTCCTGGCTGACCCCAGGGAGATCTGATTGCACCCCAGGCCCAACCTGTGAGCGTGAGACAGCTATAGAAGGGCAATGCTCATGCTGTTGCAACCCAACCCTCCCCCACCCCCAGATGCACCTAAAGACTGGTGGAGACCAACAGGCACATCCATAGAGGGAGCCTGAAAGGCCTGAAGGGTGGCAAGGGTCAGTGGGGCCTACGTTTGTTTAGCAGCCTCAGAAAGGGAACCAAGGGCACAATCCTCTGAATAAGAGGGACACACAGGAGGGGCACAAGTGCCTCACCCAGAGCATTCACCCTGTTTCCTTCACACACACACACACACACACCCATCTGAATTATTATGGGGTCCAGGTGTTGCATTTTTATTGTAATCTCACCTGGCCATGTAAACCTGTTTTTATCTTAGTAACTATATAACACCTGTTTGTAGCATTAGTAGATTAAATATAAATAGTATTGAATATATGTTAGCCCAAGTGGGAAAAACACTGGTTCATATTATAGAGCATGATGGGTACAAGCTAAAGAACCTACTAGCCAGCTAAACCTCAAACCAAAATCCTCAGGTCACAGTGATACGAAGTTGAGAGCCATGCACAAAGGAGAGGAGAAAGGAATGTTGCTATAAACAAAGCTATAAGTACTGCAAAACAGGAGATAGGCGGCAACACCTAACCAGACAAAGGGGCCTTTTTAGTACTTTGATGCAGAGTGACTGGGTGTCAACGAGAAAAGTAGCCTTGGAGATGCCAGGAGGGGCATGAGTAATACCCCAATCTAAATTACAGAAGGTTTGGCCCGGACTGGAGGGTTGGGGTCTGAATGCTCTGGAAATAGATTGGGGGAAAATAAATAAGCATATCAACTGGGTAAGCCCCAAACCATCAAAAGATTACAAAAGGCTTTGTTCCCAAATATGCTGATACACCTCCTGCCTGAAAGGTCAGTCGAACCCTGCACTCAGTATTTTGACAACATGTCCCCACCCAGAACAGTATAAAAAGCCAAGCAATACTCCAGGTCCTTGTCTCAGCGCTTGGCATCTAACTTGGTGTCCGTGGGCTGATGACCCTTTCTGGAGCTCCTCCATAGGGAGTTCTGCAACACAACAAGGGGCACCTTTCCCGGGTACGGACCCCCGGGCCCCCACCTGTATCAACCTCTCCAAACCAACGCTCGCCACTGTGATCTGCAGGACACGTAAGAAACATATTTTATATGCTAGGCAGGCCAGGCTAGGATCTATCTAAGAACTGTTGCATTGGGTTCATGCTGTACCTGATTGTGTGAGCAGGATAATAAAATAGAGATGTAACCCAATTAAAAACGTCTAATTTGTGGTGTGGGGCTGACTAAGATCCCGATTGGGGAATTGTGCTTGGGAGGGAAATTACTGGATTTTAAATCCTAACACAGGCAGCCGAGAGAGAGCACCAGAGACAGCTGCTCTCCTACCAGAAGGGGCCCGTTTTGAGGCCTTTCCTTGACACTTCCTCCCCTTCTTGCCAGACTTAGCTCCCAATATTACTCCCAAAGAAGGATGCCACCCCTTCCCCCCAAAATCCCTGGCACTTAGGACTAGTGGCTGAAATCCATGCTGGCTGGAGCTCTGCTGGCCAAGACATCTGCAATCCACTGAGGGAATCCCTACTGTCTGAGACGCCTCCAAAGATCCAACTCCACCGCCCAAGCTCCCTTCCAATGCTCCAGAATGCTGAGGCCCAAAGATAGTTCAGAACTCAAAACTCTCCTTCTGTGCCTAGGCCGCTGCTACACCAACTGATCTCCTCTGGTAGCAGCGCAGGGCAGGGAGAGTTCCAATTCACTCTCCCATCCCACGTGATCCTGAAGTCCAGAAAAAATACTAACGGCTGCCTCCTTTAAACAACTTTCCACCTCCCATTCTCCTCCCCACTTCCCCCTCATGGAGAAAGGCGGGAAGGGGCATCTTCTTCCACCACCCCCACAAAACATTTCCCTCTTTAATTGGGCAAGCCAATTCTGATTTTTTGCATTTTGTACTCTAAAATCTTTCCAGGAAAAACAGGGTGATTTCATTTTGCAAAACTTTTGATGCAACTCTTCTTAAAAGATAGAAAGCAAGTTCATAAACTGTAGACTTTGACAAAAAGTAGCATAGATTAATTTAAGGCAAACTACTAGGGATGGGCGAACAGATCGCGGTTCGGGTTCGGCCGTTCGGTTCGGCTGCGTTCGGTTCGTCCGTTCGGTTCGGCTACGTTCGGTTTGGCCATTCGGTTAGTTCGTCGGGTTCGGCCGTTCTGTTCGGCCATTCTGTTCGGCCGTTTGGTTCGGCCATTCGGGAAATGTTATGGGTGTTTTTTTTGTTTTTTATATGTTTTTTTGTTTTTTTATTGGGTGTTATATGGTTTTCTTTTGTTTTTTATTTGGTTTTTTGGTTTTTATATCGGGTTTTTTTATTTTATTTTTTGTCTAATATTATATCTATCTATCTACACTAAATCTAACTGCTATTAACTATTCTAAATGCTATGAACTAAATGGGTTATCTAATAAGTACACAGGCCTACTCCTACAAACACTAAAACTAAATCACTAACGCTATCTCTATCACTAAGCTAGCTCCTACAACTACTATCCCTAACCTATCGATCTATCTCTCTATATCTATATCTCTCTATTATTATTATTATTAACACACATTTATATAGCGCCAGCAGTGTACCTGGCACTTTACAAAGAAATAAAATAGACACGGTCCCTGCCCCTAGGGCTTACAATCTGAGAGACAGGAGGTTTCATTTCTATCTCTCTCTATATGGGATTGGGGGGTGGGGAATCACAAACACAAGGTTTCAGTTTAAGATTTAAGTTTCATTTCAGTACAAAACTGAAAAGAAACTTAAAGCAATCTAATAATCCTACTCAACACCTGCTGTTCAGGAACAGTGACTAGCTCAGAAGGTGTTGGGAAGGGGGGAAGCAGATAGTTTCATTTCTTGCAAGCCTCTCCACCCCTGGTGCCTGGAAGTCTGCTCCTCAGTGAGTAGTACTACCCCTCCCTGTCACCGTACAGTGAACCTTTTTTTGCCACCGAACTCACCCAAACGCGATCCGAACTGACCGAACTGTTTGGCCATTTCGGTGTTCGGTTCTGTTTGGTATGTTCGTGTTCGCATTCGATCGTCCGAACAGGCCAAGTTCGGGCCGAACTCCGAACTTCCGAACCGCATTCGCCCATCCCTACAAACTACTGTGGAGAATCTCCTTAAGCCAGTATGGTGTTATAAAATTGAATATATATCTTGACATCCTACACCCATAAACTTGAAAACTGCAAAAATGTTCAGCAGATACTAATGAGAGTCCCTTTTAACGCTGTTACTGGGTGTTTTTACACACTCATTTCTCCTGCATGTTTGTTGTTACGTCCTGAACTTTCTGTGTGCCTAAATCACTCACCCAGATCTTAAACATTTGGCTCTTTGAACTTCTGCGTAGAACTTCTGCAAGAACTTTTGTGTGTAAAATGTTCTCCTGGTAAACTGCTTTGGTTCAGGCAGCTGTGGTCAATTGGTTTCCATGGCAGCCCCTCATGTCTACAGCTGTAGCTACTTTAGGCTTCCTCAGGGCAGTGTGTGTATGAAGAATGCATCCAGGAACTGCCTCAGGACAGTGTGGGTGTGAAGAATGCATCCAGGAACTGCCTCAGGACAGTGTGTGTGTGAAGAATGCATCCAGAACTTACTTGTGGACTTGTAAACCCAGAAGATTGAAAGACCAGCACTTTAAGGTGTGTGTAAAAATGCCCACTGTATCCTCCTTGCAATTTTAGCAATCACACATTTTCTGGTTATGGTTTTCAATCACATATAACCTGTAACCTGTGTGAGATGTCATTTTTTTAAAAAAGGTATTGATTATTTTATGTATTGTTCCTGTTACACTAACTTCAGGCATACATTTCAAAAGCACACTCATGAAATTTAGTGTCACTTATCAGACTGTTTCAGTTCTGATCCTCACCAGAGTAACAAATCATGCAGTTTCCTATATTGTAGCCTTGAACAAAGACCTCTGTTTAGAAAGGCCTTGCCCCATGTCTGAAGGACAGCAACTCAAGGGTGTAGTTCTAACAGGGACAAATGGTGCAGCTGCACTGGGCCAAAAGACTGGGGCGGAGGGGAGGGGGGACACACTTTGTCCCTTGCTGTTGGGAGGTGGCTTGAGGGAGTTCTGAGGTTCCTTGCAACTCTAAGTTTCTATTATTCTTTTTGGTGGGCACAGGGAAGAAACTTAAATAACCAGATGCTGAGCTGTTAGAGCAAGCACCAGAGCTGTAGGGCTACTAAGGAAGGAGATATGGATCTAACCATTCTTTTCTATCTTTCATATTCTTTTATAATGTATGAGCACGTGGCAGAGTTATGGGGCCAAAACCTTGAATGTGATTTGGTTTCCACTATCAAGTCAGTGACGGAAGCAGATGCATACGGTGGTAGGTTCTATAGAGTATTTAAACTGGCAGTGGTTAACCAATTGTGATGGCCAAAATGGCATGAAAACACTGGAAAGTCTGTGTCTACTAGGATAGCAGAGACAGTCCTTTGAAAGGTAGAAAAGGGCTCTTTTGTAGCTTTATCGAGAAACTAAGGCCGCTTATACCCAAACACTTTTCTGCAAAGTAGCAGTAGTATCTACTGAGCAGTTATCTGCTGCTCTGTAGAATATACACAAACTATCTTCTCTTCCAAATGGGCATTGAGAATGAGTGACATGTGGAGTGAACGTAGAACTTACTCTGGACAAACACCACCTCCATGGTTAATTTGCAGTCAGTTTAACTACTGTAACAACCAGGAATTTTCAGGTCACTGTGGAGTTGTTAAGTACTCGGAATCAGAGTTTCCATAGACAGTACATAAACAAACAAACAAAAAACAACACGTTACTGTTGAGTTAATTTAGTTGATTGCACAGTGATGTGTTCACAGATACATGGCCTAAGAAGCCCTCTCTGGAAGTGAAAACCTTGACACACTTTCCTGTGCCCTGCAGCGTCAGTTGACAATGTCTTTTGAGCTACAAAATTACAAAATGATTGAGTCTTTTTACCCAAACAGAAAATCTCACTATTTTTAATGGTGACTGAGAGGTTCTAGCTGCCTTTGAAAATCTGGGTAGTAACTGAAATATTGTATATAACACTGTATTTTTTTTAACATGACCATTTTTATTTTACAAGTCATTAGCAGAAGGATTTTTTTGCTGATAAAATGGCTCAATAGCAACAGAACAAAATATGAGTGCACAAATTCACACTTAAATTGTAATATTAATTTTGTTTGCCATCCATGTAAGAAATAGATCACAAATATAACTTTTTAATGGAAATTATAGTATTTAAATAATTATGTTGTGATATTTATATTTAGTGCAAATCCTATAGGATTTTTTTTTTTTTTTTTAAAGGGTCGGGGGTTACTGTGTGTTTAAATGTTAGAAGATTGCTTGTCCTGTTCAGCTATACGATGTTTGAATGGTTGTCTGCTGTACTGGCATCAAATCAGCCAGGGCCAAATACACAGTGGGGGCTGTAAATACAAAGGTGAAATTGAGAGACTCATCCTAATGAGATTAATTACTGACATCCTTGTACCTTTCCTGGCATCTTTCAAAGAAACTGAACATAAGCTCCTTAGATGGGCTTTTTAGTAGGGAATACTGATGGAAACCACCTGGCAAAGGAGAATCTGTTTGTGCAAAGTACTTCTTTATTTCTGATTAAGAACCCCAAATGGAGTTTCATTTCCTTTGCAATAGTCTGTGAATGTGATTTGTGAACAACAGGAAAGTAATGGGAATAAATTTCATTTATAAATCAAGTATATTAGTTAACAGTAGTTATCCTGCTGTCCTAAGGCATTTCAGTTTTCCTGTGCATTAAATTAGACTCCCACTTTTTTTTATATCTCTCTTAATGGGCTTGACTTTCATAGGAATATATAGGATGAAGAAGAACAAATCTAAGTGGCTAAAATAGTAATATCTCCTGCTAATATGAAACATTCAAGAGAGATTCCTCGCACAGCCAAGACAAAGAATCTAGTTGCATTCAACTGTAAATCACTGTATCCAGGGGACGCTAATGCGTTTAGGGAAACCCTGGATGTTTTCTGACCTCATGCCATGGTGGTATCTGAAGGACTCTACTGTGTGATAACACACTGGGTATTTTCACATGGATGTGGGGATGCTCACCTGCAGAACAGGTCCAGGGGTGCACTTCCGCATCTGCCCGCTTGCAGTCCACCTGGGATGGGTTTAAATGACCCGGCAGCTGCTGTGGCCCATGGTCCACTCACGTGACACCCCTTCCTCACACCATAGATTTGCAGACTAGAGCATCTGCAATGCTATGGTGTTGCCTGGGGCAACCCCCAGCCGAGAGTGGAGCTGCAGCAGCCATATGCTGAGCAGATGAACAGCAGTCCCACCTCCAGCCAGTGCACTAAGTTTGTCCTGCCTGCTCTGCAACAGTGCTCCTAGATGTTGCAGAGCACCACCAGCAGGGACAGCCTGCCCCATCTCTGCTCCACCTGCACGTCTGGCAGGCCGCCTTTAAACAGACAGCCCACCCGGGGGTGCGGCGGAGCAAAGATGTGAGTGTTGTCCGTGTGAAAACACCCACTGTGGTGTGATCTGCAGATTCCCCAGGTAATATCAAACCGATAGTATTTGGGAAACCAGTAAAGGTCCTGAAATTTAAACCAAATGATAAATGAATTTCCTTTTTATTATTAGCAGCCAGGCTATGTGTAGTAAGGTAGTGGAAAGGGTGACCCCTTCTCTGGAGCTGTGGTAGAACAAAACGTGTAATGTTCTGGTTATGGCAAAGCTGTCCCAACAAGTGTGTACCCAAGGGATTTGCAAAAAGGAAAGCATTTATTTATTTATTTTTCTATTTTTACCCTGCCTCTCTCGCCGAAGCGATTCAAAGCAGCTTACACTTTATCAAGAGATTTTTTATCCCTTTTCTATCCTATTCAGAGGGGAGTGTCTCCTCAACCAACTAACCAGAATCTCTGGCCATGTTTTCTGAATACTGAAAAGAAGTAAGAATGCATTATAACTTGGATAACTTTATATACTGGTGAACACAAGGATTGTTAAATTATATACTCTAGGGGGGGAATCACACGTGCAGCAATTATCTGGATTTTTTAAAACTGGTTCTCAATAGTTCGCTGTTAACAAGTCCTGTTGCATTCACATGCATGCCATACCGATTTTAAGTACAGCGAAATAATGCATTCAGACCTTC
>QEPC01008858.1:2470388-2491157 GCA_003113815.1 Sphenodon punctatus
GTGCTGTACCTGGTGCCGGTGTCCTGCCCTCCCCCTGTGCCCCTTCCTCCCCTCTTCCCGGTCCCGCATCGCACACACACCCCTGCGGAGCCCGGCCTGGCTTCCCTGGTGTCCGGTCCCCCTTGTCCCCCCTCTTCCCTGTCTTTGCTATCCTCCGTGCCTGCCTGCGTGTGTGTGTGTGTGTGTGCACGCGCTTGCTGTGTGTGGGACCTGTGCGCCTGTTCTCCGTCTCCCTCTCCCCCCTCCCTTCCCGTTTCCCTGGTGTGAGTGTTCCCTTTCGGCTTCGTCTGCCCTCGGGCGGCCATGTCTGTGTCCCGCCCCTGTCCGGGGGATTCTGGGTGTGCTTGCCACGGCAGGGGATCGGCATCACGTCTGTTGTGCCGCCCTGGTCTGTGATCTGCCAGTTTCATTCCCCTCCATGGTCCAGGCCCCGTCACGTCTGTTTGGGGCTTTTTTTGGCCCCGGGGGGTGGTTGATGTCTTCACCCCCCCTCGGGGTCCACTGTGGTGAACCGCCAGCCCGTCACGTCTGAAATCACCCGAAGTTTAGTGGAGCTTCACTGGTGTGCTCAGGAAGGGGTGGTGGTGTTGTCCAGATTATGGATCTGTGCCATGGATCTGTCGGCTGTCCTTGTCTGCATGCCTTCATCTCTGCTACCTCACACTGAGCTCAATTGTTCAGTGCTTGGGGGTAGGAATTGGATCTAGGGGCCAAATCCAGGAACTGGAAAGGGGCAATTGCAGTCTGCATTTGACCCCTGGGCCTGAGGTTCCCCACCTCTGGTTTACAAAATGGAGGTTTTAAGATGGCTTTCTAAACAGAAAATGAGACTGGTGCTGGATGTGAATGTAGACGAGGGAGGAGTGGGAAATAGAAACTCCAGAGACAAGAGCTATGGAGTTCAGTGTGTGGCAGCAACGTGTGTGTGTGTTGAGTGGTATCTTGTACTCCTAGAATTGTGAAGCTTGAAATCTGATCCCGTTTTTGTTCAGAGTCGTCCCATGTTTTTGGACTAATGGACCACTAATGGACCACCTTCAAATATTCTCATGGACCACCCTGATACCCACTGGAGATAGTTGCAGCCTGGTAGGCATATACTCATTGCAGGCTAGCTGTGGGTGCCTTTGGTGGAACCTTTGATCCCCATGGTCAACCCATCTGTGCATGTTATGATCACTCTCAACCCTTTTCAGATGGAGATGACTACAATTTGGATGACTAGGGGGACAAAAGCATGATTTACTGTAGTTTTGGATTGACTGTGGACCACTTACTGGGGCATCTGGGAGTGACAAAACAAACAAACAAACAAAAAAAACCCCATACAATCAGTAAATGAAACTTTAAAAAAACTGATGGTAACTACTTGAAATTGCTAGTTTGCATGGATTGCACAAATACCTTCCCATCCACTCTGCCAGGTTAATTTCAAATTGGCTGCTGATGGATAGCATCATTACAGGTAATTTCAAATGTTACGGGATCACAGTCAACCACCCTGAATCACAGTGGATTCAGGGTAGTGGTCATGATCTCATGAATGTCTGTTTGAGCTCCGCCAGATGTTCACCACGGTGAATTCCTGGCAGGGTTCAAAGCAAACCATGGTTCTGGAGGTGAGGCCGGCCTCACCTCCAGAACCATGTTTAGGTTTACCATGATCCGGGATGGGGCTGGCAATGGCCATGATGTACGTCTGCTTGCCAGCCCCATCCCGGAATCAGGCCCCAACCACGGGATGGGGTCAGGCCCAGCGGCCTCACTGGCCACCTGTCTCCCCGTGGGTNGTTTGAGTAGCTTTTCAACACGCATTGCTTTAGTGCGATATTGACTCCATTTAATCGAATTTAGGTGTTCAGACAGGCATGAAATATTCGTTTTTTTAAAAAAATCGCACAAATCAGAACGTCTGAATCCCCCCTAAGTAATATACTGTGTATTATGGATGAGCTATTGCTATTATGTGCCTTAATAAAAAGTGTTGAAAAAATATATCTAGGGAGCATCTACTGAGGAATTGCTACAGGGTTCACATGTCACAAAAATTCCCACCATCTGGTGACAGTGCAGAAACCATAATATGCTGGCTGCTGCCTGAGTCCTTGAGCTTTCAGTGAAATGTTTGAAAGCACCCAAGGCAAAATTCACATGTAGATTATAGTAGCTCAGTTTCTCTATTCTCCTCAGGCTGAAGCCACTAGATGGTGACAAAATCACATTTAAACTTGCCTCACACTCTATTCAGTGGAATAGAAAGTATGGTGATGAACAATGGTGAATGTATGCCTTGTGGGCAGAAAGATGGGAAGACTAACAAAGGTAGCATTTTCTGTTTCCTAGGCTGAGAAGATTGTTTGAAAATGAAAAGTACCATGGCTTTCATTTGTTAAGAAACCATTTAACGAACAAGGAACATTTAGGGGTTGGGCAGCATGGTAGGAAGAGTGGATGGTTTACAACAGGGGTGGGGAATCTTCGCTCTCAAAGGGGACATTTTGAAAATGAATACAACTTTCTGGAGGATGAATAGAAGGGTGATTTCAGACGTGACGAGATCACGCTGAACCACAGTGAACCACGGTGAACCCCGCGGCGGGGCCAAGGCGGCGTGAACGTCTGTTCGGCCACCGCCAGATGTTCACCACGCTGAACACCCGCGTGGGGCCAATTCCAACCACGCTTCCCGGGCTAGCCGAACCAATTCCCGTGGACGCGTGGTGAACGATATCCCCACCCGTGATCAACCAAAAGTCACGTCTGGACGCCAGCCTCCGCCCGGGATCAAAGGAAATCATCCCCAGGCGTGGGCAATGAGTGCAACGTCGCTGCCAGGCAACCGGCATCAACACACTCACCGGAGGGAGATTTAAAGGGGAAAAAGCGGCTGGTGAACGTGGCGGGATGGAGCGAGGAGGGAGGAGGAGGAAGAGAGCGGTGGTGGAGGAGAGAGCGAGGGGCGAGGAGGAGAAGGGGGAGGCAGGGGCACAGGCGGTGGTGGTGGTGGTGGAGGGGGAGACAGCACAGGAGGGGGTGGGGGAGCTGGGGGTCACGCTCAACATGGAGGTGGTGGGAGGGAGTCAGCACCAGCAGCAGCCAGCACAGGACACCCCGGGGACAGCCGCTGCGCCGGCGGAGGAGGAGGCACCCCGCAAACGGGTAAGGGGGAGCAAGGGCAAGGGGAACAGGGGGCAAAGGGGCGGCAAAGGGGGGCCAGGGCCACGGGCATACACCGCCGGGGGGGGCCGTGAGGCTGGTCCGAACGCTACTGAACCGCGACCCCTCCCCCACCCCCTGTCTCCCCCAGACATGGAAAACGGCCCGGGCGGGTGACCCCCCGGAGCACACTGGGCCAGCCCAGCCGGAGGTGCACCAGGAAGGGCTGCAGGAGGAGGAGGAGGAGGGAGAGGACCCAGCACGGAGAGGAGGGAGGAAGCCCTACTACCGCGGGGGCCAGTGGGGACACAAGGAGACCGGAGACTTCATCCGGATATGGGGGACCCTCGAGTGCCAACTCGAGCTCGCGCTCAACCAGCGCAACGAGCAGGTCTTCCAGGACATCGTGCGGGACATGGAGGCGGCGGGGCACACCCGCACAGTGGCTCAGTGCAGGTCGAAGGCGAAAGAGCTGCGGAGGGGGTACAAGGCCATCAGGGACAATAACAGGCGGTCCGGGCACGGAGCCCAGACGGTCCCGTACTACGATGCCCTGGACCACTTCCTCCACATGAAGGGGTCCATAGTGGCCCCACGCCTCGTGGGAAGCGCTGTGGAGCAGGGCAGGGAATGCCTGGAGGTACCCCCTCCCCTCGCAGCCCCCCTGGTAGACACCGGTCCCAGGGCCCTGGACCCACCAGAAAACCAGCCGGGGTGCTCCATGTCCTACCCCCCCCCCCGGACAACAGCCCGGAGTCCGACATGGGCCAGGCTGGCCAGGGCGACTCCGAGACCGGGACCCGAACCTCGCTCAGCTGGGGCTCCCCGGGGGAGCGCCCCCACACCGCGGGCCTGGACTCAGAGGACCCCGCGGCAGACACAGATGGTGAGTACCCACCCCACGGGGGAGAGGCCTTGTGCCCACGCGCCCGCGATCACTTGGGGGGGTGCATGGGCCGGGGGGGCCAGCCGGAGACCCGGGGCACCCATGAAGGGCGGGAGGGGGGCCCTGCCACAGGGCGCCCAACAGCACCCCACCACACTGATATTACCCCCCCCTTCGCCCATAGGTCACGGACCGCCCCTGCACAGCACCCAGGCGGGACAGGGGACAGCCCCCGAGGAGCCCGCCCAGCCGCCCGAGGGAGCAGGTGAGGCAGCGGGCTCTGCATGGGGGGGATGGGAGGGGTACCTGGGCACCGGGAGGGGGGGTACGTGGGAGGGGTCCATGGGGGCAGAGGGGCCAGGTCCCCCAGGCACAGGGCGGTGGAGCCCCTGGGCTGTGCGGGCCCGGGGACAGGGGCGCACGGCTTGCTTAAGACCAACCTCCTCTACCCACAGGGCAACCCCAGCAGCCAGCTGGCCCAGGGCCCGTGCCTCCGACCGAGCGCACGAGGCAGTACCGGGCACGGGTCCGCAGGCACAGGGAGGAGCAGGCGGAGGCCATAGTCCGCTCCTCGGAGGAACAGGGCGAGAGGATCCTGGTGGCCATGGCCTGGATGGAGGCGGGCATAGAGCGGTCCCTGCAGTGGGTGGAGGAGCGGGACAGGGGGCTCCAGGCTGAGGTGCGCATGGAGCAGCTCCGGGAGTGCAGGGAACGCAGCCGGCAGGATGAGCTGCTCGGGGGCCTGAGGCAGGACATACAGGCCATGATGCGGGAGCACTCAGAAAAGTTGGACCGATCCCACGACATCGGGACCTCCCTGCTCCTGCACGCCGGCATGCTGTGTGCCTATGCCATGGCAGGGGGCCCCCCAGGCCCCGGGTGCCCCCAGGCACCCATGGGGGGCCCCTCTGCACCCCTGCACCCTGCCCTGGCCCCCCAGTCACCCCGATGCCCCCCGGGGCCACGCATCTGCCTCCCTATGCCTGCAGGCCTCCGGGGGGTGCAGCCGCCAGGGGGGGGTCCGGTTCCTTGCCCCCCTGCCCACCCTACCAGGGCCACCCAACCAGGAACAGGAGGCGGCCCGGGACACCTCCAGCAGCAATGACAGCGGGGGGGAGGTGAGCTCTCTGAGCTCGATGGCCCTGACTGGGCAAGCTCGGGGCCGTCCCAGGGGCCGGTAGGGATGGGGGGGGAGAGGTAGGAGGGGTAGGGCAGCATAGGGGGTGGGGGTGGGGGTGGATGGGCACTAACTGGTATGAGGGAGTGGGTGACACTGTGCACATGGTTATTATTAAAGGTGTATAAGGTACAGTGGCTCCGGTCCGTGTATGTGGGAGACAGGGGTTTGGGGCACGCGCGAGCGTGGAGGGACCGTGCAGAGGTTCCCCTGGGGGTGGGGTGGGCCGGTAGGAGCGCTCTCCACCGCCCGGTCCTCGGGTGCCTGGAAGCGATCTCCCAAAAACAACCCCCCCCCTTGGTGTTGTCGCCACCTTGGCCTTGGAGAGCTGATTAGTTGGTATGTGGGAGCTCCTGTGTTGTGCAGCTGTGCTGGGTCCGCACCCCACGCCTCGCTCTGTTGTGCTACAATGTTGCGGTCCCTGTCCGCCTTCCCTGTCCTTGGGACCCCCGGGAGGCCCCTCGGCCCCGTAAGGTGTGCGAGGCCCCAGGAGCTCCTTGCAACTCTCCCCGGGCGCCTGGACCATGGCTGCATGTCCATCCACGGGGCTCCCGCTTCACGTGCCCCATGGGGCCCCCCGTATCTGGAGCTACACCGAGACCATGTCCCTGTGTGACCTGTGGCGTAGCCCAGCCGTGCAGCTGCTCCTGGGCCGCCCGGACAGCCTCTCCTCCGCCTTCGCGAGCCTGAGCTCTGGACTCCGCTACCTGGGCCGGGATGCGAGCGCCCAGGACTGCCGGCTCCATGCCGAGACCCTGGGGCTGGTCCGGTTCCCTGAAGGGCGCGTGCCCGTGAATAGGTGTTCGCATGTGCCCTGGTCCGGGCCGGAGACCGTGAGTGCGCTGTGGGTGTGCAGCCTGGCAGCCTTCTCGCAGTGCCTTGCGGAGGGGGGCCCTGCCTTGGCCGTTTCCTACTTTGGGAGCGTGCACGGGGCGCGTGGGTACCAGCGCACCCGTGTGGCTGTGTATCACCGGCTTCTGGGGCTGGGGCATCTTCATTGGCCCCCTGCTGCAGCCTGCTGTGTAACGGAGCCTTCCGCGGCGGAGCTGTCGGCGCTGGGGCGGGTCTGGTCCCGTCCGGATGTCCAGTTGGGGCTGTCAGTGCATGACCCCTTCGAGGCTTACTACCTGATCGCCCACCACATGTCCGAGCTGGGATACCGCCGGGGCATGATCCATTGGCCCCACCTGGTTCATCGGGCCGGGCACCCGGGGCCCGGGCCCCTCGCTGCCCCCAACGGCTGCCTGTGAGTCGCTGGGTTCCTCCCTGGCCCCCCGTGTCTTGGGCCGTGTGGGCTTCGGCACCTGCCCGTGGGCCGGACCCCGGTGCCTTCCACCACCCTGCTGTCCCTGCCTTGCTGCCGCGAGGCCACCGCCCCTGCGTGCTGCTGCTCCGGCTGTGTCACTGGGCCCCCTCCGGCCCGCTCTTCTCCTTCCTGGGTTGCTTGAGTGCCCCGGAGATCCGGGGCCCGCGGGCTGCCCCTCCTGAACTCCTGCCCTGATGGGGCCACCCATCCTTGGACCTGCTGTGCTGGACTGCCTCTCCTGACTGCCGTTCCTTTGCCCCTCGTTGGGATGCCTGGACTGCATGTGTCTCCTGGACCCTCCCCGGCCGGGTCCCGGTGACATCTGGCTGCCCGCTGTGGCATTCGCCCGAGCTGCAGGGCCCCCCCTTTCCGGGACTGTGTGTTTGCTGTGGGGGGTGCCCGTGGGGACCGTCCTGCTGGGGTGTGTGCTGTACCTGGTGCCGGTGTCCTGCCCTCCCCCTGTGCCCCTTCCTTCCCTCTTCCCGGTCCCGCATCGCACACACACACCCGTGGAGCCTGGTCTGGCTTCCTGGTGTCCGGTCCCCCTTGTCCCCCCCCCTTTGCTGTCTTTGCTATTCTCTCTGTGTGTGTGTGTGTGTGTGTGTGTGTGTGTGTGTGTGTGTGTGCGCGCGCTTGCTGTGTGTGGGACCTGTGCGCCTGTTCTCCGTCTCCCTCTCCCCCCTCCCTTCCCGTTTCCCTGGTGTGGGCGTTCCCTTTCAGTGCCTTTTGGCTTCGTCTGCCCTCGGGCGGCCATGTCTGTGTCCCGCCCCTGTCCGGGGGATTCTGGGTGTGCTTGCCACGGCAGGGGATCGGCATCACGTCTGTTGTGCCGCCCTGGTCTGTGATCTGCCAGTTTCATTCCCCTCCATGGTCCAGGCCCCGTCATGTCTGTTTGGGGCTTTTTTTGGCCCCGGGGGGTGGTTGATGTCTTCACCCCCCCTCGGGGTCCACTGTGGTGAACCGCCAGCCCGTCACGTCTGAAATCACCCGAAGTTTAGTGGAGCTTCACTGGTGTGCTCAGGAAGGGGTGGTGGTGTTGTCCAGATTATGGATCTGTGCCATGGATCTGTCGGCTGTCCTTGTCTGCATGCCTTCATCTCTGCTACCTCACACTGAGCTCAATTGTTCAGTGCTTGGGGGTAGGAATTGGATCTAGGGGCCAAATCCAGGAACTGGAAAGGGGCAATTGCAGTCTGCATTTGACCCCTGGGCCTGAGGTTCCCCACCTCTGGTTTACAAAATGGAGGTTTTAAGATGGCTTTCTAAACAGAAAATGAGACTGGTGCTGGATGTGAATGTAGACGAGGGAGGAGTGGGAAATAGAAACTCCAGAGACAAGAGCTATGGAGTTCAGTGTGTGGCAGCAACGTGTGTGTGTGTTGAGTGGTATCTTGTACTCCTAGAATTGTGAAGCTTGAAATCTGATCCCGTTTTTGTTCAGAGTCGTCCCATGTTTTTGGACTAATGGACCACTAATGGACCACCTTCAAATATTCTCATGGACCACCCTGATACCCACTGGAGATAGTTGCAGCCTGGTAGGCATATACTCATTGCAGGCTAGCTGTGGGTGCCTTTGGTGGAACCTTTGATCCCCATGGTCAACCCATCTGTGCATGTTATGATCACTCTCAACCCTTTTCAGATGGAGATGACTACAATTTGGATGACTAGGGGGACAAAAGCATGATTTACTGTAGTTTTGGATTGACTGTGGACCACTTACTGGGGCATCTGGGAGTGACAAAACAAACAAACAAACAAAAAAAACCCCATACAATCAGTAAATGAAACTTTAAAAAAACTGATGGTAACTACTTGAAATTGCTAGTTTGCATGGATTGCACAAATACCTTCCCATCCACTCTGCCAGGTTAATTTCAAATTGGCTGCTGATGGATAGCATCATTACAGGTAATTTCAAATGTTACGGGATCACAGTCAACCACCCTGAATCACAGTGGATTCAGGGTAGTGGTCATGATCTCATGAATGTCTGTTTGAGCTCCGCCAGATGTTCACCACGGTGAATTCCTGGCAGGGTTCAAAGCAAACCATGGTTCTGGAGGTGAGGCCGGCCTCACCTCCAGAACCATGTTTAGGTTTACCATGATCCGGGATGGGGCTGGCAATGGCCATGATGTACGTCTGCTTGCCAGCCCCATCCCGGAATCAGGCCCCAACCACGGGATGGGGTCAGGCCCAGCGGCCTCACTGGCCACCTGTCTCCCCGTGGGCGGGCAGCCGAGGGAACGTGGGGGGGCAGGGCTGAGCGCCCGCACATCACGCCGTGCATCCTTGCCCCTCCCCACGCAGCCCTGCCCCCTCCCTGATCCCCCTCAGAGATCAGGCCAGCACGTCTAAAGGACGGCCGGTCTGATCACGGACGGGGATCCAAGATGGATCCCCAGTCCAGGGTTCAGCGTGGCGGGCCAAAAGGCCCGTCACGTCTGAAATTATCCTACGTCATATTGTAGTGTGCTATAAATAAGATAACACTGATATTACCATGTCCTGACAATTGCAGTTTTATACTATGTAAAAAGTGGACATTTCCATAATCTATATGTTTTATGTCAGGTACTGAGATTTCTGCATGTTTCCAGTCTGTATTCCCCCAAGAGATTGAGATATATATATATATTTTTGTTATATCATATGTACACTTCAGTACATATAAAGTAAGTTTCTTAGTTTTCATTTTAAATGCATTTGTGAAATGGTAAAGGGAAAACAACAAAACAAAATAAATTGATACCGGGGGGAAATGTCAGGCATGCAACACAGATTTGTTAAATAAACATTACTGTATGGCACTAGTTAATGTTATTACTTTCTGTCCCTAGTGGGTCTTTTTTGATTATCTGCATTTCTAAGGCATGTGTGCATTTTATACATGTCAAAAGCAGAGCACAAGGATGCTGCATGATTCTATCAAGCTCAATGCTTCCAGAAATAGAAATAAAGAGCAGAGGGGGGATTTGGGGTGTACTTTTGCACATTACATTAGCTAATGTCTGAAAATCTGTGTGAACGCACAAACCTGGGTTTGGATATGTCCTCAATCTGGGGCAGTTGCTCCTGGAAAAAAACCAACACCACCTAGATAACTTGCCAATATTTACAGCTCTACATCTACAGTACAACACAACTGTTTGCAGACAGAGAGCCCTGCTAATCAACCCACAGCATTCCTGGGTGAGGAGAGACTGAAGCTGCATGGGTGGACTGGAAGGATGCTTTCACTGCCACACATTACCTGTTCAACAAGAGCATTTTGGCTGTGAGCAGATGGAGGGAATTACCAGGCATTCTGACGTGTTTGTTAAACCCCAACCACGCATCCCACTTGCTACTAAAGCTGAAAAATGAATCTATCTTAGGCAATTCACCAATTTTGGATTCATCTGGGCAAAGCAGATATGAAAGAGAATATGAGAATTTCATTTTGGGAGTGAATATTTATTTGGATATTTGGAAAGCTATCCAAATATGCAAATAATACTTACGAATGTGAAATTTGCCATGTGTTCATGCACCACTGTTGATGCAGACAAGACCGGCTCCCAGGGACCCCTTGGCACTGAGTTAACCTCAAGGACTGGGACTCTCAAGGAGCTTGAGGTTCATAATTCCATGCAGCAATATGCAGTGGTGCACTTGTGCTATCTTCTCCAGGACCTGAAGCAGGACCTGGGGATACCCCTCTCAGCACTGGCGGCCATCGACACCATGCCTGGCTTCCTGGCATGCTGAAGGTTCTACCGCAGCAGGACTGACTGGCTTCAGGAGGGCACCTGCAGGGGAGGCTTCCCCAGCCCAAGAACTGAGTAATTCCCCACCCCCACCACCTTTGCTCCCATCAGACTTCCGCTCCTTCCAGGACCTCCTGGTGTGGAGGGGGTACCCTTGAGTAACCTGGACACAAAAGACCCATATCACCTGTTTGACACATGGAGCATGATCCAGCTCCCATTGAAGTCAATGGCTAAAGTCCCATTGATTTGTATGGAGCTGGATCGCGCTCATGAGCTATGGGGCAGCTAGAGCGTATAGCTGTTCCCCTGGCTGATGGGATCTTGGAGCCTGTGGACAATGACATCTGGAGTCAGCTTGCCACCTTGCTCGTGGTTGATCCTATGACTCTCAGAATGTACCTGGTTCCCAGGGTGGGGTACGAGTATTTGGTGACCCATCAAGCACCAAACTCCCTGATTGCCACCATTGCAGACTAAAGGGGTGTCCACACCCCATTTAAGGAAGGGAAGAACTTAGACACACTGGGTCACTCACAGGGTATATTCGGCGGCTTCCCTAGACATGTGGGTGGGAAAGTATCTGACCCTCATGGCCAATTTTAGTTATACCCTCTGGGATGTGGTGCAGCAACTGTTGCTGGCTTTTCCAGAGGGGTATGCCAAGGCACAGCTTGAAACAGCTGCAGGGGATTGCGTTGAGCTCTCTAGGCATCTGACAAGGGTGTCATATGACACTGCTTTCTTGTGGGCTTGAGGGGGCTGGTAAGGCCAATGTTTCGCTTTCCCTTTCTACTAGGTTGGTGCGAAGAGGGAAGTATAACCCTATTCCCTCCCCTCTGCCCCCTTGCAGGATCCCTCACTAGCACACAGAACGTACGTAGGAGGTGAGGTGGCTAACTTGCCTGCTCACAACATTCCCAATGACATTTCTTACATTATAAAATCTGAGCACCTCACTGCACACGAACTGGTTAGTGGCAGCAGCAGCAGCAGCACTAGAAAGAATAAGCTGGCAGCAGATAACAAGCATGTCTCCCTTCAGAGAATCAGCAAAATGTACTTCTTACCACTGATGGCTTCCACAATTCTGCTTGGCTTGTAAAAAAAATAGAAACCATTTCTGTGTTCTTGTTCTCCTATTGAGACAGGATTTGACCACATATGTTCTGCAGGACATTAATTCTGAATGTTTGCCGACTTCCTAAGGCTTCAGGTAAGTAAGTGTTAAAGGTCAAGGAAAGAGTTACTTGCTGTTGGCCACGTTCACAAGCAAGTCCCATGGTAAGCCTTTAGACCAAAGGTGGAGAGCACTTCAGTTCCAGGGGCCAAATGTGGCCTATGGCTAGTTATTATGTGGCACCTTTCCAATTTCTGGATGCAGTTTCTACCCCCAAATGCTGGAAGTCTGAGTTCTCAATAGGGGAGCAGTGATGAGGGTATGCACAAAAGGATAGAGGACAGATCAATGGCACAGTTCTATGATCTGGGCCCTCCTCTTCCTGATCACACCACTTAAGCACTCCCATCTTCAGCTTTTATGAGGCAGTCTGGATGGAGCCTGTATGAGTTTTCAAAGTGTCCCCCAAGAGAAAAAAAGGTTCCTCACCCCTGCCATTGACCAATGTGGGTATGATGTATGAGACTAGTCTGTTTCACATCACTGCCAGTCATTGTTTGCAGTGCCAGTAAAGTCATAAACACACAAGATCATCATGTTGAACCAGAATATTAAGTAGTTGGTTATCCCTAAGGAGACTAAAGTTGCTTTCAATATAGATACAGGGTGTGTGTGTGTGTGTGTGTATCATCTCTCTCTCTAATGTGTGTGTGTGTGTGTGTACGTCTCACACATGCAGCTAAGGAGCATGACAAGGTTCATGCTTTGATGCTCAACTGTTTCAAGAGTTGAAAGTTTCTCATTCTGCATCCATATTAATTTAAAAGAATTTAAAACCAAAGCCTAAAAAGGTGCCTGATCCTCTTTCCATTGAAGTAAACATTCGCTCTGCCACTGATTTCATTGGCAGCTGGATCAGGCCCTAAATTATTCTCCTTTTATTCCAGGAAACTGAAAGAAAAAAAAAATCCAATGAGTTTTGCTGAAGGTATAAAACTAATTGCCATGGGTGTAACTTCCAGGCTGGGTTTCAACTTTCTTTTTAAAAAACGAATGGTAAAAATAACTCCGCTTTTTGTTATTGTTAACCCTATTAATGGATTCTGTCACCTAGCAGTAGGACTCTAATCCTAGCACCCACACATCCCCATAACATTCCTGAAATCTATCATTTGCAGCATGCAGCTATGGAGACTTTTAAATACTGACATATTTATCCTCAAGAGCAGATTTTGCGGGGTTTCGTGCTGGAGTCCCTTTTTCTTATCTTTCTCAAATGGCCAAAGTTAACTGATTTGAAAGGGCCTCATTTTAAATTACATTCATTCAGTGAAAACAGAAATTAACACTTAGAGACATCTATATGCTAATGATTGTAGCTCAGGGAATACCCTTCTAACCTTTTCAAAAGGAGTTGGTAAAAAGCCATTTCACTTGAAAGCAACTTAGTAAAAATGGTAGATTAATTAAATACAATAAAATTTCCCTAAAATCTTTATTCCATTTATCATTTCTATCATTATTTTTCCTTTTTACATATGTTACCTTAGCGCAGGCTGAACATTCCAGGATGCATTTATTCTCAAAGCTGGTTTGCTCATGACATGTATGTGATGCTGGAAAGCAGAGGTTAATAATGTCATCAGTTAGCGATGGCATGCAAACAGAGGGGGGAGAAGCACCTCCATCCATCACTATATGATAGCAAGTGTATACATTTTGGCAAGGGGTCAGGAGTAAGGAGAAAGAAAAAAAAAATTCTTATAACCTTTCCCAGTCCTAAGCAGTAAACTGAACAAGAAGATCTTAAGCTTTCAGACCTTTTAAGTGCGCACATGTGCATTCATTAGAGATGGAATTTACCGTAAATGGAAAAACATGATATCCCCGCTCAGCGGCGTAACCAAATATTAGCTGGTGGATACTAAAAAAGAGGCAAATTGTATGCTTATCCTTGGCTCTCCTTGCTAGAACAGTGGGCATCTTGAAAGGAGTTACTGTAACATGCGTAATAGTAATAACCCATATCTCTCAAAGTATTTTATCTGTGCCAACTTGGCTATATGTAAGTCTGGTACTTCCCGTGCCAGGGAATCTTGCAAAGATTCTCACATAGTCAAGTATGAAAGTAGACTAGGAGTTTAATATAGTACTAAACCCTGCAGTGAGATGGGTCTGCTTCGGATTACTTGACTAGAGACAATTTGCTGCTGATGGTTTAAGAGACTTGCTTAAATATAATAACAGGAAAACCCTATTTAAACAAGAATGATCATTTCTTTATACATGGAATTCCAGTTTGTGGGAGTATGGAGATTGGCCACAGGTCTGCATTCAGGGAGAAGGTGAAAATCTGTAAAAGTGATGTGAGGATCCAATGGACACTTGTAGGGTTCCCCACCCCCAATAGCTTTAAAAATATTTAAGCAAGGACTATTGTCTACACCTAGAAAAGCGTGAAAGAATAGAAGGAAAGTGAGGAGATATTCTCATCTGTGGTAAGAGAGGCACAACAGTCCCATACATTTTGTCTTAGGGGTGTGACCGTACGTTTTTGTTTCACAAAATGATTAGTTTTCAGGGTTTTTTTGTTTGTTTGTAGAAAACCCATTTGTTTTTGGATTGAAAAATTATTACTTAAAAAAAAAAATCACAGTGCATGTGCAAAATGTTCACTAGGATGGTTCTGCGCACATGCAGCCCTTTTCCAAAATGGTGCCATTTTGCATCGGGACCATTTTGGAAAAGGGAAGCCAGTCTGCACATGTTCAGAATGGCTGCCTTTTTCCAAAATGGTCCCGATGCTGCTGGCGCCATTTTGGAAAAGACCCTGGCATTCTCCCCATGTGTGGGAGAACAGAACAGCAGTCCAGCTGAAAAACATCATCTTGCTCTCTCTAGAAGCCATTAAGCTAATCTATACACAGCTCTATATGCAGATACATTAAATACCATCCAGGTTAAAGCATTATAAATCTCTGTATCATCTTTTGTTTATTTGGTCAATCAAAACAATATGCAGGTTTTTTTATATATAGATCTTATTTTTAATGTTTTATTTTTAAAATGAAAACGAATGAAAGCAAATGACAATCATTTACTTATTCATCTGGTTTTGTATCCTTATTTATGAAAATGAATGGGGATCCATTTGTTTTCGTAAATAAGAGAAAACAATACATGCGCGCGTACACACACACGCACACACACATTTTTATTTGTATTGTGGCAGTTACCAAGCTGTAATGGGTGCCAAGCAAACACCAGGGCAATGACCAGCGCTGTTTTTGCCCCATGCTTTGAAAGAAAGGTTTTCTGAGAGGTGAATTAAGCAGCTTTTGCCTCCGAGTATGGGAAATCAATGACTTGAGATTGGACAGTTATGATCAACACAAGTTTCCTGCTAAGTGCAGACTTATCTCTTTCCCACCATGCTCAACATCCAAGGCTACATTTACTCTGCTCAACTGATCCTCTTGTAGAATTCGAATCAAAATAGTGGCTGATTCTCTTTCAGTGGAGCTTCATAATATCAGGAATGGGTGGATAGCCTAGATTGTGTAGTGCTGGGTTTCAACACCCCAATTTTCACTTCAACAAATGTTTAAAGCTTTAGAATCCAGATATTCCAAAGTGTGGAAGAACAGAACACGAATCCAGCTAAAAAACATCATCCTGCTCTCTGTAGCAGCCATTAGGTCAATACATACACCGCTCTATATGAAGCTACGTTAATTAATACCATCCAGGTTAAAGAATTATAACTTTCTGTATCATCTTTTGTTTATTTAGCCAATCAAAATCAATCATCCACAGAGGTCCCAGGTTAGCCCATGTGCTTGAGCTTTGAAATAATTCTCTCTAGATTCTTGTGTAAGACACCTACCTACCAGCTTAACCATATCTAGTTCCTTTTGAAAAATTTCAACTGAACTACTTTGTAGCTTGGATGGAAACGAGTGCTGTCTGTTCTCCACTTGAGTGCATTAAAAATGCAAGTTACATGTTTAGCATTACCTTGACTGTTTTTATATGTTATGTTTCTATTTTGGTTATCAGGCTGCTTAAATTGTAAACACATTGGTCAATGCCACAATACAAATAAAATAAATACACTTATTAAGTGTGCAGTTATGCGAGGCAGAAACCTGAGAACCATTAAGAGCTTATTTTTGCTGTTCTAAATTGGCCAGAATGTCCAAGCATTTATCTCTGGATCCAGACTGAGGGCTGCTATACATGACTGTCTCCTGATCAGTAGGTTACAGTGGAAGTGGATGCTGTTATGCACTTGAGAAGGTGATTCAGCTAAAACAGAATTCCTTCTTGCTAATCTAAAAACACATTTGTTGATCCTGTGAGCAAAGGAGGACACCTGAAGTGACAGTGACAAGGCTAATACAACAAAGGAATGAAAGAAATGTTAGCAGAAAAGGCAGTGCATAGGAAATCTACTGCCTTAGTACATTTACAATATCACTGACTTAAAAAGCCTGTGAGTCAGATCCGGCACTGACTTCATCCTGTGCAGCTCCACAGAAAGCAATGGGAATGTGTTGTGGAACATGAGAGCAGAATTTGACACACTTTGCTTTGCTGGTTCAGATGATTTCCCTGTTGTGTTTCCTTGATGCCTTGTAGCTTGGATGGAAACTAGCACTGGCTGTTGCTCACTTGAGTGCATTAAAAATACAACCTGTTTAGCATTACCTTGACTATTTTATGTGTTTCTACTTTTGTTACCTTGCCTCTTAAATTGTGAACTTTTGGAGCAGGCGCTCTGCCATCCATAGTTTTCCCTTCATGTACTGTTGACATATAAGCTTCTTCAGAGATCTCTGAAAGAACTGTCTTATGCATATATGTATCCCCAACTTGTCATGCAGCTATGTATTTTAGCCTTTGAACAGTGAAAGATATGTTCAGCTATGGCTATGATCTGTTCAGTTGCACAGAAGTCAATCAGATTATCCCCAATTTACACAAGTGAAACTAGGAATAGCATTTGGCTCCGTTTCCTGTTTCTTTAGACTATTCTGTCTGGATCGACATAATGTGGTTTATACACACAGGGCAGTAACGACCATGCTAGACGTGTTTCTGCTATGATGTTGTTTCAAAAGTAGAAAGGGCTGCTGATGTTTCATTCTTTTAAAGATTCAGGATAGCTAATTTGTGGCAAATTATTAAAAGACGCAATGCTTCCTTCCAATGGACCTGAGCAGAAGGTAACATATCTTGGACAGTAGCTATTCCAGGGTAAGTTAGGAGGAATTGTGATTCTGAGGCATGCAAAGCCTAGAACAGCAGTGAGGAAACTTTCCTTCCAAGGGCAACTTTGAAAATCAGTACACTCTGAGCTCACTCTTCAGCACTTGGGGACAGGAAGTGAATCCAGGGGCGGGATCCAAATAAAAACTAGCTGAGGGCTGCATTTGGCCCCTGGGCCTGAGGTTTCCCACCCCTGGCCTAGATTTCCTTCCCTCCCTCTGCAGCTGTGCATGGATGGGACTCTCTGGGCTAAAGCAAAACATGCAAGGTATGGACTGTTCCTTTTGAAGATCTGGTAGATAATGATAATTAAACCTTACCTTCCCTCCGTGCTGTTGGGGACTTTGTACCTTGACTATGTTATATTTCTATTTTGGTTATCTTGCCTCTTAAATTGTGAACTTTTGGAGCAGACGGTCTGCCATCCATAGTTTTCCCTTCATGTATTGAGGGATATTTAAGTATGGCAACAAAAAGAGCATGGATGCAACCACATGAGACACCTACTGCACCTTGGGCAGCCTTACCACATGATGCAGTGCATTGTGTGGTTGGCGGCCACCAGATATTTCCCCTGCCATGTTGTGGAATGGGCAGTGGGCTTCTATGTACTGCATCCTCAGAAAAAGGCCAAGGGTGCAGCGTGTAGCGGCTGTAGCCAAAATGGGGTAAGGCATGGCAGCTTGTGTTCCTGGTTGCTGTCTGCTCTGCCATGTGGTGAGGTCTGCTGCAGGGCTTCCAGCAACAGTCACTCTTTTCAGTCCTGGCTGAGGGCAGGATAGTAGTCGGGCTGGGGGGGAGGGAAGTGGGGCAAGTTTGGGTGCCTGCTCATTGGCTGGCGTCTCAGCCTACCCTGTGCCATGCCAGGAGGTCCAACAGCGTCCCACCTGGCTTCCCCGTGGGGAGGGGGGCAACCGTCTGCCCTGTTCCCCATGCAGTGGCTCTACTTGCCCACCATGGTGCTGCATGCGGATCTGGCCCTCCATAGCTTATGTGACTGCACCCCATGAGACCTAAAGAGTCAGGGTTAGTATATGAGAGAGGGAAATTCTACAGAAGGCCTAGCATCATATGAAGGTACCAATGGACTCAGAAGTGCTTGAGCTTTCTGCTTCACTGTTCTGAGTCTCCCTCAAGCCCTTTCTCAGAGAGGGAGAATGCAGTAGGGATGGGCGAACAAAACCGAGTTCGGAAATTCAGTTCGGTTCGGTTCAGTTCGAAAATTGAGCTCGGTTCGGAAGTTCAGTTCGGTTGACCGAACTTTCGAGTTCGGTCCGAACTTCTGAACAGAGTTCGGAAATTCAAACCCCATTCAACTAAATGGAATATTATCTCATAGGGATGGGCAAACAGAACAGAGTTTGGAAATTCGGTTCAGTTCAAAAATTGAATTTGGTTCGGAAGTTTGGTTCGGTCGACCGAACTGGTGGAGTTCGGTCCGAACTTCCGAACCGCGTTCGCCCATCCCTAGAATGCAGTAGACAGAGTCTGGCCTTCTGGACTTTGAAACAGACTTCCTAGTTCTTCAGAATTTGTGGCAGGAGGAGAAGAGCTGGCCCTTGTGCTAACACAAATGTATTCCCTGTGTGTGGGATGGCTACCGGTAAACCTACCCACATCTGACCCTCAGCAGTCAATGGAACATCATTCCTGTGTATGCATTAAACATCAACTGTCATTTAAGCTCCAAGTCCTGGCTCATATGTATATAAAAGTACCAGTATAAATGAACTGAGGGGTGTAAGACATCTTTAGACATGACATAAAGATCAGGTGTCAAAACGCCTAAGGACGTGTTTGGCCATTGTGTGTAACTACCATAACAATCCCGACACCAATTTGGCCATCCATTGAACACGCGATGTGAACACCATTGCATCATAAGGACAATTTGCATGTTTCGGCTGAACATGTGACCAACATTCTGTTTAATGATATTGCATGGTGTGTAAGCACTGCAGGTATAACACAGGGAAAGAGGCGGCAGAGCTTGCGTGCTGAGATTGGGTGGCAAGCAAAAGATCAATTTCCCCAAGATAGTCTGTGTGTCTAAGCAGCGCCACATGGTGAACACAGGACCAAACCGGTGTTCATATCAAGGTTAAAACACACATTCAGACACCTGTTGATATGTTTAAAGACACCCACAGGGTGTTTTTATATGTGACGACTCCTGCTACTGCCATGGACTTTGAGCAGTGGCAGGAGTCAACACTCTGGCTAGGCCTCAGCCTGGCTGCTGAACAAACATGATGGGAGCCAAACCAGGTAGGGGGCGGGGAGATGCACGGATGTGCGTCTGCACATCCCAGTCCCTATGCTATATGAAGTGCCCCCTCCCTGATGGACAGCCATGATGGCCTATGACAACTGAGATGGCTGCCTGGAAGTGCTGCCACTCCAGACCAGTAAGTACAATCGGCTTTCATCCATGATGGTCCACTTTATACTAGGGATGTGCGAATGCTGTTTGAGTGTTTGGAAGTTCAGGGTTTGGCCTGAACTCGGGGTGTTCGGCCCATTCGCGAACACCCCAAATCCGAACTGACCCCCGCCTGAACTGACTGAACAAAGTTCAGGTTCCGAACGCATTCGGGAGGGGGGGGGCAGGGAGGAACCTGGTTTTCCTTCCCCCTCCAGGCTGCGTGGGGGGGAGAGGTGCTCCCCGGCGTCCCTTCCACCTGTGCAGCCTGGAGGGGGGAGGGAAACCCCCCCTGCCAGAACGGGTTCGGCTCCCATGAATGGGTTCAGCCCAAACGGGTCAAACTGAATGGTTTGGGTTCGACCGAACCCCGAACGGGCCAAACCCCGAACCCCCGGGGGTTCGCACATCCCGACTTTATACCTAGTTGGGCAGCCCTTACCTGGTTGGTGTTGGCACTTAGCCCAGGCTGTGACTTGGGGATGGTCCCAAGTCACAGTCCGGGCTAATGCCACCACTGACCAGGTAACAGCCCATAATAAGATCTGGCAGGCACATTCAAGTGTGATGATGGCCACAGTCCCACACATGGCAAAGCGTGCCACTGAGGCCCACCATCACAAAACATTCATTGTCTCTTATTCTCAAAGTACTACGCAGACACACGATTGAGATGTGTGCTGTAGCAGTGTTTGAGAATTGGAGCCTTAGGTGTCTTTTAGTTCAAGTCTTGTCGGTTAGTCATGATCAGGTCTTGATTTAACACAGGAGGAAACTGACAAGTAAAATTCAACAAATCATCTTTATTGATGCTGTTAGCTAATAATCACTGAGTTTACCATAACACAGGAGTAGGCTAGCTGAGATGGTTATCAATCTCAACATGTCACATCTCCTTTAAACAGCATCCAAACTGAATAGTGATAGCATTGCTTATGCTAATGAAGATATTTTTAAACTGATAGTTGTATGGCAGCCAACAATTGTCATGGTTACATGAACAAAGGGGAAAGCCTAACTGTAAACTTTCTGGGTAGAGATAACAGCATGAAATTCAAATCACTTAATATTCTGTTATAACAACAAAAAGTGCCTTTTCTGGGAAACACTTAATAAACCCTTTGTTATACTTGTTGGTTGGAGTACTGCATTACAATTGCTCAGTATATTTCATAATCCGTGCATTGCTTGCAAATATAAATAACAAATATAGCATCAAGCTGAAGATAACATTAACTCATTATTGAAGATAACATTAACCATGGGCTTTTCCTAAAGATCGGGCCCAACTCATGAGGTGGAAGTCAGGGACACGCATAGGATTTGATGTTTTGCACCAGCCTGGAGACAGGGGTGCCAATTATCTGGGGTGTTGTGATAACACTGTTGTCATTGGCAGACCATTCGAACATAAGAAGTGCCATACTGAGTCAGAGCAATGGTCCATCAAGCCCAGCATCCTGTCTCCGACAGTGGCCAATTTAGATCACATGGGAGAAGTATCAGCAGTCACAATGGGAAATCTGGGTATTTTCATACGTGGTGACTTAAGGAGCTGCTACGCTTTGATCCTGCCCATGGTGAGAGCCCTGCCCATGGGCAGGATCTATCCCCACTGCTGAACAAAAGTGCCAGCAGCTGGGGAGGGGGTGGGGAGACATGTGGATATCCACACG
>QEPC01008858.1:2516868-2529405 GCA_003113815.1 Sphenodon punctatus
CAGGGTTTGCGGGTTGCCAGGGGACCTGGCAGCAGCAGCAGCAGGAGGCAACAGCTCACAGGGGGACGGGACGCAGCAGGAGCAGCAGCCCACAGAGCTCACAGGGGAATGGGATGCAGCCGCTTCCCTGGCTCTCCAACAGGAGAGACGAGCTAAAGTGTGCATGCGTGAGCCTGCAGAATCGGTTTTTTATCAATAATATCTCGGTTTTGGTTACACCAATTACTATATTTCAAAAGCAGTTGTTATTGGTCTCATGCTGCAATCCTGTGAAGTTTGGGGGCTCAACTCATCAAGGGGGAGGAGATATTGATGATTCAAAATCATGAGGATGCTGTGTATTTTGACCACAAGCAATTAACGTTAAAACAGTCATAAAATTTTATTTTCCCCATGGATCTTCTTCAAACTTTGTGCATATAATGGTCCTCACAATTTACAGCCATGGTTAAATTTTCAGAAATGTAGGCCAAGCAGTTTCCTAAAAATCGGGACTTCAGCAGTCCCCTGTTTATAATGAACAGTGGCTGTGCATTTAAGTTTCTTCCAGCTATGGCTGGAAGAAAATATGGACAAAATAGTGTTTATATCAAGCTCAAAACATACATTCATAGACCCGTTGACGCTATGTCTAAAGACATCCTGTGTTTACTGAGAACAGTGTTTCAGTGTTCAGTGTCTTACTCTGTTAGACATGAAGGTGTGTCATAGACCATAGCAGCACCCTGAGATATTGTAAAATATTGTCCAGACTGAACATTTGGGCACGACGAGGAGGACATTTGATCCACGCAGGACATTTGTTTTCCCCGTAATGTAAAGTACATTAAGATTGAATATTTGTATACACTACATACCATTCTGTTTGTTATACTTATTGTTCTGTACTTGCTAATTTACATAACAAGAAAAATGGCACATGAGAGCAGGAGACGCCACTGTCATGAATCTGTACCTTGCAGTGGATCATCATCATCAAGGCAGCTCATACAGCTGCGAAATGTGAAGCCTCAACTGCTGGAAGCTGCTGCACGCAAAAGAAAAAACCTGCAGCAGCAGCAGGCACAGCACAATGAGGTGATTCAAACACTGACACAGCATATCCAGCATCAGCAGGAGGACAGTACAGAAGATACACAGCAGGAGCATCATCTTGAACAGTACCTGAAAACAGAGCAGCAGCAGTTACATGAGGAGGACTTTCCACCAAATGGTGGACCTTATGATCAACCACATCTGCGTAAAGCAGAACAACATCAGCAAAATCAACCTAGACAGTTTGTTTGCAACAGCGCCCAGAATGCAGTTGAAGGAGATTATGGACCGGAGACCGCCCTCGTCATTGCAACACTCTGAGCATGATTATGATTATGACACCGATGCTCATATGTCCACTGCTGCTGCGCCTTTGGCTGGTGATGATGTTTACCAAAACAGTCATGGGAAGCTAGACACACAAACATCTTCTCGATCATGATGATGATGATGACAGTATTGCCATTACCAATGTCATACCTGCAGTGGACACAGACAGTGAGAGCGAGGTTCTTGATGATATTCTGGATATCAACAGTGCTGCTGATGATGATGGTGATGACCCTAACTTCTACCCTCCTACGACTTCTCATGAAAAGAGCATCCGGCCAACAAAAGAGCAAAGTTTGTGCACCGCCCAGTTAATGTACATTCCAAAGAAAGGAGGGTTAATATTTCAGCTCGTCATTCCCTAGCCCCGTTGTTTGAGAGATGTGCAGCATCATGTACTCATACCACTGCTGCTGGCAATGTCATGCTACACCATACGAACAACAGCACCTGCACCACCACCAGCATCAACTCGCAGGTGCCTTTGTCAACAGATATCATTACTACTACTACTACTACTACAACTCCATCTCAGTCACTCCAGATACAGCATTGGCAAGGCAACAACACCAGTGACCTACAGCACCACTGCAACTACAGAAGGTAATGGGAGGAGAGGTGAACGTTCTGATGTCTGGAAATATTTCACAGCTTGTGATCCCCAAAAGCTGGTAGTGCAGTGCAAGTACTGTGGATGTAAAATAAAGCGAGCAAGTGAAGGTGGACAAAGTAGGTCCAGGTACTAGTGGCATGTGCTACCACATGACGAGCCAGCACCAGTCTGTTCTGAATACCGCAAAGTCACAGCGGCAGAGACAACTTGATGAACAGTCATCTTCACAAAACACCACATCCAGAAGCACAACTGTGCAATCAACAATGGAACAAGCGCTTCAAAAACAATTGAAATGGCCAGCCTCGCACCCTTCCACACAGTACTATCTTTCCCTTATCACAAAGATTGTTGCGGTAGACATGCTGCCATTTTCTTTTGTTGACAACGAGGGCTTCAGGGAAGCCATGGAGGGAATTGCCCCACTCTGGAAGAGGCCCTCGGTGTACTTCGCAAAGAAAACCATTCCTTCTCTGTACCAAAAAACACGTAAAGGTGTGCAGGATGCAATGAGCCTGAAGGTAGGTTTGTGCACCTAACCACAGACATGTGGACCAGCAGGCAACACATCAAGTACCTTTCCATAACTGGCCATTGGATATATCGAGACTCCAAGACCCAGCTATAGAGACAGCAAGCTATCCTTGCTCTAGAAGATTTTCCACACCACCACTCTGCGGACAACATCTGAGACAGACTAACCCACATCGCAAGTGGGTGGATGGAGCCACTTAATCTCTCAGTTGGGTTTGCTGTTTCGGACAATGGTGCCAACATCGTCAAGGCAATAAAAGATTCCAGATTTCAAAGAGTGTCTTGCATGGCACATTCTCTGCATCTGGTAGTCAAGCACTTTTTAGAAAGTGATGATTTGTTGACTACCACAGTGGAAAGATCTAAAAAGATAGCTGCACACTTCAGGAAATCTGCTGCATCATGGTGTGAACTTAGGAAAATCCAGTCCAAGAGGAACCTCCCACTTCAGTACTTTCCAACCGACATCTGCACCCGGTGGAATTCAACATATAATTTGTTGAAGAGACTACACACTCAAAGGTTAGCCATGGGCACTTTCTTTGTGTTTGCAGTTGCATCAAAATTGCTCAAAGATGCTTCTGGAATGCAATTAAAAGCTGTCCACTGGGATACTGTTGAAATACTCATATCTCTGCTTGAACCTTTCCTACACATGGCTGAATTTGTAAGCAGGGCAGATTCCACACTGAGCCAGACCATAGTAGCGCTCTAATACGTCAAAAGGCAAAGTATCTGCACTTGCAGAAATGTACTTTCAGAAGGATGATGGACTTAGGGGTACAGGCACTTATTTGGCACGAAGGCTTCAGAAATGTATTGCAGACAGTCAGCAGTTCACACTCATGACTATGCGTCCACTTTACCGGAGAGCCACAGCACTCGATCCACGCTTCAAGGGAGCTAAAAAGGTACTTGGTGGTGATGAAGGTGCAGATCAGGCCCGCAATGACATTGCAGCACAGCTGGTAGTGCCCGCATACAGCATGACGACAACCATGAACTCAAAGACAACAATCACGAGGATAGCACCACCACAGAAACAGAACCAGAGCAGGTTTGGTGGTCAAACTTTCCACAATTAGGACTCTTGCCATCTGAAACATCTGAGTGATAGAACCAGAGAAAAGAAAAGTCCTCATGGACCAACCACGCTTGCTGCAGCAAAGGATCTTTATGATCAGTACCTGACATCTGCAGGGGTGGTTGGCATTAATAAGGACCCTCTCTTATACTGGAATGAAAAAAAAGATGCATGACCCACACTCTACAACCTTGCATTTTCCCATCTCGGTTGTCCCGCTAGCAGTGTTCCCTCTGAATGTCTGTTCAGCTGTGCTGGGGTAATAGTTGGCAACAAAAGAACATGCCTCTCCAGTGCCAACCTGGAGAGGTTGGTGTTTATACGGATGAACCGCGCATTCATCCCAAAGATCACAAAGGAATTCTTTAATGCAACAGATGCAGAAATTATGGAAAACAGCACTGCTGCGTTGTCATTACAACAGAAAGGCTGTGATCTGGAGGATGATGTCACCGAGGGAGTACAGGAACATTAAGTCTGTGTGAGTAAGAGTAAGTATTACATTTGTTTGTGTTGTGTGTCAGTTTGTCAAATAATATCAATTTCTATGTCTTTGAGCTTTTTTAAAAAATTGTTTTTAATTTTTAAAACTCTCTGCACGCATTCCAGATGCAGACAGAAAATTTAAAGAAAGGATTGTAAATGTGCAAAAATGGTGAAGGCTGTCATTGAGGCCTGGATGGGAAGATGAACGTGCCAAGGCGGTGGTGGTGGTTATTTACATATAGTGGCGTTGAATTTACATATAGTAATGTCATTGTGTGTGTGTGTGTGTGCCTCTCCACTTGTATCATGAGGGGAGCAGACAATTCCCTACCCACCACCTGGTGGTCCACTAGGCCCCAGGGGTCCATTTTGCTCCATGCATACGCCCCTGGGCACTCATGTACTTTCACTGCCACCAATATATACTGCTGCATCTTCCCACACCCCCTCCCCACCAGGCTCCACTTCACCAGTCACCACCCATGCAGCTATAGTAGGCACAAATCAACGCCCGTATACATGATGGATGAAGTTATTGGCATTTTGCTTTGCTACAGTGTGACCACCCAACCCCCCCTCCAAGTATTTCTTTAAGCCATGTTACTTCTGTTGTGGAGAAATTTAAATTGCATAATCTGTTGTTCATTCTTTCTCTCACAACCTAGGCACAGTACCATTACGTTAAAAAAAGTTGTTTTGTATACCTGATGGATGTCAAGGGAAAGGGTGGTAGTGGTACTCTGATAGAAAACAATGGGTATTTTCAGACGTTACGAGATCACGCTCAACCACGGTCAATTCCTATGTGGTGAGCGCGATCCCGTAATGTCTGTTTAGTGTTATGCCAGATGTTCACCCCCGTGAATCACGGGGGGAATCAGATTTACCACGCTTCCGTCCCTACTCACCAGAGGAGGGATAGAAACGTGGTAAATCTGATTCCCCCCCGCGATTCACGGGGGTCAAAACCCGGCATCACACTAAACAGACGTGACATTGACATGCTCAACCACGGGAAAACCCCCGTGGTTGAGTGTGTCAGTGTCACATCTAGCTGCTGACCACAGCCTGGAATCGGCGGCGAGCACGGCCACCAATTCCAGATCGTGGTCAATGTCCTGGGGCGGTCGGTCGTGGTGGTCGCATTGGCCACAGCGCCCACCCGTCTCTGAGAGGACTGGCTGCTGGGGGACCGTGGGGGGGCGTTGCATCGCGTGGCCCCACCGCCTCCCCAGATTTACCACCGGGATCAGGCGCCACGTCTGTTGGACGTGCCGCTTTGATCCCGCCGGGGAATCCCAAAGGTTGTTTCCGTGACAGGGTCAATCAGTCCCGTCACATCTGAAAATACCCAATGATGGTGTTTAAGAAGGTATGTTATGTGAGTTTGGGGTCACTGTTAGTTTCAAACAGAGTCGGCTGGAGAGGAGCACGTGACGCTGTCATTGGCCTGATGACGTTGGCAACCAAATAAACTTAAGCTTGCAAAGAAATAAAATATAATGTCCAGAGATTTCTGATCCAATTGCCATATTATTGAAATCATAAAGGAATTTGTCCACACTTACATGTGCCACCTCCCCCCCTCCCCCAGTAATAACTGGTTTTTGGACTAAAAGAACTTGTGGTTTTGCCTTTCTCTAGAGATTAAATCATAATGTTGTTTGTACCAGAAATAAAACATGTAAATTGACTGTAGCCTCTCTCTCTCTATCATTTAATTATCGTGATTAATTATAAAGTGGTGATGCCGGCGAGGTTCTGTAACTGTGGGATCTGGGTTAGTATACTTTTAGTAGATTTCTTGTCCACCCGGCTGACCCCCACTGCCCAATAGTAATTGAAAAACCAGTTCTACAGGTTCCCTCCTCTGTCTCTGAAATAATACACTGAAGTGGAGGGAGGCAGGAAGGTGTCGGCTGCTTGCCTCTAATCAGGCATTGTGTTTAGGTGCTGCCGTCTTCCCTCTCTCATTCATTGTCCAAGGCAGCACTGCCCCGGGTGGGGGGCATCCCTGATTTGTATACAAATGCAAATATGTATACAATGCATGGAATGTATGCAAGATTGCAGCATCAAGCAATGAAACACAAACTTTGAAATCAAGCGATGA
The DNA here is from genome assembly GCA_003113815.1 of Sphenodon punctatus. Taxonomy (NCBI): domain Eukaryota; kingdom Metazoa; phylum Chordata; class Lepidosauria; order Sphenodontia; family Sphenodontidae; genus Sphenodon; species Sphenodon punctatus. The sequence goes on from QEPC01008858.1 coordinate 2,523,064, forward strand.
AACACAAAACTTTGAAATCAAGCAAATCAATCAATGAAACACAACATTTGCAACAATGATGTTACAAAACTCCTAGCATTGTTTTTTCTAAACAAAAAACTTAATTATTTGTTTTTATTCAGCATATATTGTGCTGTGGAATCTACTGCCATAGGCTGTGGTAAGCAGAACAGATAGCTGAGTTTAAAAGAGGCTTTGAAAAGTGTCTGAAATATAGGATTAACCAGACAAGACCAGGGGACGTGATGGGAGCTAGGGATGGGCGAACGCGGTTCGGAAGTTTGGAGTTCGGACCGAACTCGACCAGTTCGGTCGACCGAACCGAACGTTCGAACCGAACCGAATTTCCGGACTCGGTTCTGTTCACCCATCCCTATAAGATGATAATCCATTTAGTTCAATGGGGTTTGCATTTCTGAACTCTGTTTGGAAGTTCGGAGTTTGGACAGAACTCGAATAGTTCGGTGAACTGAACCGAACTTCCTAACCGAATTTCCGAACTCTGTTCTGTTCGCCCATCCCTAATGAGAGCTAGGGGAAAACAACAGGGAATTGATCTCCCTTTGTGACCTGTTTGAGACCTGTCAGACACAGGATACAGTGCTAGATGGACCATTGGTCTCTGACCCAGTATGACACTTATTAGGGATGTGTGAACACAATGTGGTTCGGATGTTCGGCCATTTGGTTTGAAAACCGAGTTCGGGTTCGGGCATTCGGTTCGGCCGAACATTCGGAAAATTGGTATCTGTACCGATATCGATACCAATTTTGAAGATTTTATTTTTGGTATCGGTATCGTTTGGCCCTGAGACACTTAAGTTTGTTATTTTTATGTCTTGTTATATTGTTAATGTTTGTTTTTTTAAAAAGTTATTATAAAAGTTGTATCTGTTACTAGCTGAGTTTGAACTGTCCAATCTTTTACCCCTCTGTGCTGCTTCTGGCAGGTGGCAGAATCTCATTGTATGTTTGTATATACAGCTTGTCAGATCCCTACCTGACAGCAGCAGTACATGTAGCGTATTAGCCCCAAGATGTGCTAGCAGGGTCTCAACTTGCAGACAGCCCCCCAGGAGGACTGCTGGGGATCACATCAGTAATGGGGGACATTGGTGGCCCTGGAGGAACATCATGTCTCCAAAAATCAGGACTGTGGAATTTGGGACGGGGCGATGGGCTCTGGCTGCTGCTGCATCCTGCTACTCCACTGGCATGTCCCCTTCCACCTCTGCCACGTGCCCCATTGCCCACCTTATGGGCAACAGACCGGCCTCTTCTATTTCCATTCTCCATGTCTTCCAACCCAAAGAATGCACACATTTTAAATCTAATATTATATATATCTACACTAAATCTAACTGCTATTAACTATTCTAAAACCTATGGAACTAAATGAAATATCTAATAACTACAAAGGCCTAGTCCTACAAACACACTATAAAACTGAATCACTACACACTATCTCTGTCTCTATAACTAAGATAACTCTGTCTGTCTGTCCATACACAGGGATTTGGGGGGGATGGGTATTCAGACAGCTTACAAATCAACCTAATGCTGCTGTAAATAAATCACAAAACAGGGGAAGGGAGTCAGGGATGGAATATATAGTGGGAGGAGGGGGAGAATTCAATGGATGGTAGGGAGAAAGAACACAGGGATGGGTAAAAAATAAAAATAACGCCTAAATCTATCTATTCTAATCTAAATAAAGGCCCGCCCCATCAACAACTCAACTCAATCCAGCAACCAATCCTATATCCACCCTCCCTGTGATTGCAAAACATCATAAAACAAAACAAAACAAAAAATAAAAATATGCCCCCAAACTGTATAACTCCCTCTCCCATGATGTCCCACTCCCACCACCCACCTCTCAAAACTGTCCCTGAGAAAGTGGGGAGGGGACACAGACTAGACACACAGACAGGAGGAATCAGATGGAGACAGACAGATAGTGTCGTCATGACGTCGTGTGGTGTGTGGCCCTAGCATTTAGGGACGGGGGGCTGTGTTGCAATGTGGGACTGGGTGGCCGCGGGTAGGTCTAAAAAGGCGCTGGCCGCTTTCCTTACCTGCTTTTGGGTGGTGCTCAAAATGCCAAGTGAATCACTCTGTCAGTGAGTCAGACAATGATATTTTCCTCCTGTCCTGTCCGAGCATGAAAATTTCCTCTGGCTGCCTGGTTGGAAGTGGTGATGAGAGGGGAGTCAAGGGTGGGAGTTGGGTGGGAGTTGGACTCAGAGTCGGGAGCGGGACAGAGTGGGACTCAGTCTGGACTGGAGGGAGGAATGAAGTGAACAACTATGAAACACACAAACAAAATCCTTACCTTCCCAGCGGTCACACAAGACCATGGCCACAAACATGCCATGAGGGCACACTGAACGTGAGGTTTTGGAGGGAAGAGCTGTCTCTCTGTGATTTGAAAATACCGGTACGCACGTGACGCGAAGCACACAGGCCCCGGGCCTGCACCCTACACAGTCACTCTGCTCACACTCACGTGTCCCTCCCTCCCAGATCCTGAGTCCTCCCCTGAATCCCCACCAGCCACCCCAAACCTATATCCCTGTGAGACTGCCAAATCTGTGGTCAAAAAAACAAATAAATAATAAATAAATTTAAAATGGTCTGCAGCTGCCCCTTCAACTGCTTCCAAGCAACCATGCCTATATCACCCTCCCTGTGACATAAAAATAAACATCATCAAACAAAACAAAATAAAAAATGCCCCCAAACTGTCAAACAAGTCCCTCCCATCCTGCCACCACCCACTCCTGTCCAAAGCCTGTCTCTGAGAATGTGAAACAGACACACAGACAGGACAGGAGGAATCAGATGGAGTCAGAAGACAGATAGTGGTGTGTTGTGTGATTCGTGCCATTTGTGTGTGTGACTGAGTATTTAGGGGACTGGGGCGGGTGGGTCTGAAAAGGCGCTTGCCACTTTATTTACCTGATCTCGAGCGCTGTTCAGCAAAGACAAAATCCTCCTATCAGCAAAGGCAAAGTCCTCCTGTCCAATTCGAGCATGAAACTTTCCTCTTGCTGACTGAGAGTTGGGATGGGGAGGATGTTTGACACAAACAAAATCCTTGCCTTTCCAACAGTCACACAAGACGACACCCACAAACACGCCGTGAAGGCGCACTGATGATTCATCAGGTCTTCGGGGGAAGCCAACCACTTGCAATATAATATGACTAAAAACACATCGATGTGTGTTTAGTCACCTGTTGAATCACCCCAGTAGGATGTGCATTAGAATGCCACAGTCACACCCTCACCGCCAATCATCAATCATCACCTCACCGCCATTCCTTCATTGCGAAACTGTGTTCAGCCGAAATATGATAAACACTCATTCCTCAATTCTACAATTTTGACTGCTTTGGGGAAAAACACGGAATGTCGCAAAATGCTAAAACACTGGCAAGTGCAACATACGACCATGGTGTCGCAATTTGTGGAACAATGTGCGGGAAATGTGACTGACAGCGACAAAGGAGGTGGAATGGCAGTGTTCACTGCTCCCTGGCGGAACTTGCGAAACAACCTTTTCTGATGAAACAAACTGCCGCTGGGGTTTGCCGTTTCAGGCCTAATCCCCCCCCCCCCTGCACCGCACACCAACTGCAGTGCCCACCATCCCTCCATGCAGCGCGGGGAGCCACGATCCATGTGAAAAGGTCCTATGTTAAGTAAACTTTATGACTATGAATTCACTATTTTGACAAGATAGAGAACATGCTGGATGTTGTTTGGGACTAGGGGTAATTTCAGTCGTTACGAAAACACCTTTCACCACAGTGAACCCCAGTGGATTCCCTGTCATGGTGATGTGTCCGTGAACATCTGTTTGGTCCAGACCAGATGTTCACCCCAGTGAACCCCCAGCCGGGATCAAGCTTGACCACAGTTCTTGATCTCCAGCCTGCCGGAGGTTGAGAACCGTGGTTAGAGTGACCACGATCTGGGATGGACCAGAAGTAACATGTGTTACCTTTGGCCCATTCCGGATCATGGCCCTGACTGCGATATGGGATGAGGCACAGTGGCCTGATTGGCTGCTGCACCCGCCCGTCTCCCCGAGGGCGGGGGGCTGAGGGAGTGTGGGGGGCAGGGCTGTGCAGCCACATGTCACGCAGTGCAGTCCCGCCCCCCTCCCCAATCCCTGTTAGTGATCAGGCCAGCATGTCTGAAAGATGGATGGCCTGATCACGGAGCGGGATCCAAGGCGGATCCTGGTCCAGGGTTCAGCGTGGAGGGCCTCCGGGCCCGTCACGTCTGAAATTACCCTAGGAAATAAAATAGATATTAATAAGAGCAATTGCAAAGATTCATCAGTCTTTCCTATAGGAAACTGGAAATTTTGACTCTGGCTTAGTTAGGGCCATGGGAGTGTTTCAGCATAATACGTGTGGCCTGGGAACAATACCACTGGACATTCATGATGATCTCAGCAGTAGTGCTAATAGCCCAAGTAGACTCCATGAGGATGTTTGGTGGAGGTGGTAGTAACAATTAGATAATCATACTATTGTTGTGATTACTGTTTAGCTCCATTACTTCTACTTTCTTCTCTTTGATCCATCTTTTCTTCAGTCTCTTTTAGCCGACTTGTGCTCACACTGCACTGTTTTGTCTAAAAAAATTAAAATGTATTGTGTCTAATGTCATCTGTCTTGTGGGCAGTTCCCCTGCTGACTCTGCTAACCTGTTTGGTGGCACAAACAGGTTTGGTGTTGGTCTTTTGATGTCCCCAGCCCTGTCCTGCTGTGCTTTCAGAGCTTTTAGCTGTTTCCTGCTCAGCACCAAATCTATGTAATTTTTCAGAGGACAGATAGGAGCTTTAAAGCAGAGACTTGCATATCATAGAGACAGGCATTGTAGAAATTCTCAGATATGGTAGACAGGAAGATTAGAAAGAAAAACAGTATTATGAGTGTTGCCCATATGGGCATCAATAAATTCTTAGCAATCCCTGCCACCCACTTGTAGGCACCTGATATTTACAAGATGGAAGAAGTTCAAGGGAAAGGAACTCAAATGATGGGGGAGGATGTGGAGAGGAGGAATGGCTCTTTCCTTAGCTTCAGCTAGAGTTTATTTATACATGATGTCTTCTGCTTTCCTGTTGCTCTTTAATTCAGTGCAGATCTGTGCTATTGTAAGGTACAGTGTGCAAGAAGTTTCGGATGGATTTGCTGCAAATTTGTTACTTGAAGTACTCTGTGGAAAGCAAGAGAGGGCAGCAGAAGTCAAAACAAAGGGCCAATTAGTTAGAAGATTTATAGCCCCTCCAGAATGGAATACAAGGCCCTAAAGATTCTTTCCCATCCCCCATTGGTGCCCATGACATTCTGACTAGGGTTGCCGTATATGTAAACATTTAGAAGACCCTTATGAGATATACAGGTTGCAGGGCTGCATTGACCCCACTGCATCCCTGCAAGCTGTATTTCTCATAAGTGCACTCTAAAAATTTGCATTTATGGCAGTCCTAATCCTGACTACAGAGCTGCATATGGGTACCATACAAATACAAGCATTTTTAAAATGTGCCCTCAGTTGCTGGACTATTCATAATGGTACAAAAGCTAGGGTGTGCACTTTGTTTTTGTTATATCGATAATGATAACATCTTTGTTTTCATTATTGTTGTTCAATAATGATAATGTCAAAAATAATAATGAAATCAAATACTGTTGTTTTTGTTATTCACTTCATTATTGCCTGGCAGTTGTTTCTGGGGGGAGAATGTGGAGAGGGGAGGAGGGAGCAGACATTTCAGAACCAGAAACAGTATTGAACTCTTGAACTGGGCCTGTGATGGGAGGGGAGAGACGTCAGCAAGGACCTGATGGATGTATTGCTGGCCAATGAGCAGTACAAGCAGGTCCCAGGCAGTTGCATGGTCAACTGTGATTGGTCAATGCATCTGCCTCCCAGAACCAATCATGGGGGCTTTGGGGAAGGCACTGCAACTCTTTATATTGCAGGGACAGACTGTTTGACACTTTATTTATTATTATTATTATTATTATTATTATTATTATTATTTTATTTATTAACATTTATATAGCGCCAGCCATGTGTCTGGCGCTGTACAGAACATAGAAATAGACACGGTCCCTGCCTGTGGCTTATAATCTAAAAGACAAGGAGGGGGAGACAGGGAGAGGGGACAGTGGGAGAGACAGGGGAGAAGACAAACAAACATTCAGGCGGATGTGAAGTCTCAGGCGTGCGTGCTTGGCTTGGTTACAATCAGGTTGGTTGCAGCAGTCTGCAGAGGAGGGCAGACAGTAAGTATATGGGGAACGACTAGCAGGCA
>QEPC01008858.1:2557954-2578113 GCA_003113815.1 Sphenodon punctatus
TCGCCACTGTCATCCATGCCTTCATCACCTCGAGACTGGATTACTGCAACATGCTCTACATGGGGCTGCCCGAGAAGCTGGTCTGGAGGCTGCAGCTGCTGCAGAATGTTGCGGCCCGTCTCCTTACGGTGGCGGGTCGCAGGGAGCACATGACACCAGTGCTCTGGGCTCTGCACTGGCTGCCTATAAAGCACCGGGCCAGGTTCAAGGTGTTGGTTTTAACCTTTAAAGCCCTTCGCAGCCTGGACCCTGCCTATCCGTGGGACTGCCTTACTCCCTATGTGCCCGTGTGACCCTTGAGATCATCTGTGGGAGCCTTTTTGGAGGTTCCCCGGGCGAGATGAGTGGCCACTGATGTTAGATCTTTTTTGGTGGCCGCTGTGCTGTGGAATTTGCTCCCGAAAGAGGCTCGGTTGACTCCCACTCTCCTGCTGTTTCAGCGTGTATGTAAGACCTGGCTGTTCCATCAGGCTTTTGCTGAGGGGTAGGGGTGGGGGGTTTCCCCACATTGAATTGTACTTTAAATTGTTTTAAATTGTTTAAATTGGTTTTTTTTAAAATTGTATTTAATGTTGTTCGCCGCCCCGGGCTGCCCTATGGGCAGGAGGGACGTCATATAAATTTTAAATAAATAAATAAATAAATAAATAAAGTGAGGAATGTGAGCAATGGGTGAGGGGTGGAATGAGGTAGGGGCAGGCAGAGGCTGCCAGTAACCCTGAGACAGTGAGTGTGTGGGATTCTATGAGATTGTGTGTGTGTGTGTGTGTGTGTGCGCGCGCGCACGCGTGCGTGCGTGCGTGCATGTGTGAGGGGTAAAGTGACATTCGATGGTGGCTCTACAGTCCAAGGCTGCATTACATTTTCAATATATCCCTCACCCTGTGGAGCTCTGGTGGGAACTGCAGTTGAGGTAATCCCTCTTACTATGACTCCATCAGAAGCAATGGTGCCCTGCCTCGGCAGAATAGGCCAGTGCGAATCCAATTGCAAAAGTGTGCCCTTAGTCAGCAACATGCGATATACTTTAAAAGAGCTTTCCCTTGCTGCGGTGGAGGACTGCTAAGAAGCTAAATTAACTGCAAATTTAGATGGACTAAACAGAGAGAAAATTGTCACTATTGCTTAGTGTTATATTCAGTCAGCTTTATTTTGTGTAAGTACAGTTCCCAGAGTACTTTCATATAAATGACCTAATTTGACTAGCAAACAGTACAAGATGCTGTTTGTGTATCTAAAGGTTTAGAAAGGATGGTGTGCTGCAGTGCTGGAGATGTTGAATCTGATCACCTAGCTGAAGACTTTTACATATTAGAAAAGAGTTAATGTAATGTGTGTTGTATCTTTTCATTTTTTCTATATTCCACTAAATGCGATGCGACCGTTACCTGCTTGGCCCATAGGCAGGCACTAATGCAGTGGAAATTCTAGATTTTTAAGAATAAGCTGTGATTAGCTTTTAAATTAGTGTTACAGAAAATAGTATAGTTAAGAATGAATATATTTCAGGGAATATACTATATGGTTCAGCATAATGATTTTGTTATTTCTATACATTAGTTACTGATCTTCCTCTTAAGCTGTAGATATACACCAAAATGCAGCTCCTGCAGATGCTATATCACTTATATATTTGTATTTATTGTTATTGTAAAAACGGATGTACAAACTGAAAAAAAATACAATAAATATTACTGGCTATTAATCCTGCTGATAGCTATAGATGTTCCCAATATATATATATATATATATATACATACAGATTCTAATGTTTTAATATAAATGCTTTGTTTTGTTTATAGCTCCATGCTGGTAAATGAACTGCTACAAGCCAGTTTGTTGCTGTAAATATATCCTAACATAATGAAGTCAGACTTGTCTTTCACAGATAGACAGACAGACAGACACAAACAATAAAGGTTTTTTCTGCATTAGCTCAGATGTGACAGACGCACAAGCACGCACACAATAATTGCCTGAGACTGTGAAAACGCAGCTCCTAATATCTGCTCTAGCCTCCATTAGAAATATTTTAGAGCCACTGTCTGCATCTATATTGGTTATTTAACAGGGGTAGTGTATAGTGTAATTGATCTAGATAAAGATGTTAGCATAAAGAATGGCAGATGTGCTTAAACCTTAGGTCCCCTATGTAGTCGCATTGGTTGATGGCTTAATTTTTCATTAAGGTAAAACATGTAGCTTCTGGTCTATTCTGTGAAAAAGAAGAGCAAAATTCCTGTGCTCTTTTCCATGTCATTTAACATGACACCATACAAAATAAAAATAAATCGAAGAATACAAATAATTAAGTGCTGCAGTCAGAAAGAATATCTCTGAGGGTGGAATTCTGCTGATTTTTTATTTTATGTGGTTGTTTACAGAATTCACTTTCCATTTGCTCCAAAAGAATATGCTTAAACTCTCAATCAATGAATAACCTACAGCAGTTTGTTGTAGATTCAATAATGGGGAATGGTGCATTGTACCAGGATAGTCAGATATACCCACAGGGAGTGTCAGTGGTCAAAATGCTTCCATTGCCAGAAGGTAGTCTGAAAATGGTCTAGAAATTCAATACAGCATTGACCCCATGTTGTATACATGGTCCACAGTCAGTTTCTCAAGCTAACTTGAAGTTTTAAAAACAACCATTTTAATTCTGGGAATCACAGAAAAAGTCCATACAGAATTTTATTCTCTTTCTGGAAATTCCACTTCTTTTCAGTTGGGTCATCACAGCCACCCTTATTGAAGAAAGTATAATGATTTTGTTACCATTAAAGTAACACACAAATCATATCTGAAAGCATAAGACATTTTTGCGGCGGTAAGGTTTGTGTAACACACAGTTTTAAAATGGAGTGGGATTTTCAGACACCCCACTGTCTCTGTGTTACCACCTTGGTATATTCATTCAAAAGAAGGTTTTCAAAGCTAAAAACGGTAGGTGCCTAATTTCCATTGAAAATCAATGGGAGCTTAGCACCAAAATGTCATTTTTGCCTTTGAGAAACTTCTTTTCTCTTTCATTTGACATCACCGAGTGTGAAGCAGATGTTTTAGGTGAAAAGGAAGTTCAATATTTGGCCCATTATTTGGAAATGAACAAGGTTTTCATCTGTCAGATATTTATACATTGATTGATCAATTCCCTTTAAAAATTAAAATATAATTATATATAACACTTTTAAAAAATACAATAAATATTATTGGCTATTAATCCTGCTGATAGCTATAGATGTTTCCAATTAAATTAGAAAAAAAAAACTAGGAAAATTATAGTTTTTAAATTCTAGTTTTGATTAATTTGTCGTCGTATACAGTTCTGAGTCAAGACTGAAAGATTTTTCTCTGTAACAAGCAGAAAAGATAATATGCACCTGGATTATACCTGAAACATAATGGAAACTTTCCAGTGTCTATAAACATATGGTTTTCAGCAGACTACGAAGAGTTCCTAGGTGGTGAGTCATTCTTCCAGTGCATAACATGGAATTTGCTTCATTTTCTAAATTGTCAGTTCTTATTGCATCAGTGCACCATGAGGTCACCATGAGGTAAATCAAAACAGCGGGCTGAATTGCATCACACTTAGGCCTGCTCCATGTATGTGAGAGGAAGTCGTGTAATTAAATGCTGAAAAATACAATCTTCTGACCTTGCTCCTTGTGTTCTAGGTTGCAGTTAGTGCAGTTTTTATAGTGGCAGACAATACCACTCAAACATACAGTTCACTTTCCTGATAGGAGTTTCATTCTCTATATTGAAATGGTGATCATTGATTTTTAAGTTGCACTCTAAATTTAAACCAAAGCATTTCTTCTTTAGAGGTTGCTTTGAGAAACATTTCAGAAACCTAATATTTAAGAGATGCAAACAAACATTTACTAAAAGAGCGAGAGAGAGAGAAAATAACCTTTTAGCTTTTCCTGAAGCCTAAAAGTGTTTTGTTTTGCCAGCTGTCTATGAAAGTTCAGTGCATAAAAGGTTAGGAGCCTGACTTTTTTCTGTCTTGTATGTCTTTGAAAAATTGGTTTATGAAGAGTCATACATCATGTAGCTAAGACATATGGGAATAGTTAAAGATTAAGGTAAATAGACAAATTGAGCTGCTTTAAATCATTTCCCCTGTTTCTGTTTTATGAAAGAGCTTATGAACAAAAGCTGACATTAAGCAATCACAATAGGCTGTTCTATATATTTTAGACAGTGGTAAAGACTTTAGTGTCAGAAAGTGTTGCATCACTGATGCTTATATCAATTTGATTGGTGCCCTGATTTTAAAAATGGTACTTTGTCAAGCCATAACCTTTCCTGAGTTTTTCATTTATCATTGTTTTGTTGATTATATATGTGGCATTACCTGCATCAGAAAAGATGCATGAGCATTCACAAGACTTTTCTTTTATCAATTGTCTTTATAAAATTAGTGCTGTTGCAATTTTTATTTTTTTTTGTCATTTATATAGACAAGTCAGAGATCTTGGAATAAAAGTTTGATTTTAAAGTATCAGGAATTATAAATTTCTGCTAAAGTAACATATTAGTAATGAATATCAAGCATATATTTTGAGTGGTAAATGTATGAAGAGAAACCTTGATATTCATATAACAACCACCCACTACTTAGGAGTATTATTCATTTATTATTTGTAGATTGTCAGCAGTGTGGAAGCTGCTTTGCAGGACAAAAAAAAATTGAAGAAGAAAGAGATTATACAGAAGGGAAGTAAGTACTGTGATCATAATCCTGATCTAGGTGTACAACTATTTTCATCTTCCTCTTGGCTAGCATAACAAAGTAGAGGTTCTCAGAGGTGTAGCAAACATCAAATGATGGTTGTGTTTTGCATATTTCTTCTGTATTTTGTACATACTGTATTTTGCACAAGCTATTTGAGCTGTGGAAAATAGGAACGGGCACTTTTTTAGAGATGTGTGGCTTATGTATAGTTAATACTATTGTCTCCATAGATTTCTCCCTGGTTTAAGAATTTAAAAAATAACCCAAAACATATGGTTAGTTTCCAAACCACTAGGAAGAAGGACCAAAGTGACAAACAGAGCGAGTTCTACAGTGTCAACCGTTGAGAGGCTAGTTCTTCTGAGGAGGTGGCTTTGCAATGTAGTTGAATTGTTGACCTGATATGGGGTTAATAATTTGCCTTTGTGTGTTCTGTTTGTATCATACTAGATTGTGAAGAGTTTTCTCATGTCTCTGGGTCTCACTTTATTTTTTGCTGTATGCAGCATACTGCATATGTTAGTACTAAAGATAATGTATCTTTTCTCTTGGTGTTCTATGTTGTCACTGTAAATAGAAGTTAAACCTGGTGATTTACCACTACGAAAAATGGACCTTTGTCAAAGAATAGATGCTCAGGAAATAATTATATATAGTATTATTTGATATATAATTGGAATATAATAATTATTATATATAATTATTCCATAGATATATGGAAATAAAATAAAATGCAAAAATATGGCATGCGATTGAACAGAAGAAAACTCTTTATAGAAGCAGATGTTTGTTGCTTGAATTGCTCTTCCATTGTTTTATGCTGTGTCATGTAAAATTTATTGCTGGGTTTTATTTGAAATGTAAGAACGTAAAAGCACAGGCATATGGTCATTTTCAGTGTCAATGGGAATAGTGTATCATTTAGTCTTTGCCTTGTGCTCTCTGGAAGGAGAGCAGCCGTTTTCAGGAAGCTTACACAATTAGTAAAGCCCTCCCCTCTTCCTAACTGCACCAGTTTGAAACAATTGAATAAGATCCTGAAATAGTCATACAATTTAAAATGAATCAATAAATTGCACAAATCAGCTGAGAAATGAGACTTTCGCAAAGTTAATGTCCCAAAGTACTTTAAAAAAACTACTTCTTAGATCATTTTTAAATTTCTTCATTACACTTGATCATGGAATGATATTAAAACATTTTAAGCTAACAAAGGACATGAAGGTCGCTTTTTGATGCTAGAGACACTTTTTTGGTTTCTTAATATATTGGCTATAAAGAAAGTGGTGGGAAGCCAAGTGCTGCATACAAATGTAGCTCATTTCAGACAAGAATAGCTTCAGTTTTTCAGCCACAAGAGGGTGCTGTTGGAACTCAAACCCTTCCAAATGAGGTCCTGCACACTTTCCTTTAATCAATACTGTTGAGCTGTAAATATTTAATGAAATGCATTAATGATTATTAGTTTCCACTATCACACCCTGGGACTATCAGTGGCATGGATTTGCAAAGAGAATTATAAAAATAATAATTAAAGTAAATAACCCCGTACATTGATTATTACAACATGTGTGGAAGGGCTGAGGGAAGCTAGCCACTTAGCCAGTCTTGGCTAAGCCTTAGTTTGGTGACAACAACAAGCTTATATCTGCTTCAGTGAAAACAGACTTCTTGCACAATGAAACATTACTTTTGTTAGAAGCACCTTTGTTGCTCATAAATGATGTGTGCTTTCCAAAACCTACAGGATTAACTTTTCTAGTTGCTCTGTTAGGCAACTGAACACACACATGAATGTCGCGTATGGTGAAGAATGCCAGTTTATATGAAAATGGAAGAATTATCTGTTTTCCCCCTGCAGTTATGCACAAAAGCATCATTGTCAGTTGCATTTCTTGGACCTTCCCTGCAGGCATGATCAGACTCAAGCAGGCAGCTATTTTCCTTTAATTTTCCACAGCAAGCCAGTAATGCTTATGATTATTGTGAAGTCAGGAAAAGTTTAGTTTCATCAAGTGACATGTAGTGTTACAATTAGTTACTTAAGCACTTCTCATCAAAATGTCCACTGTGGTACCTCGCTTGTCAGATGCAGCTAAATATTAGCATCACATATTAAACAGGAGGGTAAAACTCATAGCAGAAAGCCCAGCTGACAGCTCTCAACATGAGCTGAATGATCACTCTCAATTGTAATCGATTCTGTAAGTACTGAACACAAACCCCCAGGCAATTGAAGAAAATAGGATGATGAAGGACTGCAAACTAATACGTTACACATCTTCATTGATTAGTCATTGATTAACCATTATTTTCCTGAATGACAAACAGCTAGTGGTAAAGTAACTGAAGCTGATGATTTATTTACATGTTAGACAGAAGATGACTTCTTTATTCAGCTGATTGTGAGCTAATGCTAAACCAGAGTACAGCGACAGTTTAGAAATAAAGGCTGGTTTATTTTCTCTTCTGGCAATGCTCCTAGATTTCTAGCATGTTTTATTAGAGAGAAATCTTGTTAGATTTTAAAACAATCAATTAAAATAAAATGCATATAATAAGCCCAGAACCTGCAGTATAACTACATTTACCAAGAAGATCATTTTATAGACTTGGTATTTACAAGAATATTGATCAGTGTTTATTGAACTTTTAATTTAATTCTCTGTTTTGTTCAGTGCCTTATTGGCAATTAAACACAATTGCAGAAATAGCAGAATAAGGGGTTTTAAATATACTTTGCATATTTATTATTCTGAGCAATATCTCCAGAGATCAGCCGTTTAAAAAAAAAAAAAAAAGAAAAACTTCATGAAAGGACACACTGTAGGAGCAAGCTACGCATTTGAAAATCAGATTTTTTTTTAATGCATATCAAACACCTAATTATAATCAGTCTCCTATTAATACTGTAAGAAGGAAATCTGATTGCAATACGCAAAAATTGCTCCCGTCCAGTTGACTTGTGCTACAAGTCCAGTTGACCCTTTCCCCTTACATTTTCAATTTTCCACACCTCTTTCTGAATTGAAAAGCGAACAAGTCATTTTTGCCTTCTCTTAACACTATTGTTAAACAAAATTCTGGCAAAAAATCTCACTCTTCTATATGATGAGAGAGGAGAGAGAGATAGATAGATAGATCCTATTTTAGCTATAAAAGAACTATAGACAACATCTGTTGTTAATTAGTGATAAATCATTAAGATTCTTCACTTTTCTTTGTCATAACATTAATCACGCTGAACTCTTTTGGTATTAATGTGGCTATAATATGTTACTTCATAGGAATTCTATTGTAAATTAGCATTAATTAATGTCCACTTAATATAAAGCATTAGTGATCTTTTGATATATACCAGATAGTTAACAGAATGAATTTTGGTGGGAAACATGCTTTCAGTGCATGTGAATTTAAGAAACCTGCTTAAAATCAAGAGAGATGATCACTGTTGCTAGCATTAAGGGTTAATTATAGTTTTGCATAAATTAAAAACAAGAAAAATGTTAGTATACCATATTACTGCAATTAATGCTGTAGATGTGATCAATGCTACCTTAAATAGTTATTGAATTATTAGACATATAATTGTACAATTTCATTCTCTTGCCCCTAATAGATTTCTAATTCAGTAGGTTAATAAATGAAATCTATCGCTACTGACTTGACCAACTCATCTCATATCAGAATTGTTTTCTCATAGTGTTTTATGACAGTAAAGACTCATCCTAGACTTTGTCTTTTCCCTTGGTGTTTTTCTTAATGAAAGTACTTGTATTTAATGCTACGCCATGATCCACAAGCTACAGGGCTTCAATGGTACTCCTCTAGAGTAAATGGTTTGCAGATCATGGTCCATAGTGTGGAGATGAGAAACTGCTGTTTTCTACATCAGTTTATCAACACCATTCTAGCTACAGTGTCACTAGATTTTTTTAGCGAATAAGGGAATTTTGAAAAGTTAGAAAATAACCCAATGACTTGAAACTGTCTGAGGTTGCAGGTCTGTTTGAACAAACCAATCAAACATTTATTGTTTATAGGAATCTTGCTATGTCCTGTCCTATATTTATAGGAATCTTGCTACACAAATAGGACAAAGAGGTCTTCATATTTTCTGGTGAAAGATATGGGTGATTGTGCTATGTCCCAACCTTACCTTGTTGTCAGTTGGGAAATGGAGAGTTCCTGTTCTATCACACTCAACCAGCTCAAGCCCCCTTGACATAGATGGGGCTTGTGCCAGCAGAGCAATCATATAGAGGATTTGAGCAAAGTTGAGAAAAACAAGAGATGATCACTATTTTAGGCACATGGTCATTGTATCTTTGGCAAGACAAGGTGTGTTTTCAATTGTGATGCTGGCCTGGTTTAGCCTTCTCCGGCCCGCCTGTGCCAGTGCTGAATCTGCACGTCTGTTCTGGGCCCACCAGATGCGGGCCCAGTTAAGACCCCAGCAGTGTACGCGAATAAGCTGAAAATGTGGGCCCATGGTCTGGACCCAGGAGCCACCCAGGCAGGCCAGAATGAGCCAAACCACGTAGGTTCACCTGTTTTTGCACCCACCTGGCCCGGCGTAGGTGGTTGCCATGGCAGTCAGCCATGGTTGCCTTTTGCTGGCAGCCATGGCTGCTTGTCATGGTGGAGGGCAGGGTGCCAGGTGCCACACAGGGGCAGAGCCAGCTGGCCATGCATCACTCCCTGACCCCCTCCCTGGCTGGGTCAGGCTACGGGAAGGCATGTTCCGCTCCCTGAGCTGACCTGGCCAGGGTGGCCTCCTCTTCTTAGAATGTGTGGCCGCTGCTGAGGCTGCACATTTGTTAACACACCAAAGGATCTGACTAGACAGCAAGCTGATACTTGGTAAGTTGATCCATGATGTAAGCTCTTAAAAGATGATGCACATCCATTTGGTGCATCTTAATTATGAATTATTACCTACTCACCAGCTAATCAGCCCTGCACATTTTTGAGCATTCTGAAGCACTCTTACTCTGCCATAAGTGTTGTCTCATGCTGCAGTTGGAGCATTTGGAAATGGGCAGTGCTGATTGCCTTAATGGAGTCTGAAAAATAACAAATGAAAAATCACTCTTCCAGCAGAGCCACATGGGGAAAAACTCATGGGACAAAATATGAGAATGCACCATTCCTTCCCATTCTGCCTACCTAATCTCTCCTGTGGTTGCCCTCATGCCAAATGAAATGAGACATCCATTCATTCATAATGAATGAGGCGGCTCCTGCGTTCCTTACTCATGTGAATAATCCCATTTACAAACCTTGGTGGAGCTATACGCGTGAACAAGGTAAGTTGTATGTGATACTTGTTGATACTTCCCAGTTGGAATAAAGACGGGAAGTGGTTTGGATTTACCATTTCACTCTCTCAAGTCCAGACACATAGTTACATGTGCACGTGGGGTAGAATATGCTTCAGGTTTTTTTCAAGCATACTTAATACCTCTAAATTTTTAAATGAAAATGTAGCTGTCAATTTTAAACTAATTTGGATGGACAGCAATAAAATGCAAACCTCACTTCAAATTAGAATTTTCAGTGAGGATTTCTAATGGAAAGTAATTGCTGACAATAGGAAATGACAAATTACTAATTACTTAGTTCAATTAGACTTTTGTGCCTTTGGTCCTAAGTGGCAAGCATACAGCAAATCTTGCACTTTTATAACAATTAATGACACTAAAACTATTTAAACTGCCAACAGATGTGAGTAAGAAGACATGAATTGAAACTTACTTAATTTACATACTATCCCAATTTTATATCAAGTAAATGGTGTTTAATTTTTATGTTACAATTAAATATCACGAGCATAGTGTAATTTGTGCAGAACTTTGTAGAACAAAATGCAACTGCTAAAATGCTAGTGCTAATGCTTTTTTCCTCTTAACACAGCAGTATTTATCTTTAAATGGTTCTATAAAATATATATGTAAAGAGAGTGGAGTATAAATTTTTCTCCAGACTTTCCCAGTTCCTCTGGAATAGGAGAAGTGTCATATTAATTATAGTATGAAAATATAATAGTTCAAATCCTGTTCTAATTTATAGAGTTGCACAGATTTGGTTCAGTGTATTTTATTTCAGCAGTAGGGTCAAACTTGCACTGTGTCTATCTCTCTATCTTTAATAGAATTCCCATTTCTCATGTTCCTGGAAGTCCACCATAGAGACTGGCTACTTTGCTTAACTCTGTAATGACAAAGGCATCTTATTTAAAAAGGGTCTGATTCCGCCACTTTTTCTCACAATGACCAGTATTGTGCTCCGGAATTTAGTTCCACTGAAGTCAGCGGAACTATATGCCAGGAAAGAGAATGTGAAATGTGAGAAAAAGTGGCAAAGTCAAACCCTAAATTCATTATAACTTATTCAGCTCAGGACTCTCATATATGTTTGTGCCAGAATTGTATCTCCAGCAAAGACATTCTAAGTGAGGTTCCCACTCAGCTTTTCTGTGCCTAATGCAGACCCATAAATGCAGATAAAAATGAACAAAGTTAGACTCCTAAGTTAGGTGCCTAAAGTTAGGTTTCTAAGACCATATTTAGGCACCACAGTATCAGTGACCTGATTTTCAAAAATCCTAAGGACATATACTGAACAGTTGTTCGAGTAGGATTTGGGGTGGCACTGGTCACTCTGGGTGTTAACAGAGGAGACAATAGCCCTGTTCATCTAGTAGGTTTTCAACCCCTACCAGGCACATGGGCATCACTTACTGGACATGAAGTGCCCATTCATGGCAGGATCTCGGAAGATGTGGAGCCCACCACGAGGGCGAACATGGGCTAATGTGCATCCACATGTCTCTGTTCTGTTAATTAGGTTGCATGTTGCCTACACGTGTGCGACTCCATCTGCACCATAGAGTCGTGGACAAAAACCCTAGCGTGTTCCAAGGAGCGATCGCTTCCTGGCCCCTCTCTGCTCTTGCTTTCACTGGTGCCTTAAAAGCCCAACGCATGCTAAAATACAAATGTGTTGTCCCAGCTCCTCCTGATTTTCAGCACATGCCCAGCGGGCTATTGTTTTATTTGTTAACACCCTAATTTTGAATATGAGGCTACTTACAGATACTTCAATTCAACACCTAGATTTAGAAATTTGGGATATTTATTTGCTGAGCTGCAGTGTAGCTCAGGAAATAAAAAATGTGTCAAACTGGACCATAGAGCCATTACTAAAACAAAAAAAACAAAAAAACAAAACCCACCTCAAAAAAACAAAGCATTATCATTTTGACTTTGGTGTGTTTATGTGAGTAAAGGATGCTGTCTCATTTTGGCTAGTAGGAAGTCCAAAGACAAAGTAGAATTGCAGAATATCAGAGTTGGAGGGGACCTCAAGGTTATGTAGTCCAACCCTAGATTGGATGCAGGATGACTACTGCTTACAAGGAGCTGATCACATGGGGCTGGATGCCCGGACTCCTGCTGCACTGCAGATTGGGCGTGGTGCCAGCAGCTGTTGGGGTGTGTGTGTAGAAAGGCATTCCTCCTAGACCCCCCTCCCCCACAATCCGCTTTTAGGCAGCTGAGAAGAGCGCATTCCTCCTTGACGAACCTCAGACCCCGCCTTCCAGCAGGACTGCGCAGGCCCAGCCACATGGGAGGGGGCCCGCTAACCCACTTTAGGCAGCATTATCCCACTTTGGGCAATGTTACTATGTACTGCATCGCTGGCCTTTTGGGGATGATACATCACATAATAGCTGGCTGCCCACCCTGTCCTGGGGCAGCGGAAACATCTGGAAGCTGCTGGCCATACAGGCCACTGCATTGCATGTTAACATTGCCCAAAGTGGGATAATGCTGTCCAAAATGGAATATTGTCTCGTGTGGCTTCACCCACAGGTGCAAATTTTGAAGATTAGGGTTATACCAACAAATATTAGTAACTTTATTAGCCTTAAAATGCTTGGCACTAGAGATGATGAAAGGGGAGCAACTTAGTAGTTATATGTTTTCTGGTTCTTATTTGCACTAAGGCTGTTTTTACACAAGGATTGTTAATAGCGCATTTCTAAATTCCTGGAGAAAGAAACTCTCGTGTGGGGGAGGTGAGTGTTAAACATTCCTCCCCGCTACTGGAAGTAAGCCGGGTACCACTGAAAACACTGGGCGCTGCAAATTAGTGCAAGTTTGGAGATACAGAGTTATAAAACCCTCCATATGTTTTTTTTGCATTCCTCGGTGTATACTTTTGGTCCCTTTACATTGCTAGAGGTGTGAATTGTCCTGGCCTTAGTAAAAGAGAGATTCAAGGCCAATTTTTAGTTTCCCTTATGGAAACAGACCAGGGTTGGGTAAATAGCAGCTCAGGAGCTACATGCAGCTTTTGGGCACCTGTACTTTGGGCACCTTCTGGCTCATTCCAGAAGTGGCTGCCCAGAACACATCCATGCAGCTCTGTTGGAAACAAGAGAAATCAAGCCACTATTTTTATTTTAGCCAGTGGCGCCTCATGTTGGCCATGGGGGCAAGAGGAGAATGCCCTATTGCTGCTACTCAAACCCATTAGACTTCCTGGACACTAGAGCTTTGATGTAAGAGTGGGGGAACAGGGAGAAGCAGCACTGCCCCTCCCCAGGATTGGGGAAACCCATGATTGATGTAATGCATGTTGTGGCTTTTGGTGATATGAAGTTTGGTATGTGGCTTTTGGGCTGAGGTACTTTTCCCTCCCCTGAAATAGACCAAAGGGCTTCTTTGCAGGGGAATTTTGCCTCCTTTCTTTTTCCAGCTACAAACTTTGCATGCCTGTTTATGTCAAGGCCAGCAACATGTGACAATTAAATTCTTTCACAAAAAATGTACATATCCAGTTGCCGGGGGGCAAGCAGCCGGGTCTGAAGGGCCGGGATTGGGTGGACGGAGGGGAGGGCATGGCCATTGGGGTCGTGATGGGGCGCGGACGGTATGGTCCATGGGGTGGGAAGGCACGGGCCCCTAGGGGTCCACGGTGCCTGAGGGAGGTGGAGGTCATCACCCCCCCACTAAGGGGGAGGGAGGTGCCGGGTCCAGGGTCCGCGCGTGGGGGGCTGGTGCTGATGAATGCGAGGTCCGTGGTCAACAAGGCCCCGATTATCCACGATTTGATCGTGGATGGGGCCGTGGACCTCGCATGCATCACGGAGACCTGGCTGGATGATCTGGCCGGTCCAACTTTGGCGGATCTGGTTCCAGCTGGGTATGCCGTGCAGCATCAGCCCCGCATGAGCGGCCGGGGAGGAGGCGTAGCTATTGTTTTTAGGGAAGACTGGCCTGTTAGGAGGTATCCAGTGCCGGAGATTGTGGGTGTAGAGGCTCTGCACGTGGTGATCGATTTGGCTGGGGGCAAGCTAGGGGTGCTGCTGGTGTACCGGGCCCCTTCATGCCCGGCGGCATCCCTTACCGCTCTAGCGGAGCTGGCCTCGGAGGTGGTGTTGGGCTCCCCCAGGACTTTGGTTCTGGGGGACTTCAACGTCCACGCCGATGCCGGCCTTGTTGGGGCGGAGCGGGAGTTCATGGCCGCCATGGCAACTATGAACTTGTCCCAGGAGGTGATCTGCCCGACCCACGTGGGGGGACATATCCTCGACCTGATCTTCGGCTCTGGCCTTGAGGCGGGGGGTCCGGTTGTGGGGGAGGTGACAGCGGTGCCCTTGTCGTGGACGGACCATTACCTCCTTCAGGCCGGTCTTTTAGCGCGCCCCCTCCAGAAGGGGAAGGGACCAGTTAGGATGGTCCGCCCTCGGAGGCTGATGGAACCCCAGCGGTTCCAGGAGGTCCTGAGGGAGCTTACCCTGGATGTGGACGGTCACTCTGTGGATGAGCTGGTCCGGCATTGGAACATCTTGCTGGAGGAGGCCATTGACAGGGTGGCTCCGAGGCGCCTTCTGCCTCGGTCTCGTCACCGCAGGACCCCTTGGTTTACTGAGGGGCTGCGGTGTATGAAGCGTGTGGGCAGGAGGCTAGAGCGACGCTGGCGTCGGACTCGGTCTGTCTCCGATCGTCTTCTCCATAGGGCCCATTTGCGGTCCTATGTGGAGGCTGTGAGGACGGCGAGGAAGGAATTCCTCGCCGTCCTCATAGCGTCTGCGAAGTCGCGTCCAGCGGAGCTGTTTCGGGTGGTGCGGGGGCTGGTGAGTCCGGCCTCCCTCCGCCTGGATGGGGACTTGTCCCGGGCCCGCTGTGAGGAGTTTGTCATCTACTTCGCAGACAAGATCGCTCGGATTCAGGCCGATTTCGACGCTGGGTTGATAGCAGTAGGGGAAGAGCGCGGGGGGGCGGAGGGTCCGTCTGGTCCATCTTTATGGGGTGAGTTTCAGGAAGTGACGCCAGCCGATGTGGTGGATGTCCTGGGGTCTGTGAGGGCCACGTGTTGTCAACTAGATCCATGCCCGTCCTGGTTAATAAAAGCTTCCGGGGAGACGTTGGGGACGGTGCTGGCGAGGGTGGTGAATGCGTCCCTTCGGCAGGGGAGGTTGTCGCCTTGCTTAAAAGAGGCTGTGGTGCGCCCCCTGCTGAAAAAACCATCGTTGGACGTAGACGCGCTCGCCAGCTACCGACCTGTCTCTAACCTTCCCTTTTTAGGGAAGGTTATTGAGCGGGCAGTGGCGCTCCAGCTCCAGGGTCATCTAGATAATATCGGGCTCCTTGACCCGTTTCAATCTGGGTTCCGCCCCGGCTATGGCACCGAGACGGCGTTGGTGGCCTTGGTGGACGACCTCCGCCGGGAGATGGATGCGGGATGTTCGACATTTCTCATCCTGCTCGATCTCTCGGCCGCTTTTGACACCGTGGACCATGGGCTGCTGTTGAGACGACTGCGTGACCGGGGGGGTCTGGACGGGACTGTTCTTGAATGGTTCCGTTCATTCCTCTCGGGGAGGAGCCAGCGGGTGGTGTTGGGGGAGGAAACATCGAGCCCCCGCGCCTTACCGTGTGGCGTTCCGCAGGGATCGATCTTGTCTCCATTATTATTTAACATCTATATGCAGCCCTTGGGGGAGGTCGTGAGAGGGTTCGGGGTGCGATGTCACCAGTATGCTGATGATACTCAGCTGTACCTCTCGTTTTCTACTGACCCAGACCCTGCTGTCTCGGTGCTATCCCAATGTTTGGAGGCCGTGGCGGATTGGATGCGGCGGAGCAGACTGAAGCTCAACCCAGATAAGACGGAGGTGATGGTGGTGGGGAGGGCGAAGGGGGTGGTGGCCCCCCTGGTTGGGGGGGTTTGCCCCCCTGTAGCTCAGCAGGTCCGGAGTCTGGGGGTCATATTGGACGCAGACCTGCGGCTGGAGCGGCAGGTGGAGGCAGTCGCTAAGGCTGCCTTCCGCCAGCTTTATCTGGTACGTAGGCTGCGTCCGTATGTCTCTGGCCCGGACCTGGCCTCCCTCATCCATGCCTTCGTCACCTCGCGGCTCGACTACTGCAACGCGCTCTACGTGGGGCTTCCCTTGTTCTTGGCCCGGAGGCTGCAGCTGGTGCAGAATGCGGCGGCTCGTCTTCTTACGGGGACGGGTCGCCGGGAGCACATTACACCGGTGCTCCGAGCTCTGCACTGGCTGCCGATAGTGTGCCGGGCCAAGTTCAAGGTCCTAGTGATGATCTACAAAGCCCTATACGGCCTTGGCCCCTCATACCTTAGGGACCGCCTCGCCCTTCGCGCCCCGGAACGGCTCCTGCGGTCTGCCGGGGGTGCCCTCCTGGAGGTCCCCCGTGTTAAGCGGGGGGCCACGATGGAGCGAGCATTCTCGGTGGTAGGGCCGCGGCTGTGGAACTCCCTTCCGGAGGAAGCTCGCCTGGCCCCAAGCCTTTTGACATTTCGGCGGAACTGTAAGACCTGGCTGTTTGCCCAGGCCTTCGGGAGGGAGGGGGGGGGGGTGATTTTAATCCCCCGCCCATTTATTTATTTGTTTTTCTAGCTCTGTTTTATATGATGTGTTTTAGATGATGTATTTTATATTTATATTTTTAAGTGAATTTTAATATTTTATTATTGTTGTTAGCCGCCCCGAGCTGCATTGCAGGAGGGGGCGGGATATAAATCTGTAAAATAAATAAATAAAAAATAAATATGTGTCAAGCTCTGATGTAAAGCCAGAGTTTGCTCCATTGCCATGAGTGCAGTTATATTTATTTTCTGCTTTCTAATGTTGTTGTTAACAGTAACTGTAATGACAATCAAAATGATGGTTATTTGAAATGTACATAACGTGTACTGCTTGCTTTTATGTTTGCATTTGTAAAACTGCTGGCAGACAGACTTCCGCATGTTGCTCTCAATTTTTGCATTTCCTATAATTAGAGCAATGATGCTAGTATTAATTGAGAACAAAGCAGTGAAGCAGATCAGACTAACTGCCAGTAGGTTTGGACAAACCTATGTTGTTTTACCACCACTGTAGCTTTCTTTTCCCACAAGCCCTGTGAACTTTAAGGACTAGAAATATAAGAGATACCATACCTGATAACAGAGAGAAAGGAAAAGCTTAGGCAGGGGGTAGGAAGCCTGGGCAGGGACAGAGGAAAGAAAGACTTTCACAAATCAGAAGGGGGGGAAAATTGCATTGGTATTGTACTTAGAAAGAGATAATGTGGAAAAGAGGTGAGAGCAGGTACAGAAGTAGCAAGTATACCTGGAGCAAGAAGGACAGGGGAAAAAAAGATATGGCCTAATTAGAAGAAAAAAGAGAGAGACAGATGATGGGGGGAAGCAAAAAAGGGGTCAAAGATACCAGTCGGGGAAAAAAAATAATGAAGCTAAGGAAAATTAGCAGGACAGATATGAGGCTAAGAATATGGTGTCTTCATTCATGCCACTATGAATCATGAGAGTAGAATGTTTAGGCTGATTTAATCATCCAAGGAATGTATCATTTCCTTCCTAGTTCCATCATAATTATTGAGGCACCAGCGACAGAAAAAAAAAGTGAAGTTCTTGAGTATTAGAACGACTCAGGTCTACAGGGAGCAAAAGTGCATAAGGGATGAAATATTAATATATTTATAGTTAACTAGACCTACATGGATATGTGCTTGTGAGAAAGACTTAAATTTAGGTCTATATAGATATCTGTCTGTTCACTGAAATATAGGCCCTTTTTACACGGCCTCTCCCACTCATGAACATGCAGAGATCTGCATGTTCATGAGTGGGCGCGATCTGTGTGAAGGATGCAACACGGGCATGTGCGGTGAGTGGGGTGTGTGTGCACTCCCGCCTAACACGCATCCCCACTCACCCCCATGCACGGAGCAACCGGAGAAAATGGCCTACCCACCGTGCACCACACCTCCCCCACCTGGTGGTGCAGTGTAAAAATGGCCATTGATCTAGCAAATAATCTAGAAGGTTTCTAATATTTAGTGATATTTAGACGATATGTATAAATGCTAACTCAAATCAGATTATACTATGCTGAATCTCATTTTTTGTGCTGAAAACATAAATACTTCAAAGACAAGAATGTACCAACAGCTACATTCAGTATCATCAGCATCTTTATTTCACTTCCTTTAGCAAAAACTACATATGGATTTAATTAGGACTGAAATGAAATCTTCAGAAAACTTGAGAAATAGCCAAATATTATGGTACTCGGTTTAGAAAGTCTGAATTCTGAAGTTCCGAGGACCAAGGCCATTATTCAGGAAACTTCAGAAACAGCTGCGCATGTGGGAGCTGGTGGGCAGTTGAGCTTCTTCTGGAAATGAAACTTAGTGCAATATTTGGTAGGAAGGGGCTATGGGATTGACAATTGAGTGATGGTAAGCCAGATGGCAAGTTTTGAATGGCTGGACAAGTGAGTTGCCAAGCTGTTGATTGGCTGGCAGGGCAAAATAAAAGTGTCTAAAGCCATTTCCCCCATTCTCTTTGATGAATTTGGCTGTGTGCTACAGTGCTGCTGGATCTGTAAGTAATCAGCTGGGGTGTGTGTGTGTGTGTGTGTACACCTGTCCTGTCCTGCTTTGTCCTGTCCTGTCCACAGGGCAAATGCTGGGGGTTGCGGGTTACGTTTACCTTTACAATGCCATGTAGTTTTTTAAAAAAATAATAATAATTGGGTGCCACATTGCTTCTAGTTCTGCCTGCTGCTTGGCTGACACTTGGCACCATGAGGCCAGAGGGACCTCTCTGCGTGGCTCCACTTCCCATTGCCTGGTCTGTTCAAGTTACCAGTGTCACAGTACCAATGCCATGCCCACAGTACTATTTGTTACAGTCCTAGGTTTTATGGTACAAATATTACCACATTTTATATTCAGAACTTAGAAGTGCAAACACAAAGGGTGAAAGCAGACATGACGCTAACTCCACTTTAACACCACTTTAACATTTCTTATACATGTTGCAGGGCTGCATAGGGCACCAATACAGCCCTGTAACATGCATAAGAAATATGAAAACGGTGTTGAAGTGGAGTTAGCATCAGGTCTGCTTTCACCCAAAGAGTGCAATAGGAGTTCATGAGAGAATAAAGACAGATAATTTATGATAAAAGCTTCAAAATGATCTTGTGGCTTATGCTTTATTATTGTAGAAATTCTTATTTGTCTCATATGTTTCAGTACTTTTTCCTGGTGCTTTAAATAGGCAGAAGAATATGGATGAACTTGTGCCTTAAGTGAGTTGTATCTTGCTAGTGAGAACTCTCAGAACAGTGAAATGCAGTAAATATTCTCCTAGTACAATGAGAGATACCACTGCTAATTTAATAAATAATTAGCATATCATTTGACATTATATGTATGGATATAATACATTCACATTTCCAACTGGGTTTGAAGCAAGCTTACCAAGAAAAACTCAGACAGAGACAAAAGACTACATCCAAAGTAATTCTATTGGAGATTTGTCACCACACCCCGGAATGAGACAAGGACACATAGTTGGATTTTAATGGTTGTACTCTTTATTGCCAGATTCAAATCAACAAAAAGAGGAAGAGTGACTCTGTCCTCCCCCTCATCATCAGGATCCAGCTTAATTAAGTAAACAGCAACAAGAATCTAAATGTGGGCTTCCTGAGGTAATCTCAGGTTCACAGCCCAACTGCTCTTAAAACTAAGTGCACCTCCTCTTTTTCCCCAGCAGCATTAAGCCCCCTGGGGTGGAAGGGTGAATTGGATTCCTTATTGGTTTCCTTGTGATGAAGGCTAGTGGTGGGACCCCGGGCCCATTACCGGCTACCGGATTTACCGGTTACCGGTTCTAGGAAAACCGGATTCCCGGATTAAATCCGGTATGCCGGTACCGGATTTAATTAATTGGTTTCAATGGGGCGCTGTGTCCCCATTGAAACCAATGAAATATCCCTCCCCCTCCCCCTCCCAGGCTGCGCGGGTGGAAGGGGGGACACCCCCCACCCACCCTGCCCAGCCTGGCTTTTTGTTTAAAAAAA
>QEPC01008858.1:2591151-2606129 GCA_003113815.1 Sphenodon punctatus
GTGGGTAGATGGAGATCGAGGACTTTTAAATCTTTCTTCTGTCCTCTGCAACATAAAGAAACTAGCCTCCAGTGGTGAGGGTTCTGATGTTTTTTTTTTAACCTTTTAAAATTTATATTCTGTGATTTTCAGGGTCAGACCAGGCAGCACCAAGGAAGCTTGTGTTGATCCTCAGGCACAGTTTCATCCACTGGGCAGCAAAAATGGCCAAGCATACCAGCTGGGGTTCACAGTTCGGCTTAAGCTCCAGTCCAGAGTGGAGTTAGTTTGGAGAGGAAAAAAGGGAGTGTTGTGGGCCCAACTGATGCCAATGGTTCTGGGTTTAAGCACAAAGGTGTGACTTGATGTGATAGTTATATATCTTGGTGAAAATTATTTCTGCAGGGGTTCGGGTTTGAACCACTCAATAATGATCAGGTAGGATTGGTTACACTTGAGGGAGCTCTTTCCATGGCTGAGGTTGGTCTTTACTCAGATTTTGCTGAGGAGGATCTGGCTGAGGGATTTAGACCCAAAAGGGGTGGACAAGACTAGGAAGAGTGTAAACTGAGAGGTTAAGAATGTTTTTCTCTGGTATGGTGGTGACTTGCTGGAGCACGAGTCCATCCATTGGATGAAGCCTGAGCTATTATGGGATGATGAAGTCCATCTGTCAGAGCTGATCATGAACTTGTACCTGAGCTCTTTGAAAGGAATCCTGGCCAGCCTGGGTCGGGTCTGGGTGGGGGTAATCAAGCCAAGCTAATGCTGGCTGCAATTTTGTGGCAGCAGTCCTGTGCCTAAATAATATAAAAAAGCCACTGGATTCAATCTGGTAAAGTAAGGGAACTGGGTTAGAGAGGCACCTCAGTGGGAAGTGAGAGGTAAGATGATAAATCAGAGATATGTGACACATGACTCACCCAACTCTGAGGGGTGTTGGGGACTGTACTACTGGTAGGATACATGTGGTCCCCAGTTCTGGCTGGAACCATCAGTCCTTCCTCAGAACCCCCTAAAGGTGGGGGTCCAGGTTTTTAGAAAATGAATAGACTCGAATCTCCATTCAGTCTTATCAAGCTAAGGCACTAGGGATGGGTGAACGCGGTTCGGAAGTTTAGAGTTCGAACCGAACTCGACCAGTTTGGTTGACTGAACAGAACTTCCAAATCGAACTCGATTTTCGAACTGAACCGAATTTCCGAACTCAACTCTGTTTGCCCATCCCTAAAAGATAATATTCCATTTAGTTCAATGGGGTTTGAATTTCTGAACTTTGTTCGGAAGTTCAGAGTTCGGAGCAAACTCGAATAGTTCGGTTGACCGAACCGAACTTCCGAACTGAACCGAATTTCCAAACTGAACTGAACCGAATTTCCGAACTCGATTCTGTTCGCCCATCCCTGTAAGGCACTGGACTTGTTGAGGGAAGGGCTAGCTTATAATTATGGTTATTGTTAAGGTTTTTACCCTTTCCCCAATTTTCTACCACCCAGACTACTAATGTTGGTGAGTTGTCGCTATTTTCAACTCAAATAAGTTTCTGTTGCCTCATTTGTTTGCATGTGACAACTGGATTCTAGTCCAGACACTGCGTGACACTATGGGCAGTGTGTATGCGTGTTGTGGCACATGTAGGTGCACGTTTGCCTCACTGCACAGGACTGTGCTTAGGCAGGCTCAAAATTAAACTAACACTCTGAGGGAAATCTGGGCAAGCACATAGATTTTAGCTTCATGTAGAGGACTGAGATTTTGGGAAACAAGCTTCTGTGATCACTTCCTCTCTTCTTGCTTCTTCAGAAGGCATCTGCATCTGAGGATGTAATTTCTTCATAATAACACCAGTGAATGAAAATAAGGTAAACTATGCAAGTGGATTTATTCAAATACAGG
Source organism: Sphenodon punctatus (assembly GCA_003113815.1). Lineage (NCBI taxonomy): Eukaryota > Metazoa > Chordata > Lepidosauria > Sphenodontia > Sphenodontidae > Sphenodon > Sphenodon punctatus. Next base: position 2,593,027 of record QEPC01008858.1, read on the forward strand.
TTGAGGAGTGCAGTGCAATGATGGGATGCTTAATAATGTAGGAAAACACATAATTTCAACAATTACATGGGGGTGGTGTGAATAAACATTGCATAGGATTACTTGGGCTTCAGTCCTTGAAGCTTTTTGCTGGTGTAAGCCCCACTCACCTCAATGGACTTTGAGGATCATGCTTCCCTGACATCATTTCTGGGCAATCTGTAGAAATGTGCCGTCCAAATATTATGGGACTGAGTGTTCCAGCCTCTACACCTGAGTTGTTCTCCTACAACGTTACTCACACTGCACTTCCTGAGCTGCAGGTGGTTCTTAGCCTGTCACATGCAGTTCTTCATGGTGTTTGACTGGTGACACACTACAGCTCCAAATGTCAAACATCTGTTAGCACTAAGCAAACAACTGGCAGTTTCCACCCACCAGCTGTTTGGTGATAGTGAATAGGCACTTGGAGCTGCAGTCTGATCCCAGTATAAGTGATGGTGGCTGCTGTGGGGTGGGTTGTTGTGGCTCTTTGGGTCAACACTGACTGCTCATGTGGCTCCCAAGCCAGTCAGGACTGAATGTGTTTTTAAACAAGCAATGTTTGGGACGTGCATGTGTGTGTGTGTGTGTGTGTGTGTGTGTGGTTGGTGTGTGGGCTGGCATCAGGGTTCCCATGTGCATGAGGTGCATGGGGAGGGCTTCAAGTGAGCAATTCCCAGCATGGCTGCCCCATCCATGGAGGCGGCCACCTTGGCCTGCATGAGGCACTTTGGATTTTTCCAGATTGCTCTGTGCATGGCCATGGGTGGTCAGTGTGCGAGTCACGGAAAAGCGCCTCCCCAGGCACCAACTTCAACCAAACAGTTGGACGTGTGGACAGTGGTGGGCCATGCGTGGACACATCTCATTTAAAACACCCCTTGATGCAACCAATAGGTGAGTGGAAGTAGAAGGCTTTCTAAGTTAGGGTGTGACCTTTTCAAGACAGTGTTGTTTACTGACATTCCTGAGCTGCAGAGAGGCAATGTCATGGCCAAGCCAGAGAAGCATATTTGACGAACATTTATTTGAGCAACCTCCAAAGAGCAATATTCATTATAGATAATTGGCACCAGTGATCATTATTACTTAGCAAAATGTGTTATCTGGTTTCTTGCATTGTCTCCACATTTATCTTTCAGTGTGGACTTTCCCTAACTTTACTGCACAAAAGAACTAGAATGTCTAGAGCGGGATACTACAGCCGGTTACAGGATTGGAACAGGTATCTTTTGTCTTTGCTCCTAGCAAAGTATCTCTGTCACAGCACTGGCAGAGCAACAGACATGGCCGTGTCCAGGGGAACTAATATTAGCTTTGACTAAAAACAAGAGTCTGCTCTCAGGTTCACCAGTGTCAAACTGGCCTGGCTCCTATGGATTTAAACCAGAATTTGGTACTAGGTCTCTCCCATATTCATGTCTAGAGGCCATTTTTTTGAGATCATTGGGATTTATACATGTAGAGAATTATACAAATTATTTACATACATCAGTAGGAAAGGCTGTTTTTTTGTGTGTTTTTTAAAAAAAGGTTAGTAAAGACTGTAATAGAGATGTCAGAGGGGATGCCTATTACTCTATAAATACAATGTTAGTAAAGACTGTAATAGAGATGCCAGAGGGAGATGCCTATTACATCTCCTACTTACATAGGTGCAGGCGTGGCCAGACTTACGGTGCACACAATCCACTTAGTCCAAGCATGAACCTCAGGTCCTTAGATGATCTACCAAAACACCGCATGCTGCCTCTGGTGCTCCAGGCTAGGATCCCTCCTGCAAGACACCACAGCAACCGGTCTCAGGAGTGGAGTGGAGCACTACCCTTTAGAAGGAGCCTTCCCTGCTGCACTGGAGGAGATCTCCTTGCCTGTCTCCTCTCTGGAGACACTCCCTGGGGTGACATCTCAAAACATAAGCATCTCTGACACATCAGCTCTGAAGGTTTTTATAGAGAAGAAGATTCAATATAGGGAGACACAATTTCTGTAAGGGTCCTGATGCTATGTCTCTACCACATCTAACTAGGTGGGCTAGTACCCCCTTTCAACCAGAGAGGGAAGAGCCATATCAGTGGGGATGGGGCAAAAGGGCTGTTATGCCCTTTTCTCATGTAACCCCACCCTTACAAAGCATTGTGATGTCATGATGCTCTACAGGAGGTGGGACCATGTCAGAAAGGGGCAGGTTAATTGGGTCTGTCATGCCCCTTTCTGACGTAATCCTGCTCTATAGGATTGGGGCGAGATTTGAATAAACTATACCCTTATTTATCCTGGGCTTAGCACAGTGACCCATGTCCTGGTGACCATGAGGCTTGATTTTTTGTGTAACTCCCTTTTCTATGGGCTGCCAGCAGTGCATATCTGTTGCTTGCTGCTTGTTCAGAATGCGGCAGTGTAGTTGCTTACTGGTTTGGGCAGCTGTGATCATATTATGCCTGACCTCTGTTTTCTGCATTGTCTGCCTGTAAAGCAACAGACTGAATTTAAGATTGTGCTGCTGGCTTCCAAGGCCCTGAATGGTACAGACTTTGGCTATATTTGAGACCTGCTCTTGGAACCTCACATAGATAGTTATCTGAGCTCAGAAACCACCCACTGTTTGGGGATCCCACCATTGTGTCTTAAGTCAGTGTGTAACTGGGCCTTTGCTGCAGGGCCAGACTTGGGGAAAGACAATCTAGGCACTAGATTTGGGTGGCGGTTTTAGGGGGTCGGGCAGCAAATTCTCCATTTTGAAGTCAGCGAGAGCCATTAACCTTAATAGGTTCAGGGTGCAACGATTAATGGCCCATCCGCCATCCTCTGTTTGATCAGGGCAGGACCTCACCTCCTCCACATGGAGAGGAATGGCATGTTTGTAAGAAGTTGCCCTGCCTTTGGAACCACCCCTGCCCCTTTGCTGCTTGGCAGCCAGTGGGAAGCCATGGAACAAGGTGCTTATGTCTAAACCCGGACAATTCTGCTACAGTCTGTTTGGAGCCATCTGGAGCCTTGGGCTCAGCTGCAATGGGATCATTAGCATTTCAAAAGGAGGGAGAGATAAGGGGGAACAGGTAGGACAGAGTTAAGCATTTAGAAATGGAGAGGAAACTTGAGAATACAATGGCAACATGAAGGGAGGCAGCTATTAACCAATAATCTTAAAATTAATGAGGAAATAGTTTTAATAGCAAGTTGGCTGATTTTTCTCTGCTTATTCTCCCCAATGGAAGGTGGCCCAGTAAGAGAGAGCCAAACTACTGACTACTAAGCTAGATCTTATCCAGCTTGATCGGTGTTGATTCAGTTCACTGAATCACAGTTTATTTATTTATTTATTTATTTATTTGTTATTGGCAGAGTTCAATCCCATCCCCATCCTAGTGCCCATCCCCCACCCCATCCGAGTACCCAACCCAGGGCCTAGCCCAGCCATCCCAGCCCAGTCCAGACCCCAGCCCAGTCCCAGACAGAACAAGACCAGCCAGCCAGGGTCTGAGGGTGATGCCAGGCTGAGTTTCTTGGGCAGCAGCTGAGGATTTCCCCATTCTTGGTGAGTAGGATTTTTTATTATTATTATTTTGTGTTTTAATATTTATTTTCTTTTTTAAAAATGTATTTTCTTAATCTCCCCCCCCCCCCAAAGGGCGTGCCCTTGGGGGCATGGCTTCAGGGGACAGCAGCCTCACGAGTGTCTAGGACAGCAAAAATCCTAAATCCAGTCCTGCTTTTCTGCCTCCAGTGCGGGACTCCTCAGTGTGGAGCTTGCTCCCTCTGGATGTCTGTCTCAGTTCCTCCCTCCTCACCTTAAAAAGCACCTGAAAACTTATTTATTCTCCAAGTGCTTTTAGGATCCATTGCTAGTTCCCCCTTAATGTGTTATTTTCTCCCCGTTACTCCTTCCCCTTTTAAATTGTTTGTTCACAGATTTATATTTTAAATGGATTTTATACTTTATTGTATTTTTATGCTGTAAGTAAAGCACTCCGAGCACCACTTGGCACGGGGTGCTATAAAAATAAAAATTATTATTGTTATTATTAAACTCCCTACGGCTTTTATCCTTTCTGATGTGGCTTCCCCCTGCCACCTCTAGAAGCCCCAGTTCTCTGTGTTACTGAGGGCTTTCCATTGCAATCCAGAGACTCTGGGTCAAAACATAGAGCCTTTGGGCAAAATCTGAAGAGGCAGCATCTCTACATCTAACCCTTCCCTCTACATCAATGGGAGTTTAACAGCACAAAGAATACAGGACTGGCTCTTTCCTCAGTATACAACCTCCACCTACAGTTTGTATCGGTGCTAAAGGGGGTCTCAGATTTGATCTTCCACAACCTTCCCTAAATGAATCTCTTCCTGGAAGGCAACTAAAGCAGATTCCAAGAAAGTCTTGTCCTTAACCAAATATTTTGGCTACCCTTATTCAAAGCAGCTTACTGGTGGATTAGCACAATTTGTTCCATGTGCAAATGTAGGCACTAGGCACACTACATTTCTTTATGAATTTATGATGTCCCAGTTCAACAGGGGCCTAAAACCCTTGACACATCCACTTTCGCTGATTCAACCGTAGGGCTAATCATTTGTGAAAACCTTTCTCAAATCCTTGATTGCACGATGTATATTAATTCCCACTTTTATCTAGCCTGCCCTTCCTGTCCCTTAGTTTTCATATCTTGGCTTCCTTTTATGCCCCTCTCCACTGAGTATTATGTGTGCTGAGAGTACTACATTTTTTCTCTCAAAGTACAGATTTTCAGTTACCTTGCCATAGTTTCTTCAGGGCATGGAGGACATTTTAGATTCTTTACTCTTCCAGTGGCGTGAGCACCACTGCCTCCAAATGGCCCTGATCTTCCATGTTTTAATGTCACTGATGTCTACTGAGTTTGTGGGAGAGTATGCTGCAGCTGATGTCTGTGAAAATATTGCTTTTAGTTGCTTTAGTTTTCACAGTCACCATTGAATATATAACTTTGCTTTATGCTCTTTCCTCACCTTTTTGTTTCTCCAATGATGCTAAAGCTTAGTTATAATAAATAATTATAGTTATAATCGTTATAATTATTATTATAACAATATATAATATATTATAAATAATGTTTATTGATTATATACATAATAACAAAATAATATAATGCCTTTACAAACAGGAAGGTGTAAGACTTTCCTGTTTGTAAAGGCATCTGGCGGGCAGGGATGGGGGGGGTTGTTGGTGGGGGGGTTTGGGGCAGGGATGTGAGGGGAGGTTGGATGTGAGGAATGGGGAGATGGTATTGGGTGGGTTTTGTGGGAGGTTGTGGAAAGGTTTGGGGATATTTTTTTTTAATTTACTGTTTTTTATGGTTTGTGGGTCACCCTGAACCTATGGAAAGGGCAGCATAAACATTTCATTAAATAAATAGTAAATATTATAAACAACAAATAATATATTCTATTTATAATATATAATATAATTATATATAATCATATATAATAGTTATTTATAATTATTTATAATTAGTTATAATAAGTTGCAACTGCAACTTCTTGGATGTATTCCTGTCTCTCCCTCTGTTTCCCTGTCCTCCATATTCCCTCCCTTATCTCTTATACTGTAAGTCCACTGGGGCAGGGATCTGTCTATAAGTGCTGACTGTAAAGCACCAGGTACATTGGCGACACTATATAAATACTTTAATAATAATAATAATAATAATAATAAATAATTAATATAATCTGAAGGGGTAACTAAAAATCAGTTACTATATATTCATTTTAAAGTGTGGTATTCTGGCTAATAAGGAATAATTGGAGCCAATATGCAGGTTATAGACCACTTTACCAGCCTCCAGACATGTCTGTTCAGTTATTCCTGCTAAACCCACTTTCTGCGTATGTCTTTTCAGCTACTGCTACAGTAACCATAATGTTAACACTGAAAAGTCTTCTTTTTTTTCTGCTAGACTGATTTTGTTTCAGGACTTGTCATCCTTCTGAAAAGGTTTTCATTTTTCAGTCTGGTTGGCTGAAGAACTGTTTGTTGGCTATATAAGAGCCTAACCAGCTCAGTATATGGATCTGAGGAGGATTACTAAGGATTCTAGGGCATTTTGCTTCTGTCCAAAATTACTCTTAGTTGTAGGTATCAAATAGCCTGGCTGTGTCTGATGGATCAGGTGACAGAATGAGAGTGGGAGAGTGAGAGTAAAAGGGATAAGGGAAGGATCGAGGACAAAGAGAACATCATAAGGCAGTAGCAGAAGAGATGGGAAGAAAAAGGATCAATATCCTACTTACAAACTTTTATTCATATAGTTTGAATATGAAAATTAAGTGAGAGCAGGCGCTTAGCTAGCTTGGATCGTGCAGAAGATGGAATGGGCCCCCGCTCAGTGGCACAGGACACAACCTAGAGGCCCCCCCTCCCAGGCTTGTAGGCCCAGGTACAGCTGCACTGCCTGTCCCTATTAAAGCTATCTATGGCCACTGAGTGCGACCCTCCTTGCAAAAACAGAAAAATCAGGACAGTGTTGCACCATTGTAGCTAAATAATAACTCACACACATAATATTAAACAAAACTGATTTGGAAGAAATGGATCTTGGTGCAAAGACTTCTTTTCAACTGTAGAGAAAATGAATTGAGTGACTTCATTATATTCCTACTCCATCACTTAAACCTGTGAGTTCATTTTTGGTAATGGCTGTTCAAGAGATGCTCAAAACAGCCACAGCAAAGGTGTTCTGGATCAGAATTGAGAGCCTTTTTCAGAACTAAAGAAGAGAAAGAACTATGAGAGAGAGAACTACCTGTGCTACACAAGATTTAATGTATTAAGTCACGTATGCCTGAGTAGTCACCTCTTGGTTTGGTACCATAGCAGTGATGTAAAGGCCCTTTAAATAAAGGTGATAAAGCTACAAGCTGGTTTGTGCAACTGCTAGTGCATTTTGCAATATGATACATCCTGTGCCATTGGGCGGGGACCCATTCCATCTTCTGCATCAGGACACGATCCAAGCTAGCTAAGCGCCTGCTCTCGCTTAATTTTCATATTCAAACTATATGAATAAAAGTTTGTAAGTAGAATATTGATCCTTTTTCTTCCCACCTCTTCTGCTACTGCCTTATGATGTTCTCTTAGACCCATTAGAAAAGGGTCTAAGGCTCAGGAGCCATGAGTGGCTCTCGGGCAGTTTAAGTGTGGCTCTTGGTTAGAACTGGTCCTGGGGCCCACACTGCCTGTTCACTGCACTGAGTCTCAGCAGCTGAATTGCAGCTGCTTCTCAGAACCTCAGCAGCCTGCACTGTAGAGCATCATCTTCACCAGTCAAGCATGAAGCAGGCTCTGCTCTGCTTGGGAGGTGCTTCGAAGAGGCACATGCATGTGTCATGTGGCTCTTGGCCATAGAAGATTTAAGGATGTGGCTCTTGAGCTTGGGAACTTTTCCCACCTCTGCACTAGCTTTAGCTGGAATGGGAGAAGGGAACCATTGCATCAGAGTGAGAGAGAGAATGAGAATCAAGATATTAAATGATTCTTTTCATGATGTGGATTACGCTGGTATTAATAGGGTGTTTACCACCCAGCTGACAGGTCGCCATGGCTCATGGCCCCCACCGCAACTCTGGAGTGGGTTGAGTGAAGTGGACTATCAGACATGATACCTCACTTTACTCTGTTTCTGGTGGCTGGTAGGGGTGTGTAGTTCGTTTTCATTATATTGATAATGGTAACAAAATTCAATTTCGTTATTGTTATTGCAATAACAATAATGAAGATAAATAATAACAAAATTAATAATGATAACGGAAGTCATTATTGATGTTGCTGTTCCCTAGCAGGTGTTTTTTGGAAAGAAATGTGGAAAGGGGAGGAGGGAGCAGACATCTCGGAGCCAGAAAAAGTGCTGAACTCTTGAACTGGGCCTGTGATGGGACTGGAATGACCTGATGGATGTAATCGCTGGCCAACGAGCAGCGCAAGCAGGTCCTAGGCAGTTGCATGACACCCAGTGATTGCTCAGTATCTCCTGCCTCCCAGAACCGGTCATGGGGGCTCTGGGGAGGGCACTACAACCCTTTATGTTGCAGGACCAGACTGTTTGACTCTTGTTCTGTGTTAGCTCTTGAAGTGTCAGGTTGCTTTTACAGAACTCTGGTGCTGCTTGCACAAAAAATCTTCTCCAGCCCTCAGTGTTATACCTTACCTTTCCTTATACCCTTTACTTGACCTTTTCCCTTCCCCTGTCTGTCTCCCATTGAACAGACAGACAGACACTAGGCTTTTTATTATACATATTAACATTATAGGATAGGAATAGGATAGATACGTAAACAGAACACATAGCAGACAGAAGTTTGTTGATATAGATACTTAAATAGGAATATATTGCATATAGTGTCAGTTATTAGGTGTAAGTTTAGGTTAGATATACATACAGTTCACACACACACACACACCCATACTCTGAGACGTTGGGCAAGACTGTGCTGAGCACAGCCCCCCACATCAGACGTGGGGGTGGGGGAGATTTTCCTGGGCCCATCTGACAGTGCTTTCTCCCCCTCCCTGTGGTAGAGGGAGAGGGGTCAGGGATCCCTCCTCATGCTTCTGGCCCAGGGGAACACAGTCAAAGGCCTCCATCTGGTGGTTGATTTGGCTGGAGACAGATTAGGGCTGCTTCTTGTATACCGCGCACCTACCTGTACAGCAGCATCCTACACACTCTAGTGGAGTTGGTATCGGAGGTGGTCTTGTGGTCCCCAAGAGCAATTGTTCTGGGGGACTTCAACATTCACACCGAAACCAGCCTTGGGGGAGCAGAGCGTGAGTTCATGACCACTATGGGACTGTATCACTTGGTTGGTGGCCTGACTCATGATACCCCAGACCTGATTTTTTGCACCAGCCTTGAGGCGGTGTGTGTGTGTGTGTCTGTTGATGGGGGAGGTGTCAGCTGTGCCCTTGTCATGGACTGATCATTACCTCCTTCAGACCTGTCTCCTGGCACACATCTGCCCTGGAAAGGTGCAGGACCAGTTTGGTTGTTTTGCCCCCGGAGACTTATGGAACCTGAGGGGTTCCAGAATGCTCTAGGGAAGTTACACTCCGATCTCAATGACTGTTCGCTCGATGACCTTGTGGCTTTCTGGAACACCTTGCTAACTGAGGCCATTGACCGAACAGTTCCTAGACATCTGTTCCCTGATCACCAACACTGCAGGTCTCCCTGGTTTATGGAGGATCTGCAGTGGATGAAACAAGAAGTGTGGTGGTTAGAGCGATGGTGGCGTCATTCTCATGCTGAAACTGACCGATTGCGACATAGAGTCAGTTTATGTGCCTATGCCATGACTGTTTTGGCAGCAAAGAAGAGGTTCTTTGCTGCACTCATAGCGTCCACAAAGTTGCATCCAGATGAGCTTTTCCAGGTGGTGAGGGGACTAGTCAGTCTGGCTTCTCTCTCTCCGCCCCCCCCACCCCGGCCCGGAACTAGAATTTTCCAGTGCTTGCTGTGACACTTTTGTCAACTTTTTTGTGGATAAAATTGCCTGAATTCACCATGAATTTGACACCGCATTTATGGCAATGGGAGAACCAGAGGTAATGGAGGCCTCGTCTTGTACTATTTTGTGGGATCAGTTCCAGTGAATATCGCCTGCTGATGTGGCAAATGTCTTGGGGGCAGTCAGGGCCACCTTTTGTGAATTTGATCCATACCCGTCCTGACTGGTTAATGCCAGCCAGGAGCCGTTGGGGCCATTGGTAGCTGGGGTGGTCAAAGCTTACCTTAGGGAGGGCAGTGTGCTGGACTGCCTCAAGGAGGCAGTGGTGTGGCCTCTGCCTAAAAAACTACCATTGGATGTTGCCTTCCTGGCCAGCTATCTGCCTGTCTCTAACCTTCCATTTTTAGGGAAGGTTGTGGAACCGGTCGTGACCCGGCAGCTTCTGAGGCATCTGGATTGTGTCAGTTTTCTGGATCCCTCATAGTCTGGCTTTCATTTGGGCTTTGGCACTGAGACTGTGCTTGTGGCCTTGGTCAATGACCTTTGCCATGAGTTGGACCAGTGTCATTCGACCCTGTTGATCATGTTAGATCTTTTGGCTGCATTTTATGCCATTGATCATGAGGTGTTGGTGACTCACTTGCGGGACCGAGCCAGAGTGAGCAGAACTGTTCTTGAATGGTTCCACTCTTTCCTAGCTAGGAGAACTCAGCATGTGGTGCTAGGTGATTGTTCATCTTTTCCCCGGAACCTAATGTGTGGAGTCCTGAAAAGTTCTATTTTGTCCCCTCTCCTGTTCAACGTGTATATGAAGCCATTGGGTGAGGTCATTCGAGGGTATGGTGTGTGGTGCCATCAGTACGCTGATGACACCCAACTTTACCTGTCTTTTCAACTGACCCAGAGCCGGCAGTCTCGGTGCTTACCCGGTGTCTGGCAGCTGCAGGGGACTGGATGAGGGTGAATCGTGTAGAATCCTGACAAGACGGAGGTGATGCTCGTGTGTAGAGCCGAGGGAGTGGTGGAACCCATCATTGACGGGGTCTGCCCTCCATTGGATCCTCAGGTCCATAATCTGGGGGTGATCCTTGACTCACGGGATTCACCTGGATGTCCAGGTGGAGGCCATGGCAAGAGGACCATTTCACCAGTTACATCTAGTGCAATGGCTTCAGCCATATGTCTCTGACACTGACCTGGCCACCATCATCCATGTCTTCATCACCTCAAGACTGGACTACTGTAACATGCTCTACAAAGGACTACCTTTGGTGATGGTCTGGAGATTGCAGTTGGTGCAGAATGTGGTGGCCCATCTCCTGACGAACAGGTCACTGAGAGCATATTACACCAGTGCTTTGTTCTCTTCACTGGCTGCCTATAGTGCAGCGGGCTTGAGTCAAAGTATTGGTTCCCCGGGTCCTGGACCCCAGACCTCATTCCCCGGGTCCTGGACCGGCCCTTGCGGTCAGCCAGGGATGCCTCCCTCAGAGTTGCCCGGGTCACGACAATAAGGGGGTGTTCTCAGTGGCTGCACTATGGTTGTGGAACTCCCTGCCGATGGAGGTCCATCTGGCTCCAGACCTCCCCTCTTGTAAGACCTGGCTGTTCCACCAGGCGTTTGGCAAGAGGGACGGTGAGGGTTGGGGGGAAGGGGGGTTGTGACTACTTATGTTTTGTGGTTTAAAATGATATTTTTATATTGTATTTTTATTGTGTGTGTTTTTATTGTATTTTATCATGTTGTAAGCCACCTTGAGCTTCTGTGGCAGGAGGGGGTGGCTAAGAAATCCAAGTGAATAAAATATAAATAAATATGAGTAATTTTTCATATTATCATTGTGTACTTATTATTACTACTGCATTATAATGAGAAAGGGAAGAAGCAGTTCAACTTCTGAGAAGTCTGGGGCAGGTGTCGGATGGCACTTCTGCCACTGGAAACGATACGGAAAACAAAATCTTTTTTATTGCTCAAAATTGATACCGATAACACCAATAACGTAATGAAAACAACAGTTTTTAATAACGGAAAACAAAAAACAACATGGGTCCTTGGTGCACACCCCTAGTGGCTGGTTCCCAACTATGGTGGAGCTTAGCCTGGGCTGGGCTTGGCGATTTCCCTACCTCACAGCCCGGGCTAAACTTCACCACGGACAGGAGCCAGACTGTAGTGAAAGCATAACTGAAAACACCCATAGAATCGCAGAGCTGGAAATAACCCCAAGGATTACTTAATCCAGCCCCCACAGTACCTACACCATCTCTGAAAGATGTTTCTCTAATCTGTCCTTAAAGGCCTCAAGTGATGGGGCTGCTGCCTTTACAGTCTCCCTTGGCAAATTATTTCACTATCTGTATTGGGAGTTCAAAATTTCTTCCTAATATTTAGCCTAAACATTGGCCTTTTTCACACGGATGTCACCCACCCATCTCCACCCATCGGATGGGTGGGAAAGCATCCATGTGAATGGTGCCAGGTGGGTGTGTGCGCTCCCGTGACCAACCCATCCACACTCATGGAGCACCCAGGAAGGAGTCATCATGCTTCGTGGGTGGAGATGGGTGTTGAACACACAGCCATCCATGTGAATGGGGAAGCACACCCACCCACGGGAAGGGTGCAGAGACCAGTGAGAGACGGCTAGAGAGGCACTGCAGGAGTCCACAAGCAGACACACCCACCAGGAGAGACGCTGAACACCCAGCCATGAGCCCTTAAAAGAGAAGTGAGTGAGGAAATAGGTGTGCTGACTCCCAACACGTCAGGCAGAAAAGTCACAGACAAGGCAAAGGGAGTCAGTGCCATGCCACAAGCAGGAAGAGGCAGGGTGAGCTGAGGGACCCCGAGCCACCCAGGGGAGGAGGGCCCAGGCCACTGGCACCAGGGAGGGGGCCCCAGGATGCCTACTGATAGTTCTCCTGTTCTGACACAGAGGAGAGTGTGCAACACAGCGCCAGCTGTACCCCACCCCCAGCAACAGCAACACGTCCCAGGGTGGAGAGAACCTCTGACAGTGAAGTAAGACAGGGGAAACCCACCCACACAGGGGAGGGGGGAGGGCACAGACAAGCCCCAAGCACATGCCGGGGTACTGCTGGGCAGACCGCTGACCGCTCCACCGCCCCCAACAGAAGAACATCCACACCCTGGAGCACAGCAACACGGGGGAGACAGCCAAGGTGGGCCTCCGTGGCAGTCAGGTAAAACAGCGGGAACCCCTGGGAAGGGGAGGTCAAGGAACACCCCACAGCACCAACAGGGGTACAGCAGAACAACAGCTCACCCAGATTCATTCCCCCAACAGAAGAGCACCTACTTCACTGCCACCACAGCCATCGGGCGGGCCCCAGGCAGCAAGGCTGGATGGCCCCCCCGAAGATTTGCCCCAAAAGGGGAACCCCTTGATCAGGGATGAGACCCTGGACTTCATACATCTGTGGCAGACCTGGTGTGCTGTTTCAAGACAAAACATGTCTACGAAGCCATCTCCCAGGAGATGCAGTGCACGGAGTACAATAGGGATGGGGCCCAATGCATGTAACAGGCAAAGGACTTGAGGTCCGGATATAAACATATCAAGGACAACAATTTTAAATCC
>QEPC01008858.1:2606229-2650452 GCA_003113815.1 Sphenodon punctatus
GCCCATCCCTAGTTATCTCCTATTTTGTATTTGTACTTTTGATTTTTCTTTCCTATGTGCAATATTTTGTATTTGTCCTTATTGAATTTCAGCTTGGCTCTTTTCAGCCAAACTATCCAGTTTGAATTCTGATCCTAAAAGGTTCGAGGTGTTCTTCAAGACTTATCTGACATGCTTGCTAATGTTTTTATATTAGAAACACAAAGTGCTAACAATGTGTATAAGCTCTCTGGGATGAGGGCTGTGTGGCTGTCTTTTTAATTACTCATTTGCACAGAAGCTAGTGCAATTGAGCTCTGACCCCTGGTTTTCAGACACTATACCCACAGTATAAAATAATAAATAGTAATAATAATGTCTAAATAAATAAATGATTGTTAAATGCCCTCTTTCATGAATACTTAACACAAAGATTTTAAAAGAATAGAAGAAGATCTTATAAGGATGCCCTTAAAGTAAAAAGCCTTTGTTATAAATATAGACTATACACGTACAAGAGTATGTAAAGTATATAGTCACCTATTATCCTTGTAGACATTAATTTAGCTGAGGTAAAACTTCATTCCATTCCATGTGTGTGTACTTACGTAGCTTAACAAAAAATGATGAAGTTTACAAATCTCCTCAGTATTTTTAATATGATAATAAAACTACACTGTACTTTACTAAGACTTTCAGAGAGGCTTTCAAAGCATCTAGTAATCTCTGGTTATTATTGGTTAAACAGTAACTATTTGCAAAAGTGCTGTGCAGCTCAGAAAGGTACAGCATTGTCCCAGCCCGGGATAGCTCACAGTTAGAGCTCAAATAGGCATCAGATTTATTATTTGTATTATAATAAATATCTGAATAATACTTGCAACTAGAGCTGAAATGGGTACCTGCCCAAAGGACCAAATATGTTGAATCCAAACAACTTAACCTGAAATGAAAGAACTGAGGAACGAATACTACACATCCGATCTTCACTCGATTACCTGTTTTCACAATTTCCATCTTGTTTGTTTATTCATTTGTTTGTTTGTTCATTTATTTTGGCAATTTCCAGTTTCTACCATTCATTTTCCACCACTCATTTTCATTGTTCCTCATGAAAACAAATGGAAACCCAGAAATGAATAAGGCCACTTTTAAACGAGGTGTTGAAAAGTGCCTCCTGAACCCCGTGTTGAGAGAAAAGGCACATGGGGAGCGTTTACATGCTTCCCGCGCTGCCGGAAGTGATGTGCTCCCTGTTGCCGGTAGCGGCGGCGGCTGAAGATATGATGCTTTGAAGAGGCATGTTCTGAAAGCCTCACTTTTCAACGCAGGGCTCAGGAGGTGCTTTTCAGCGCCGCGTTTAAAAGTGGCCTTAGATAAAGAATTCTAACAAAAAACCTGAAATTGCAAACAAAATTGATCACTTGCATGTTTTGACGAATGTCATTCAGTGTGACTACAACCTGCTCAAAATCAACCCTCCAACCCCTTGAGTAGTTATTCTGCTTCTCATTTCACCACTAAGTGAAACCAAAACAGGTATTTTTTGAGTACTCCACTTCAGCTATTTTGTTTTATTCATTTTTTCAGTTCAGTTATTATTATTATTATTATTATTAATTTGTCATTTTGGTATTTTGGTCATGTCATTTTTGGCACTTGTGCATTCATAGTAGTGCTAATGTTGCTGAAATGATGCATCCCAAATACAAAATAACTTGAACCAAAAACCCTAATAGATATTGAAAATAGATACTTGATAGCATGGAAATTTTAGCGGATATTATCAGCTTTGCCATTTTTGATTTGGGCAGTGTAAATTCGATGGGTTTGCTTGGTTTTTCAGAGATTGGTTTCAGCTCTACTCAATGTCACGGGGGTAGGGGNAGATTGGTTTCAGCTCTACTCAATGTCACGGGGGTAGGGGGCTTGGGGGTCCACACTCAGGGACTCCAGTCACCGCTGTGGCTTATTCCTGGCTCGGGAGTTTACACGGAGGGTCAACTGCCTGCCAGGATAGAGTCGCAGCCTTGAGAGTCTATATGGACACAGGCCTCTATCATCATAGGGCGCCAGAGAGTCCAGGGAAGCCAAGCCTTTCCCCACGCACACAAAGGCCACAATCCTTCAGGGGATGAGGGGGAAGGGAAGGCATGGGGGAAGGTGCGTGGAGGGAAAGGTAAGAGGAGACCCAGGTGAGGGGGCGAGGACGAGGGGAACATACAACCAAGGGAGAGAACGCACCCAGGAATGGAGGGGGGAGGGGCAGCACACACTCACCAGGCACTCAGACATTTTGCACAATCTCCCGGGAAACAAGGACAGGATCAAAACAATGCTTGGGGCTGCAGAGGGAAAATCTCTCATGCTCTCGCTCTCTACTCGCACACCACAACAGGGAGTTCACTTAGCTGCAGTCATAAGAGGCCGGTCTGTCTGCGATCACCAGTGCCATGCTAGAGCCGGTGCTGGGTTTTATGAGGAAGGCCCCTCCCCCGTACGCGCTCACAAGTGCTCTGAGCATTGAAACAGGGGCGGGGGTGCCCCTTCAATGCTCAGCGGCATCAGGGGCGTGGCCCCAGGCGTTGCAGTGGGGTTCACCGCCCTGGGAGACGCTGCGTGCTGCTCTGCTGGAGGCAGGGCTATACTGGCACGGGCCCCGTGGAGGCGCCGTCGGGGGGTCAGAAGTCATGACCAGAGCCTCTGCATGGAGGTGGGGCTCACAATACCCCCCCCAGAGGCTGCCGGCCCAGGGTCCAGGAGGGTCCAGGTTTCAAGGGGTGGCAGAGGTGCATCAATCGGGGAGCCGTAACACTGATGGCGGGCTCCCATGGCCATTCCTCCGGGCCATACCCCAACCAGTCGACTAGGTAGTGTAACCTGCCATGGACCATCTTTACATCCAGGATCGCCTTAACCTTGAATTCAGGGCCGGCGGCCGTAGACACCATGGGACCTGGGGCAGAAGCTGGGGAAGCCTCCTGCATGGAAACAGCATTCTTCAAGAGGGATACGTGAAAGGTGGGGTGGATGCGGAGGTGAGGGGGCAGTTTCATGGTGTAAGTGATGTCATTAAGGTGGCGTAATATAGGGTATGGGCCTACATACCGGGCATCTAATTTAGGGGATGGTTGCAATGACAGGTAATGCCGTCGGTCGATCCATACAAGATCACTGGGGAGGTAAAGGGGCGCTTCTCATCGGTGCTTATCAGCTTGCGCCTTATATCGTTGTCGGGCTTGCTGTAATACTAGTTTGGCAATGGTCTGAGCTTCATGAATTCATTGGGCCAAGGCTCCTGCAGTGGGGACCCTAACAGAGGGGGTTTCAATAGTCCCTGGGTGAGGGTGAAAGCTGTATGAGACATAAAAAGGGGAGGTGCCAAGGGATGCATTAGGAGCATTATTATATGTGAACTCCGCTAGGGGGAGCCAGGTATGCCAGTCATCCTGCAGGTAGTTAATATAGCAGTGAAGGTACTGCTCCATGTTCTGGTTAACTTGTTCAACTTGACCATTTGCTTGTGGGTGATAAGCTGTACTTGGTTTAAGGGTCACCTGAAGGGACTGAAACAGCGACTTCCAAAATTGCGCTATGAATTACATTCCTCAGTCGCTGATGATCTCTCAGGGGCATCCGTGAAGTTTCGTTACATGCCTAATAAATAATAAGGCCATGTGCTTGGCTGATGGTAATCCTTTGCAAGCGATAAAGTGTGCTACCTTGGTAAAGTGATCGACCACAACAAGGACAGTGGTGTACTGCTGGGACGGGGGAAGCTCAACTACAAAATCCAGACCGACTCACTGCCAAGGACCTTGTGGGAGGGATGTTAGCTGGAGTAGCCCCACGGGGGGTTGCCTAGGTATCTTGGTCCAGGCACAGACAGAGCAATTAGAAACATAATGCTGCACATCTTGGGTTATGGAGGGCCACCAAAAAGATCGTTGCACAAGTTTTTGGGTGCGCTCCATCCCAGGGTGTCCTCCTGTGGGGTCATTATGGTGGGCCCACAAAATATGGACTCGGCAGGATGGGGGAACCACTACACGTCCTTGTTGTAAGAATAACCCATCCTGTTTAGTATACTCCTGGGCCTCTGTACTGGGTATTTCCTAGAGGTGGGACATCTGGCAAAAAACTGGTTACTGGTTTTACCGGTTACCGGTTTACAAAAACCCGGTTTACCGGATTAAAATTGGTATACCAGTACCAGATTTTTTCCATTGATTTCAATGGGGAACTGTCCCCATTGAAATTAATGGGGGAAAAAACCAATACCTCCCCCCTCCCCCTCCCAGGCTGTGCGGGTGGAAGGGGCCACTCCCCACCCACTCTGCCCAGCCTGGATTTAAAAAAAAAAAAATTGTTACCCTAAGTCCCTGCTACTAGTGCGGGCTCCGGGCTGCCGCCGGCAACCCGGAGCCCACACCAGCAGGTACTAGGGTGATCCCTGGGGTGGGGGTGGTTTAACACCCCCCCACCCCAAGGATCACCCTACCCCCCCCACCCAGGGATCGCCTACCTTTGGTGCTCTGGGCGGCGGCAGTGGCGGTAGAGGTGGCGGCAGCACGGCGGTCCGGAGGCTTCAGCGCTGGCTGGTGACTTCAGCACTTTCTAGGCCTTCCAGAGAAACGCAGAAGTTCCCCAGAAGGCCTAGTAAGAACTGAAGCCACCAGCCAGCACTGAAGCTGCTGGACCGCTGTGCTGCCACAGCTGCCTCCATCGCCCAGAGCGCCAAAGGTCGGCGATCCCTGGGTGGGGTGGTAGGGTGATCCCTGGGGTTGGGGTGGTGTTAAACCACCCCAGGTATCTCCCTAGTACCACTACCTACCTGCTGGTGTGGGCTCTGGGTCACTGGCGGTGACCCGGAGCCTGCACTAGCAGGAACTTTGGGGAATTTTTTTTTTGTTTAAATCCAGGCTGGGCAGGGTGGGTGGGGGGTGTCCCCCCTTCCATCCGTGCAGCATGGACTGGGGAGGGAAAGTGGTTGGAATTTTTTGTTTCTTTTTTTACATTGCGGCCAATCATTTCAATGGCCGCAATGTAAAAGAATCCGGCATGGGGAACCGGTACCAGTACCCCCAAATACCGGAGTAATCCGATACTGCTGGTACAGCAAAATACTGGCAGTATCGGATACTGGATGTACCAAACTTCTCACCCCTAGTATTTCCCTGTCTCCTGCCTGCCGGAGTGTCTCAAGAATCATGTAGGTTGCTACAAAATTCTTTGGTTCAAGAATGGCGTCCTTCGGGGGGTCTGGAGTGGATCATTCTTTGTTGTACCAAGATAATGCATCAGCAAGGACATTTTGTTTACCTGGTCTGTACCGAATAGAAAAAGCAAAGCGGGCAAAAAACAAGGCCCAACATGAATGCCAGGCATTATTTATGTGGGCTGTTTGAAGAAACGTTAAATTCTTGTGGTCAGTTACCACAATGACAGGATGTTGGGCGCCGTCCAGGTAGTGCCGCCACACTTCGAAGGCCGCCTTGATTGCCAGAAGTTCCCAGTCAAGAATCATGTAGTTACGTTCAGCCAGAGTTAGCTGCCTGGAATAATAGGCACAGGGCAGTAGAGTGTCTGTTCATGCTGCTGTTTGTAAAAGCACGGCCCCTATGACGACCCCCAAGGCATAGGCTTCTACATAAAAAGGTTTTGCAAAATCAGGGTGTTGCAGTAAGGGTGCAGTGGTGAAAGCCTTCTTGAGGTGTTCGAAGCTAAACTGTTGCTCAGGGCCCCACAATAGGGTGAGCTTCTTCAGAAGTCGCGTCAGGGGGCTGTAACCTCCGCATAATTGGGAATATAATGTCAATAATAATTTGTTCTTTCAAGGAAGCATTGTAGTGGCTTCACAGCCTTGGGGACTGGCCAGCAAACCAGGGCTTCTACCTTACAAGTGTCCATCATAATGCCGGCCGGACTAATAATGAACCCCAGAAATTCCACCGCGGTGATATGAAAGGAGAATTTCTCCTGTTTACAATAAAGTTTATTGACCTGAAGACATTGTAGCACCTCATGCACATGCATGATGTGTTGCTCCCAAGATGTCGAGTACACCAAGAGATCATCTAGATAAGCGATAAGATATACATCAAGAATGTCCCATAAAATGTCGTTTATCAAATGCTGAAATGCTGCAGGGGCATTGGCTAACCCAAACGGCATCACGAGATACTCAAACAGTCCATACCTTGTGTGGAAGGCCGTCTTCCATTTGTCTCCTTGCCGTACAAGTAGAAGGTTATATGCTCCCTGTAGGTCTAATTTGGTGAAAATGTGGGCTCCTTGGAGCCAGTTCAAGAGTTCAGGGATCAAGGGTAGCGGGCAGCTATTATTTATGGTAATACTGTTAAGTCCTCGGTAGTCCACACAGGGCCTAAGCCCTCCATCTTTCTTTGGTATAAAGAATATAGGTGCCCCAGTCGGGAAACAAGAGTGTCAGATGAATCCTTGCTGTAAGTTGTCATCGATATATTGACACAATGCCTGAAGCTCAGGGGCTGCCAGCACATAGATGCGGCCAAACGGGGGTTCTTTCCCTGGAAGAAGATCAATGGGGCAGTCGTACGTCCGATGCGGAGGCAGCTTGGTAGTACGTTGTTTCCTAAACACGTCACAATAGTCCGTGTACTCTGCTGGGAGGACATCCATAGGGGCTTTGGGGATGACCGCATTCATGCGGCCAGTCACTGGTCGGGGTTGAAGACGCTGTTGGACACACAATGAGGAGTCAAAACGAAGCTGCCTAGAATACCAGATAATGCGAGAATCATGGTGTTCAAGCCAGGGAATGCCTAGCACCGCAAGAAATGAAGGAGTACAGACCATGTCAAAAGTCAATCATTCATGATGGGCTCCTATCGTGCAGAGCATGGGGTGGGTGCAGGTGGTCACTGGTCCAGAGACTAGGGGGGACCCATCAATAGAGTTCACAAGTTCTATGGGCCCCTTGGGTTGGATGGGAATCTGCCGGTCATGAACCAACCCAGCATCCATAAAGTTCCCTCAGACCCCGGAGTCAATAAGAGTCGATATGACCATGGCGTGCTGCAGAAATGCCTGCAGGGTGACTGGAACCCGTAGGTGGGAGGTAAGGGAAGGCCTGGACACAGGGGATTGGGGTGACATTAGGAGTGGTATGACCCCTGTCCATCCCAGCCCTTGACGTTTCCCAACTCCCTTCGATAAGGGGGCAACACGGGGCACTCTTCAATAAAGTGGGAAGGCTCCCCACAGTAGAAACAGGAATGGGAGACACGCCATTTCTCCCGCTCTTTTCTAGTCAGTGGGCCCCGAGCTGCATAGTTTCGGGCTCAGGTACTGATGGGGGCCCCGAGGGAGGGAGTAGCCTGGCAAGGAAGGTCTGTGCTTCCTGCCAGCATTCTTGCTTGCACTCAACCAGGCTCTCTTCGATTTGGAGGGTCAGATTGACCAGCCCTTCCTAGGTTTCAGGATGTGCGACAAAAGCGAGCTGGTCCTTAATTTCCCCCCATGCCCTTTACGAAACATGCCCTTTAGAACATCATTGGGTCACCGGAGTTCTAGAGCAAGCTGCTGGAAGCGCGTAATGTATGCCAGCAGTCCTCCACGGCCCTGCCTCAGGGTCAAAATCAAAGTTTCTGCATCACGAATTCAGTGGGGGTTGTCAAACAGGAAGGTAAATTCCTTAAGGAAGTCATCATATTTAGACAATAAGGGGCTATTTCCTTTAAAAAGAGTCGTACCCCACTCCTAAGACATACCACTGAGGTTTCCTATGATAAATGCTTTCAGGGCATCCATGGTGTAAGTAGTCAGCTGCACCATGAAGGTTAGCTGACACAGCACCAGGAACCCCTGAAATGCCTGCCTATTCCCTGAAAACGGGGTTATCTGTGGGTCTTTCGGCTCCCAGGAAATATTGGGAGGAGGTGGTACCACCAGCACAGAGGGTGGTGATGGCGCTGCCCCCACGGGGGGTGGGGGAGTGGGGGCAACCGCAGCACCCTGGGAGACGTTGTGTGCTGCTCTTCTGGAGGCGGGGCTACGCTGGCACGGACCCCGTGGAGACGCCGTTGGGGGGGTCAGAAGTCATGACCAGAGCCCCCGCCTGGAGGCGGGGTTCATGCTCAAATACAAATCATTTTCAAATCCACAGACAGCATCAGATTTTATCATTAGTATTTATTCTCTAATCACCTTTTGGTGTGCTTGGCAGTCATGTCAGCAGTGATTATATTCCGGTGCCTATAGAACATATCCATTAGCTACAAAAAACTGCATTTAAAAAGACAGCTGGAAATCCATTGTGTATTTGATGCCCTCGCTATATAGCTTCTTCATGGCTTGGGTTTTTGTTTTTGTTTTTATAGTATGCCAAGCACACCAAAAAGTATTTAGAGAATACATGCTAATGATAAAATCTTACGCTGTCTGTGGATTTGAAAATGGTTTGGATGTGAGTGGAGCTGAAACCAATCTCTGAAAAACCAAGCAAACCCATCGAATTTACCCTGCCTAAATAAAATCCACTAAAACTTCCATTTGTCAGGTCCTAGAGGCAGAGGGTGGAAGGGATTATGGCACGGTGCATGGCCCTGGGCTCGCCCCTGTACTAAGATCAGGAAGGAGCTGGGAGCTGCAGACACTCCTTAGGGGCCACCGCCAGCAGGAGAGGTGACCCTCCACAGCACAGGGAGGCAACGGACGTAGCCGGTGCTACCCTGGAAGCAGACGCCCAAACAGGCACAAACACGGAGCCACAGGGGAGTGTCAGAGGGTTGCTGGGGCAACCCAGACACTCAAAGTGCCTGTGCCAGCAAGTTCAGTGGAAGGGCGGAGTTCTGATCATAAATAAGGGAGCGGAAGCATGCCTATCTGAGAGTAATCAGTATTCCTGAGAGACTGGCCCTATTGACCCTTGAATTACTGTTGTGATGGTTTGTATGGTGACTGATTCTGTGGCATTACTAACGATATATTGTGTGCCCTCCTGCCCATTATTGTCTTGAGAGAGGATGCACACTGTTTCCTAAGTGTGTTTAAGTCCTTCCTTACTTGTGCTCTGTGTTGAGGTAAGCAAGCCCTATCCCCTTCTAGCCCCTATTTCTTTGAGTCATTACCCCTTTTTCCTCGCAACAACCATCACTTCCCTTTCCCTGTTGCTGAATAGTTTTTAAGGAGTGTGGTGGGGTTAATTAAGGAACCCTCCTCTGTGGCCTGTTGCCCCAATGATGAACTAAATACCTCGATGACTATGATGATAATAATAAAAATTAATAGTTAATAATTAATAGCTAATAATTAATAATTAATTATTAATTATTAATACAATATTAATATTATAATTATTATTATTTTATTAATTATGGCTCAATATCCATATCCTTGCTATATTATATTGTACTGCTTAACACACCCAGGCACTTCCTTTTTTGCATAACCCTTTTCAAACAAGACACCCCCATCCCCTAATAATAATAACAATAATAATAATAATTAATAAAAAATACATAACTGCACAATTCTCTAATTGTCAGTGCACATGGTATCATACTAGAGAATTGTGTTGATGGAGCAGTATAGGCATCATAGGGAAATGTCCAAAGATGATAGAAAATATGCTAAAAATATATTACCTTTGTCAAAAGAGTTTGGAATGGCTATTTTAGTTTGTCATAATTTGGTCCCACTGGTAATCCTGTAGTTGATCAGTGAGTTGGTAAGCTAAATAACAACTTATATATGAACATTTTAATGTAAAGTATTTAACTGCAGTGATATCTACTGAGTAGTTATGTACTACATGGAAGAGTGCATACAAGAATGGTTGTGATTCATTTCCCTTGCCATGGCATGGACTGTGCTTCTCTGCCAATACCTTACAGTGAACAGAGGATTAGATAGGTTAGGGTACAGATGGCAGGTACTATTGGACATATATCACTCCATAGCCTTTACATTTTTATGAATTTTTATGGCACTCTAACTTTTATTACATCACTATATATTTTATCCTAGCTGCTCTTCTTTTTTGGGAATTCTGGTTTTAATACAATTCACCCATAATATTAGAGCCTGGTGAGTAAGGTGTGAGACTTGGGGTAATTTCAGACGTGAAGGGTTCGGAGGCCCACCACTCTGAACCGTGGACCAGGGAATCAGGCCGTCCGTCCTTTAGACGTGCCGGCCTGATTCTTGCCGGGGATGGGGAGGGGGTGGGGCTGTGAGGCGCGATGCGACGTGCGGCCACACAATCCCGCTCTCCCCCCCCACTCCCCC
Source organism: Sphenodon punctatus (assembly GCA_003113815.1). Lineage (NCBI taxonomy): Eukaryota > Metazoa > Chordata > Lepidosauria > Sphenodontia > Sphenodontidae > Sphenodon > Sphenodon punctatus. The sequence continues at coordinate 2,616,478 of QEPC01008858.1, forward strand.
GGCCGCCTGCCCTCTGGGAGACAGGCAGGCGCAGACGCCAGTCCGGTCCGGGATGGGCCACGGTCCGGAATAGGCCAACAGTATAAACGTCACTTTTGGTCCATCCCGGAATGTAGCCAATCTAACCACACTTCCTGAGGTGAGGCCGGCATCACCTCCGGAAGTGTGGTTATTTTGATTCCCACCAGGTTTTCACCATGGTGAACATCTGGTGGGAATTTTTTAGACGTAACGGGACAAACGGCCACAAAAAGGGGTTTACTGTAGTTGACCATGATCCCGTTATGTCTGAAATTACCCATGGGGTCTTTTCAAATGGACCGGGGCCCACATGGGTGCGTGAGTGTGCGGTGTGGTGTGGTGGGTGGAGATGAGTGTGCAGCCATTCCCAAGGGCACAAACTGATGTCTATGCATGGAGGCACCTCAGTGGCCTTTTTCACACACACACCCTTTTTACATGGACGGGGGTGGGTGGGGGGATGGGTGTTTTGCTGTGGTGGGTGGAGGTGTGTGTGTGTCCCACCTCCACCCACATACACCTCCACCCACCATGCCAAAACACCCATCCCCCACCCATCTCCATCTGTATAAAAAGGGCCCTGATGTTGAAATTGTGGGCCAAAGTCAATGGCAAATCTCCTATTGGTTGGAGGTTGCCATACGTGAATTGCCATACGTGAATTGCTCTCTTGAAGAAGTGAGAAAGAGGAGTGAGAAGGAGTGAGAAAAAGGAGAAATAACTATTCATATATACATACAGTATAGAATACACTATAACAATGATCCCATTACATTTATCAACATTTAAACAGTAAAGAAGTGAAAAAAGTAAAAAGTGTCCAGTTGCATGTTGGACACAGTGCTGTAATTATATATCCTTTCCCCTAAAAAATGTTCTGAGTAGATCACTTCTTATTCTATGCTTGTCTCAATGCCACTGTTTGAATCTTGTTAATCACTTCAAAAGTCAATGCAAAAAGTGCAGGCTAAAACCCAGGCAGGCTCGGGTGTGTTTGTTATATCTGGGTCAGTCCTGTACTGTTCTTTATAGTGGGGTTAATTTAAAATGAAAATATTTTTTCTTAAAGGTGGGGTTGTTATAAATGACAATTGAGGTTGTTATAGCGAGGTTTTACTCTGTATGTGTGTATGTTTGTGCGTGTAACAAAGATAATTCTCTGTCTTATGTTTCATTGAATTAAATGAAGATCTGTTTGATATGCAGAAGCAAGCTAAGCTGTATTTTTCTCTTTAAAATTCATTCTTTCTCCCCTACACTTGGAAAAACTGCCGTTTTATTGCTGGATAATATGGTAAAAAGATTCATTGTAAGGGTTACCTAACAACGTTGGTGGTGTTGATGAATAGTTGCAATTAATACATTCCCTTAATTAGTCTGGTACCCAGAAGATGCACCTGGCAGGTCATTTTAATACTACAATTGATTTATAGCTGCTAGAAATGATTTTACCAGCTATCTTCAGAGAGCACAATTAGAGAGGATTTCATTTTTTTATGCATTTTCACTGAGGAATAAACATAAAAGGTCTATGTAATTCAGAACAAAGCAGCCATAATGTACTAATGGTTTATGGATTTTATTAATATTCAGCTAACATTAGAAGCAATTTTAGGGAATAGCAACCTATTTCCTATACGAAGTACTCTTTTTAAAAAAAAATGAGAGTGCTTTGTTTTTTAAAAAGACAGTACACAATACCTTAAATGAGTTGCTGTTGTTATTTTTTTTTTGGCGGGGGGTGGGGGATTAAATGTTGCAATATTTTTACAATATGAGGAGATGTGTGCTAAAATGAGTTGGATGCTGAGCGTGTGGTGTGTTTATATGTATTTTTTTTATACATTTAAATATGACAAACTATTTATACACACACTGCATTTATGGCAATTTTTATAGAAGTACGTCTGTCGTGATGAAGTCTTTTGCAGTGAATATATTGTGAATATAAAATATTTTTCCTAAAGGCTTCTTTATATAAACCTTGATTATTAAATTGTGAATAAGTATGACTGTGGCCAATCATAAAAGAATCAATTCCTTTATTATTATTATTATTATTTTTTAACTGTCAAGTGTTTGGAATTGGTATTTTGAATTAATTTCTGTTCTGATTTTCTCATCCTATTGTAGTTTGTTCTGTTTCTAGTGTTGCAGCAGGCAGCATGGCTGCCTTTTGTTAACTTCTCTGCTTGTGCACTAGCAGCACTGATTCTATCAGGAGGAATGTGTTCAGCCATGGGAAAAGCATCTGTTAGACAAAGGTTCTTTCTTGGCTCATAGATGTTGCATGTTTCCATTTGGGGTGGCAGAAGAAAATGGGTTATTTTTGTACATTTATTTTTCAATGGCAAAGTAATGCAATTAAGAGAAAAGAGAGAGATTTAGAATCCAGGTAACATTTAAAATTTGAGTCATGGATCATTCATTCCTCGCATAACCAAAACTAAATGAAGCTAAACTTCTGGTTGTTTCTACAGTGAATGCAAGTTGGGTCCCTAGATTTTAACTGTAGTAAGGATGATTAAACAAGATGATTCAACAAGCTTCATCCAATTGAGGACCACATTTCTATCTTCCCTGGAACTTAAATGCCAAATCTAATTTGCAGACTGTATCTGCCCTGATCCTGAATACAGAGATGTGACTCATTGAAAGGAGAGGTCCCATCAACCTCTGCATTTGGTACAATTGACCTGGCTTTGGAAGCCAATGCCTGTTTTTAAAATTAGTCTTCTAGCAAAGTACCTATTAACCTTGCAATATAAATGTGTGAGAAAATAATTATAGTTCAGTATTTATGAGCAGAAAGTGGATGCCGTGTCATATTCTTATTTATTTTTTACGGCATCCAAAAGTCTGCTAGGTACCTTACAGCACAGACAGGAAAACATGGCCAATGGCCTCTGTCCTGAAGAGCTTACAGTTTAATTTTAGATATGATGTAATAAATGAGGCAGGGAGAATGAGGCTTAAAAAACCCCATACATTAGGGAGGAAGGATAGGGTGAGGGCAGCAATAGAAGGACTACTTTGTTCTACCTATGTCAATAATTATACGGTCACCACACCATAGTATATGATGTTGTAATCCCTACAGAGAGACAGGTTGGACATCCTCTACCATTAGAGTCAAATGGGAGTTTTATGTTCCTTAAGTGTGGCCACAGGACATCTGTGGTAGAGCCAGAAGCTGAAATATGATTCTGAAATCCCCAGCCAGAGCAATTAGACTATCCTTGACTTTCCTCATTTAGGGCCTGAGCCAACACCTACGGAAGTTAATGGGAGTTGGGCTAGGCTTAATCCCAGCAAAGGCTAATGCACAACATAGGGAAACAAAGGGTAAAAACCCGGCCTGGCGTGGGTATTGCGCACTGCAACAGATATGCTAGCCTGCTGTGACCTGCATGGGCAGCCCTTAGCCTGGGCTGTGACTTCAAAGGTTTGCCAAGGTCACAGAATGGGCTCCTGGGGCAATGCTGGACCAACATCTGGAGGTGCATGTTTATGTGCCACTAGGTCCTGGGCCATAGTGGGCCAAAGCGGGCCAAAATCATGTTTGTTTTTACCCAAAATGTTCTTTTCAGAGCTTTTAAAAGACAATATGGGTGTAATCCTTTGCTCTTTGAAGCCAATGGCAGGATCCGACCTTAACAGTGGACGACTGCACACCCTATGGGCCTTTTTAAATGGATGGGGGTGGGTGGGGGTATGGGGGTGCAGCTATGGTGGGTGGAGGTGGGTGGGTGTCCTTTCCCATGGACACACCCCCATCTCCACCCACAGATCCTCCTCTGTTTTGTCGGATGGCTCTGTGGGTGGGTGATGGGTGGAGGTGGGTGTGCATCGGGAGCGTGCACACACCCCTACCCATCCCCAGCGGCATTTCCACAGACACCTACACCCATCTCCACCCAGCAAAAATGGCTGGAGACGGGTATCAGCGTCTCGTGTGAAAATGGCCTATGTCTTCTTGAGACATTTCATATAAATACTGTGGTAAATTTTAAAGAGAGATTTGAAATACTGAAAGCTTTGTAGCTGAGCTAATCAAGGGTGTTCTAAGCAGAGGTTGATCAGTGGAAGAAAGTGGTTGTTAGAAGATAAGCCTAATAGGTTGGTGTCACTGGTGGAGCACGTCTGGGTTGGAGTGAAGGATTGACACAATAAGAGTAAAGCAGACCATAATAAAATAATTAGTTAAGGCTTAGATTATTTAAAGGCTGCTTGTCCACATTTCAAGTAATTTCATGTTACTTTCATACTTTGTATTGTATGTGATATTTTGTAACTTGTTCATGTTCCTTTACTCATTTGACAGGGAAATTAACATGTGTTTCATCCTGGATATCAGATCAGTGAAATCCAGCTCTGACACGTGAATTCTGTATTACATGAAATTTGAATGTGTGCATGGGGTGTGTCCTGTATTATGGGAGATAGGAATATGTGCATGTGGTGAATGAAACATGAATGTATTCTTAAGTGAAAATTACGACGTGTGCATGGATCTTCTAATGGATCCCTTAATGTCATGTGTCTTCGTGAGGGGAAAAACACCAGAAAGAAAATAACATGGGTATGCAGTTCAGCAGGAATCTTATGCTATTGCTGATTTCACGTGGGATAGAATCCCACCTGCAAATCAGTATGTCGGCAAGCCGCCAAAGACTTGAAAGCAAAGACCAAGAGGTTGAATGTGGTACAATAGAGATGGTGAAGGAGGGGAAACCCGTGGAAGAGTTCAGAAGGGCATATGCAACATGATGAGATGAACAGACCAAGAATTGTAAAGGGTATGGGTAGCAGGGAGGTGCACAGACAGGAAAGGAAACAAAAATGGAACTTAGGGCACAATCCTCCACCACTGGAATCAATAGAAGCTGAGCCATTTACTTTAATGGAAGGAGGTTTGTGCCCTTAGTGTGAGTATCTAGTGGAGAAAGCCACAGTAATCAAGGGGTATTTTCAGACATGATGCTACCATGGGTGGCCATGCCTTAATACCCCGGGGTGGCCACCCATGGTGGTGCCATGGTGATCCTGCCTACCAGATGTTAACTGCGGGTGGAAGCAAGCTGTCCCAGGACTGTGGCAGGATTAACTCCAGGTTGTGTGCTGGGCTCCCTGCCAACTCACAACATGGAGTAAGCCCTGACACGGTCCAGGGAAGTCATCCCTGGACTGGGATAAAGCAGGCTGCACATATGATGTCTTGCTCTACCTAATGCCAGCCAGTGGGTGGAGCTTTTGCAGGTGGGCACGGTGGCCTCATAGGCTGCTGCACCCGCCCATCAGGGAGGGTGTGGGGGTCGCACTCAGAAGCATGGGGGCACCATGTCCCCGCCCTCTCCCCAGCCCTGACCACTGGCACATCTGTTTGGTGGCCAGGCTGGCTCCTGCCTGGGGTGAGGGCATTCACCCCGGGCAGGATCCAAGCATGGCAGTGCCTAACGCCATGACGTCTGAAAATACCGAAGGTGTGAGGAGTGCCAGACTGAGAGTGTTTGCTGTCTAGCCAACAAGAACATTTTATGAAGCAGTAAGGGACAGAATTTGGGCACTTCATGGGGGTGGGGGTGGGTGAGTGAGAGATGACTCAGATGACTATCATGTTTGTCTACATTAGTGCTAGGGTTGCTGCTTCTTGAAGCTTTGGTCTTGACACTCCCATTTTGTCCTATGGGAGTGTCAGTGTGAAAACCACAAGAAGTGGCAACCCTACTGAAATATTGCCGGGGAAATATCAGCTCTGCTTGTTTTCTTTAAAAACAAAAATTAAAACCTTAAAACCCCTAAAACTATACAGTCTTCCTGTGCCTCTTTTTCAAAGTCTTAACTATTTTCCATTAGGATTGTTTTGTAGTTGATGCTCAGGGCCTGATCCAAAGCTCACTGATATCAAGAGTCTTTCAGTGGGAAAGTCTTAGGGACAAACCCTGTGTGCTTGCAGCCCCAAACAGAATAGCCCCTCTTTGCCACATAAGGTGGTATTATTAGAATGATGAGCATCTCACGGAACCTGGGACATCTGCGTAATTGGAACTTGTGCTGAGATAAGGGTAGATACTAGTTTAACTGTGATCATGTGTTACACAGGAGTGTAATGTAACTTGCAGTATTTCAAGGCCAAAATTCAATACAATTTAAAAGCGGGAACAGAATGAAAACAGAGTAAAGCAAGAGTTGGTTAAGATTCAGAACAAGTAGTTTGGGAATGTTTAGGCGAGAGCAAGAGAGAACACAAACATTTCCAGTTACAAAGTTAATGTTAACGTATGGGGGTTTCTTTCTCAAGGATTTTAGTGAAGATTTACAATTATCATAGGACTGAGTGCAGTTTGTTTGCTCCCCACAAAAGCAGAGATGATTTTTATTGACCAATCTTTGATCCGAGAGATTAAAGAAAGTACTGCATGAGCAGTGAAAAGGATAACACTAAGGGGGTCAATAGGCTTACTGCTACTTGGAAATGAAAGTGAACCATTCCATTGGGAGATGGGGTAATTTAGCATTCTTACTGGGAAGGAACTCAAGAGTTTTTTCCTTTTCTCTTTCTCTCTCTCTCTCACTCTCTCTCTCTCTCTCTCTCTCTCTTTCTTTAAAGAAAAAGAAATTATTCACCTTTCTTACAGGTTTCTCCATGACTTAATACTGTGGCCATAATATGAGGTCATTTGGAGGGCACTAGATTCGCCAACATAATTCTGCACAGTGCTTTTTAGCCCAAATGGCCTGGCTGTCACATACTTGCACTCTTGATTGAAACGTTTCGGGTAGACTTTTGGAATGCAGTCTGAAGGCTTAGTGGCTCAATATTTTCAACATGAATACATTTCCTATCTCAGAGAAGTTTCTGTGAACTACTATAGAGCTAATGCATCTTTCTGCTCTTCCTTCAAACTCTGAGACTATTACACTAATCTGGGTAAATAGTGTGATCTTGTGAGGGATGAAAGTCTCATGCACATTTTCACTGACACCATCATGGTCAATTTCTCTTTGTTGTCCTCTGCCTCATCCCCAGCAATCAGAGATAGGCTGTTCCTGGAGCATATTGTTATTATTAAGTATTTAAATTATGCCAGTCCTGAACAATCATTTAGTAGAGACAGGTCCCTGCCCCAAGCGGATTGCAATCTATGCGAGTCAAGGGAAGGGAACTAAGGGAGAGGAGAACATAAGGAGAAATAGGGAGACATTCACAAAGAGGAGACATTACAGGTGCACATGCTTAGCTTAGTTACAAGGGAGAGAGAGATCATGAATGAAAAGCAGTCGAGGGAACATCAGTAAGGGGATGAGGAGATAGGGAAAGCCTGACAGAAGACATATTTTCAGGTGGGATTTAAAGCTCAATAGGAGAGAAAAGCCTCTCCCTCAGTGGTTCTCAAACTTTTGTGAACCACACCCCGCCTTCCACTTGTCTGTTATAGTGGAGTGCCCCCTCCACCACACACGTACACATCTACGTCTCTTCCTCTTCTCTTTCACACCCTCCTATTACTTCCCCTCTTTCTTCCCCTTGCTCTTCCACAGCTCCATACACACACACCCCTTGAGAACCTAGGCCTTGTCTAACACCCATAGATTAACTAGGCCTGTATAAAATAGTCCCATTTTTAAATGGGCAGGGAGCTGTGGCAGAGGGGAAAGGGTGTGGGGATGGGTTTTTTTTATGGCCTCCTAGTGAGTACAGGATTTGAACTCGAGTCCCCTCTTCAAGTCTAGCATGCTGCCCACTGGACCACATCAGATCTTTGTCAAGCTCTGCCAGTGTATTAAAAATATCCATCAGAAAGCAAAAAATTAATAATTCACTTCCTTGTAATAACCATGAATATTCCTCCTCCCTAGTGTGTTGTTTTTTCATTCCAGGAGGCAAAGTTTTGTCTCTTTTTTACTGTTGAGAAGAATAACTTCTCGAAGACAAACAGCTGGTGTGACTTTGGCTGGGGATTTGCCGAAGTGCTGTTTACAGAATATTCACAAAGACTCGTGAGGCCTGGCAGAATACTTGTGTCATGCTTATTCCTCTCTTTGAAAAACTGCCAAAGATATCTGATTGAAATTGGCCAGTTGTAGTTATTTCAGTGTTTGCCAAAGACTTTGGGCATTTCTGAAGGATTTCTTTTTCAATTTCTGGCAGGTAAACAACAAAGGGTTATTAACTGGGGAAGGGAAACCTTAGCATGGTCTCTAAGTTCTGAGGAGACCTAAACCTTTTCAGAAACGGCACAGTAATTTTCTGAAATGAAAGAACCAAGTGAAAGACAACATTTCTCGTATTAAAACCTTCTCAAAATACATCAGAAATGCATCACTTTTTATAGCATGTGATACAAGTTGATTAATTAAACATTGCATGTTAACTGCTTCTTTGACTGGACATATTTCCCAGAATTAGATTTCCCAGAGATGCAATTTGTCTCATTTGTCTTCCTGTTTCCTTTCAAGACTCAGCCTTTCTAGAACTTGTGCACTGTCCTAATCACTTTAAAGGCAATCTTATCCACTTTGACTTAGCTTTGATTGACCACTTTCTGGAATTTAAACTGAAAAACTTTAGGGTGGTCTAACTGAGTGCTCAGTTCTTTCAACATGACTCTGTAAGGTGCCTCCCTCTTTCCAAAAATTAAGGCACCTAGAATCACTAGTAAGTCACCTTTTCCTAATACCTTCAATGACATTCTGTCTCCACTGTAATTAATGTCAAAACTCATATTGATTTTAGTAGTGTCAGGATTTCACTCTTTGACTGGACTGACAGTGTTCTGAAATTCTCCCAACGTTCTCCTAGCCCCAATGCAACACCCTCTGCATTAGCAATCATGAAAGTGCCAGTACATTTCAGAAAGCAAATCCCCAAAATTTTTATTTCAAATTAACAACTTTAATTGATATTTAACCTCTTTTCTTTTCTTCTTCATTTTTTTTTTTTTTAAGCAGCGGAGTTTTTAACTGCAGATATCCTATGCAAAGTTCAACTGTGGGGCCCTTGCTTCATCCCTGACAGCATCAGTGACAGTAAGGTATTGCAGGATGGTTCACACCCCACATGCTTCAACTGCTCACAGCTTGCATATGTGACCGGCCTCTTCAGTTTGGAGACTGAGGGAGAGATTGAATACTGGCCCTCACTCTCTCTCCTGAGTCATCCATCCATCCATCCATCCGTCACAATATCCCTGTAATGGCTAGGGCAGTGGTTCCTAGATTTCTGACCCACCTGCTAGTCTTCTTGATGCGACTTTAATATTCCCACTGTATCAGACATCAACACTATATCAGACATCAATGCTCTCCCACTCAATTCCTCAAGTAAAAATTAATTTGATTGATCTTCAAATTACCCAAGTAAAATCTAAGCAAGCTCAATTAAATAGCATCAAATACCACAGATGCCCAAGTTAAATCAAATACTATTACTTCTCCAAATTAAATCAGATGAACACTCTCTGGGTGTCTTCACACAGATAGCTGCTATTCCTTGCTTCACCCCTGAGCAGGCTATCGATTTAAAGGCAGCCTGCCAGATGTGCAGGTGGCTCAAAGGCGGGGCAGGCTGTCCCTGTTCTAGGGCTGCCCTGCTGGCAGTGCTCCAGAACATCTTGGAGCACCACCAGCAAAATGGTAAGCCCAACCCTGGGACACCAGTTAGAGGTGGGACTGCCTGCTGTCTGCTCAGTGGCTGCTGCTGCAGCACTGCTCTCAGCCGGGGGTGGGTGGGTTGCCCTGGCAATGACATAGGAACACTGCGAGCGATCTGCCTACAACTTTATGGTGTGGGGGAGGGGCACCGCGTGGGCGGACTTTGGCAGCCACCAGGTCCATTTAAAATGGATCCAGGTGCAGCTGCAAGTGAGCAGATACAGGGGTGTATCCCGGACTTGCACCACATTGAACACCCATGCGTCCATGTAAAAGCATCCTCCCCCCACCCCACACACACATTCAGTCCCTTATTCACTGGAAGCACAGAAGCATTCTTTCTTGCTACTTCTGCTGGAGCTGCTCTTTGCTGAATGCTGAGTCTCCTGACAGCTAAGGCGAAATTGTGGTGGCCCCCTAGTGGCCAGGAGGCTCACATACCAGTAGGAAGCAGCAAAGGCTTCTCCCTTGCAGTTGCAACAGGGCAGCTTGTGATGGTTGGGAGACTACTCTGTACTGCTATGCAATTAATTGCATGGAACATATTGGGCCCCTTGCTGCCCTTGAGCTCTATGGAATTGCATGGTTGCTTGACCCTAACACTGCCTCTGTATGGAAGCTGGCTCACAAGGTTTAAATATTTCAAGTTGGTAATTTTGGGGTGAGTCAACTCTTCCACTTTTAAACGTTTCTTAAAGCTTTAAATTCATTGATTTCTGTTGAGCTGGCAATTTCAGCTTTTGTTGTTTTTTAAAAAGTGAATCTCCAGCTGTCTTTGTTGCAGAAAAAAGCCTAGGAACCAACATACAAAACAAACCAATTCACCCCCCAACAACCCCAAATGTATTTCCATATAATGGAAGGCATATATAAAGTTAATGCTTTTCTCTCATTACACCCCAAAGCAGTCCTGTCTACTGTGCATGTATCACTTTCAGCAGGGCTGACCTTAGAATTTTCAGGGCCCAGGACAAAGCTAAAATGTGAGGCCCCTGATGATGGACCCTCCCCCATACCCCAACTGCCTTGGGGGCACCCTCCATGGGGTCCTAGAAGCGATCAGGATTGAAGCTTTGCTGGGAAGGGCTACCCTTCACTTGTGAAAACTTTTGTTATAGCCTGCTGTGGCCTGGCCCGTATTGGGTCCACCATCCACCACGGCCATTGCCATGGCTGCCCATCATGGCAGAGGGTGGGGCACTGGGCGCAGCGTGGGGCCAGGGCTGGCCGCACATTCATGCAGCTCCCCTCTCTCCGTGGTTGCTTGGTGGGTGGCATGTTTGTTGGCTGGTCAGACCCAATTCTGACTGTGTTCTTGTGTGTTCCCAGTTTGAATCCTGTTATGACAGCAGCGCTCTGCCATGACTTCTGTTAATGTCCAACGTTTCTCACCAAAGAGATTCCTAAGAAGACCAAGCAATCAGGAGGGTCATTGTCATGGCTCAGAAATTGGTTAAGAGATTAAAAACAACCCTTAAACTCTAGAATAAATGGTCAATATAGTATAAATAGTGTTTTACTCAAAGGATTTGTACTGTGACCAGTGCTGCTTAACATATTAATGAATGCTTTAGAACAGGGCTGTTCAATGTCTTGGTAGTCGTAGACTGGATTGCCACTTAACAATTTGCCGAGGGGGGGGGGGCTTGATTGCATAAAAGTCTCTAAATGGGCTATGGTACAGAGGTGGTAGGTGGGAGTTTTATGGATTCCTACCAAGGGCTGGATCTGGCCCCTGGCCTGCCATATGATTTGCAGATGATTCAAAATAGCTAAGTATAAAGCAGGCTGTGATAAGCTACACCATGATATCACAGTAAACTGAATGGTTGTATAAGATAATAGCAGATATAATTCAAACAGCAAAGTAATATACATTGCATAGTTCAGATTTGTCCCCACTAACTATGTTGAGCACTAGATTACCAGGTTGTTACTACTCAGGAAAGAGATCTTAGCATCACTGATAGTTCCCCAAAATCATCAGCTTAATAGGCTGCAGTGGTGAAAAAAGCAAACAGGGTGTTTTATTGGGAAGTGTATGGAGGATAAGAAAGAGATAATGGTAGTATATACATCCTGAAAACTCTATCTCAGAAAAGATATAGTAGAAGTAAATAATACAGAAAATGACAAAATAAATAAATATTAGAATTATGGAATGGCTTCCGTTTGAGGAGACACTAAAACAGGACCCTCACTTGGGACTTTTCTGCCTAATTGTTTGGAGAAAGATAAGATGCTATTTATCTCTTTTAATAATACAAGAACTAGTCGGAATCCAATGAAATTAAACAGGCATCAGGCTTTAAATCAGATACTTTCCCACAAAATGTACAGTTGATCTGGATGGCTACTGTATGGGGAAGGATGCCCATCTAGATGGACCATTCATTTGACCCATCATGTTTTTTATATACTAGACTCAACCAGCTATCTGAGTAGAAACATCTGCAGAGATTTTTTTGTACCTCAACAAAATATCAGCTTTTTCTATGCTTTTCTGTTTCAGCAGAAGAGGAACTGGACTCTCAGAAAGCAGAGGTATCGTCATTTTGCATTCGGAAAGACTTTTTGTGAGGTTCATCTTTAGCAGCAGTACCCTTACTGTTTGCTCTCACTGAAAAAATCTCTAGGCATAAGAGAGATCTCTGTGTTTGGCATTTTGGGATTCACTTCACTGCAGTAACTGAGGAACTCTAGAGGGCAGTAGAAAAAAGAAATACACTTGAATGACCCAAGGGGTTATGATCAGTTAAATTTTGTCAGGTTAAATATATATATAAATATACTTTGTGTATCCAATATACCTCAGAGCTATCTCAGCAGATAAAGCATTGGGGAAAAAAGAGAGAGTTACTGCCTAGAACAGTAAGAGTCCCTTAGGGTGTCAACTTCAACCAAATTAAAAAATGTGTGCCAGCCTCAAGTTGGCATGCTTGAGTTCACTTCAGTACAGTCAACGAGGCACCTTAGCACAGTAAGCACAATAGAGACAAAGACATGGCTTGCAACTGACAGAGAGAGAAAAGAGCCCTTTGAGATGAAATGTTAACATAAGAAGGGAAAATGGTTTGTGGTAGTCTCAAGCTGGCTCTTTTGGGTTCACTTTCCTATAGTTACTGAACTATAGTGCCATACCTTAGGAGAGGAGTCTCAATAAAATTAGAGAGCCTAAAAAGGACAGAAAAAGAGAGAGTGCACAAGAGGGGGATATGAATAGAGAGTTCTTTTTGGTAAGAAGCTTAACAAAAGTGCAAAAATTGGTTTATGTGAATGTTAGTTTTCATGGAAGTCTCAAGCTGACGCTTGGGCTTCCTTTATTACAGTCAGTAAGCTACTTTAACAAACAAAGACGAAAGGGGAGAGAGGATGCTGGAAACAACACACAGAGAGGTCTCTTTGACAGCAACTAACAAAACATCAAATCTTTTTTTTTTTCTTTTGTCATGTTTCCATTTTCACATTATTTTATTTTGTAAGACAGGAGAATGCCAAAGTAAAATTGCTGGCAAAGTAACAAATTCTTTGGATACTTGAAATTAAACAAATGAAATGTTTCTTTTATGCCTATAAACATCTCAACTGTTTAATCACTGACTCTGAAAAGCAGGAGAAAAGGCTGTGGGCTTAGAACTGTCTTCATTTCTCTCTTGAAAGCACTTGCCATATCACACTATTGTTGATTTACTAATGCAAATAGTAATGAATATAAAGCCCAGTATAGGAAATTCTGCTGAAGTAATTAATAAGAGGGATTTTATTGTTCTGCCTTCTTCCAAAGTACAATGCAAAGAAGGAAAAGGGAGAATTCATTTTACTGTGGCCAGTAATGAGGGAAAATGGATTTAGGGTTCTAACACCTGCAGTGTGAGAGACAGAAAAATAGGGAAGCCATTCAAACCTGTCTGAGCTAAGAAAAGGTTATATGCGAATATGCTATCCATCCTTTCCTTTCAGTTTAGTGAGATCTCATGACTGGAGTTTCAAGGAGCTCAAGTCTGCACCTACAGAATCTCTCCTGTTCTCTCTTTTACACTGGGATCTCTTGTTCAACTGATTCTCTGAAGGTCAGGAAGCCCAATGGCAGAAAAGCAAGCAACTAAACACTTCAAGTAAAAAACCAAATTCTTCAAAGACATTTAAAACCTTGTGCATTAATAAATGGCCGGTAGCAGCAAAACCCTCAAAAAACCTGGGATGAGAAATCTCCCATCAGTTCTGAGAGGGGCCTTAAAGCTCTGTCACAATAACCAACTGCAGAATATATTGGGTTTCCTAAGATGCGTAGCACAGTGTAAAAACATGGGGGAGCAGAGAGGATGCCCACTCCCCAAGGATGTTGGGTAGGGGGAGAGGAAATCAAGGGAACCCACAGATGTAGTCACGGATACCTAATCCCCCACCTCACGCTTTTGTCAGTCGCTATTACGCAATGCAATAGCGTAATATGCCCCTCAGGATATTGGTTGGCCCAATGTGTCTTAGTGGACATGAGGCCTTATCATCACTAGGGTAAGATAACGCACGCTTGAGTGGAGCCCCTCCACACACACCAACTGCCACCAATGTCACCCCACTTATACAGTGCCTCAGACAGGAAGGGAAGGGGAAATGGAGGTGAGGGATAAGTGGGATGAGGGATAGTGATACCAGGAACATGGGGAAGGGTAAGCCTCTGCCCAATTCAAGGTTCAGGAGGGGGCCCGAAATGAGGGGGTTAAGGGGAATGTGTCACTCCATCCTACGATCACGCTCTACCTGTCTCTCAATCCACACACTCACACACTCACTCACTCCTCTGACTGACTCTCTCTCGACCCTCACTTGCTCTCTCACACTCTCTCTCTTACTCTCACCCACCCACCCACACACACACACACACACACACAATAACTTTGCTTAAATCTCTCCTTCGCTCAGATGCTTGGGGCCAGTCTCACAGCGCTGCTGTTCTCGGGCAGCGCTGTAGCGGCCTCGGCGTCCTTATGTACTGCAGACCCCGCCCCTCTGGCTCCGCAAGCATGCCGAGTGACGCAGCACGTGGACGGTGTTCCCTGGGGCGGCCACGACCGCGACTGCTGGCTCCTACCCTACATCTATCAGCTGTGCCAAGTTCCCTAATCCCAGGTGGGGCATCTATTTCCCGGGCTGGTCCCACCTTGTTCTGTGCTTTGCCCCTCTCTGTGGGGGCGCGACCTTGTTTATGTCCTGCCCTAGCCCCCCAGTTTCCCCGACGGGGCCCCATCCTACCCTCCAGCGGGTCCTACTCCTAACAAAGGAGTTTGGAGCACAGAGTTCTGTCCATTCCTTAATTCCTGATCTTCCCTCCACATACACACACACGCACCGGCAACTCCTCACTGGTGAGCATAGCAGGACACAACTAAGAGGGGACTATGCACTCAGCTGGCATATGAATTTCTCAGAAGTGGGATGAATAGGTGGAGCTGCTGCCATTTTCTGCAGGGTCAGAAGTGGGGCTTACGGGTGGGAAAATGGGAGGAATAGGTGTTCCCCACACCCACCCCACCCACCCCAGTATGAATTGTTGTTACTTTAGTGGGGAGTAGACTTTAAAAAGTTTTCATATCTGAAATTAAGAAGTCCATGAGAGTTAACAGATGATGCACTTTGTCTGTCTCCTGGTGCCAAGCTGTACATTTCATTTCCTGATGACCAGCATTGACATCCTAGATCTGAGGAACACCATTTATACATCATCATCACATTCTGGATACATACATGTTGAAAGGAAAGGAGAGGACTGGAAGAACAAATTATTCTCTCAGTCCATTAGGCAAAATATCAGCTTCCTAAAATCAATAGAATCATTAATATACAAATGGATTAATATCAATGAGAAAATGCAACTGATCAGCCAAGGATAATGCTGTATCACAGCAGAACTCACTTATAGGGGATACAGAAAGGGTTTAGCTGCACTTGAGGGAGAATAGAATGAACCCCCTCACACACACTTTTTGTCATCACTTTGCAATGTGAATATTCAGTTACAATGAAGCTCGGCTTCTAAAAGAAGTTGGTTTGTGGGGAAAAATAACTTAAATATGAAATGTATAATAATTTTAATTTTGGAGCGCCTTAGCATCACAGTGACAAATTAACACTGGCAAGGGGAAATGCAATGGCTTGTAGTATATTCCCTGTCAGAGTGAGTCTTCATGTCGGGCAGGCTGGAAACGGGCATTAGGGAATATCAGTCTCTCTGGTTCTCTGGAGATGGCACATTCACACTGAGAGCCGGACAAAGTGTGTGTGTGTTTGTGTGTGTGTGTGTGTGTGTGAGAGAGAGAGAGAGAGAGAGAGAGTGTCAGATCTGACTCTGGGAATCTCAAGTGGGCTGTAAGGGGAGCGAGCACAAGGTTTCCCCATTGTCAGCCCACCCAAGACTGAAAGCAGGGTCAGAACTGACAGGATTGCAGTGAGAGAGAAATGGAGAATGAGCAAGTTCTGCCATGCTGTCTGTTCTGTCTCTCTGCTTCTGAGGAGAGGGGTGGGGTCTTGGACTGACTCAGTATAAGCATCCATTTTCTTCATCTCCTTGGCCATTTCCTCAGGATTTGATTAAGTAGAACATTTGCTAAGTCAACCATTTTACATGGCTGGAGAAGTTTGACTTAAGTAGACTTCAGTGCTGATAAGTGCCCTGTCCCGTTTCTGGTCAGCGCTAACCTGATTGCCGCAGGGTGCTTTCAGAAGCGATGATGTCCACTGCCGCCATGGACTTACCCAGGCGGCGGTGAGCACTGTCACTTCTGTTGGGATCCGGCCCAACCTCTGAACTAACATGATGGCAGCTGGGCTGGGGAGGGGGTGGTGATGACCACCATGGCTCTCCACCCCCACCCCCCCCACTCCAGACTGGGTCCAAGTAAAGTGGGATTTCAAATGTGAAGGCCTGCTTGACTCTGGGTCCTGCATCTGGATCCTGACCATGGTGGGGCCTTCCCCAAGTCACAGCCTGGGCTAGCCCTCACCACAGTCGGGATCTGGCCCGGGGAAACATCTGGCAAGCACGTTTGGGCCCTCGCTAAAGCGGGTTAAACTGTGCCACCGTCACGTTGGAAAACACCCATAGAAACATGAAATCATCTGAACAACAGCTGGTGGGAAGAGACTCTCTATTAGCCACCATAACATTCAATAGCATGAATGTCTGTAGAAGCAGCTTCTAGAAGTGTGACCTCTCAATTTCAACATGCAACGAAATTCCATGGATTTAGAGTTACATCTGTATCAGAAGAGTCCAAAGTAGTATTAATCTATATACTTGTCTAATTTGGGGTACTGAGGGAATCATTTCCCATCCTGAGTGCAGGCCACCATAGAGTATCTTATACATGTAGTGGAGTTTGCAGGCCATATAAGAACAACAGTACAGGTGAAAAATCCACCGTACCAGTGCACTTTGAGACTATGGGTAAGGCAGTAGCTGGCTCGTATGGTCTCTGTGCTTCAACACTCAATGCAGGTGGCCACAGGAATTGCCCACATGTATACTATGTAGGTTTACACAGCAGCCTTTGCAACTGAACTTCTCTCATTATTTGCTCGCACAATATTAATCTGATTGGTTTTGAACATCTGGAACTGATCTTGTGTGCAGTTGTAAATGGGAGCCGGCACACACAAGCAACATGTAACTGTCTGTTGGGTGAAGAGCGAGAGGACAGCTACTGAAGAAGAGTTAAATCCAACAACAAGCAGAAAATGTACAATGTAGTAAAAGAGGAAGGAAAACAGACTACAGAGATAACAGGAGTGAAAAAGCAGACATACAAGAGAGAGCAACAACTCGGGCAGGACACGGCAGGAGGCGCATAGAAGGTGTGGCATCTATACATTCATCAGTCTATCATAGGCCGTTTTCACACGGATAGCTCCACCCCCTGTCCATGTGAAAACGGCCATAATAATTCCAGTTCCTCTGATTTAGGGATCAATTATTACATTTTAGTTCAACTAATAGAGGCCTGAAGGGAATTGTGCCTTCCCTTTAAAGCCCCACCCAACACCTTAGTGTCTTGCTCCTTTCTTAGGGATGGGCGAACACGGTTCGGATGTTCGGAGTTCAGACCGAACTCGGTCTGTTCAGACGTCCGAACCGAACGTCCAAACCAAACTCTCGAATGACCGAACATTTCGGTTGTGTTCGGATGAGTTCGGGGGCAGGAAAAACGTCTTTTCAGGGGAATGTCTTTTTATTAAGTTTCAGTTTCGGTTTCGGTTCGGTTTCGATCGTGCTATTTTTGACTGTTGGGCCAAGTTTGGCCAACCCGAACTCGGCTGAACCAAACCATCGAACCTGAATTCGGGTTTCGAACCAAATGACTGAACATCCGAACATCCGAACCGCATTTTGTTCACCCATCCCTATTCTTTCCTCTCCCCCACACCCTACCAGTGGTGCCTCACCAAAAACATAGTGCCATCCCATGCTACCTCATCTATGAAACCTAAGTTGTCATTGCTAAGGGCAAAACAAATTCACTACACTAATTAAAATCAAACCATTCCCCTTTTCTTTTTTCCTTATAGCTGTGCATATGGAAGTGTGGGAATTATCCAAGTACTTGGACTAGAGACAAACCTGAAGAAATACATAGTATGCTAAATGCCACCCATCTCAAGAACTTGGTTTCTATTTAAGTATACTAGCATCCAAGTTTTTTTTCAAGCTACATTTTTTCTGACCTATCTCCAGACAGTTCATATGTTCATAATTACTGTCCGCTATCTGCCAAGAGCAGTGCAGATACTACCACTTTTAATTCTTTTGCTGGAGCAGATTCATTGGCTTTTGTTGAGTTTTGATGCAGTGAGTCCTAGCAATTGTAATGGATTTGAATTTGAAAGTATTTCTTCTTTAAAAAAATAATTGCTATTTACAGAGTAAAGGCCATGTGGCAGTTCGACTTTGACATTTGGAGGGTGCTATGACCATTGAAGTGAGGCTACATTTTTGGGGGAAGGGGTGTAGGTGGCTAGGAGCTTCTAGGGTTTATAATCCAAAGGATTAGTAATTGTCTTCAGTGGAGGCAGAGGGAAAGTATCTTTGGAGCCCTGATCCTGCAAATACTAAATCACACATATTGATTAAAACCCGTTGGTTCCCCCTCTCCCTTTGCTGCCTTTCCCTTCTCGTCCTCTTTGCTCAGAAAACAGATTCTGACGGCAAGGGAGGGATGAGGCTTCAGCTGTTGTGCTGAGTACATGCCTCCCTCTGCTGATGCATCGTTGTACAGAGAGGCAGAAGATGACACAAGCAAGCGGGGGTCAGACTGAAACTGTGCTGCAGCTGCTATCAATTCAGGGCTTCATCAAGGCCATAGTAGATATTATTTATTATTATTTATATTGTACTAGCAATGTACCTGGCATTGTACAATCATAGCGACGGGTTCCTGCCCAGAGGGGCTTACAATCTAGAAAAGGCAAAGGAGGAGAGACAAAGGAGAGGGGAACATAGGGAGAGACAAGGATACATTAATGAAGTTGAGAAGTTGCAGGTGATGTGTTTAGCTAATAGTTACAAGGGAGAAGGGATGCTGAGTTAAAGGACAGCATCAGTGACCAGTCTGAAAGGGCAAGTAGCTAGGGAAGGTCTGGGGGAAGACAGAGTTTTGTACGAGGGATTTGAAGGTTGAGAGGGAGGTAGCTGATTGTATGAGTTCAGGAAGGAAGTTCCAGGCATAGGAGGCTGTTGTATCCAATTAGTTGTTAGTTGTCAATTTGGTTTCAGTTTGTAAGTTTGTCCCCAGGAGGTTCCTGTAGCCTGGGAGCTGAGAGGGAGGAGTGGGGAGAGAGAGAAGAACACGGTGGGAGGAGAAGAAACAACATGGTAGGGTCTCTGATAAAGTTGGAATAAAGATCTCTGTCATCTCTTGTCTCCAGTGTCTTGGATGAATAATGACACAATATTTAACAAATTTGGCGACTAAGGAGGGATTTACTGCTTTAAGTAACTTCTGGAGTTCTGTTTTTTGCTGCTGCCTGCTACTTGTCTGCATAACTTGAAAATAAGATACAAGAATGTGCAGGAGTTCTGTTGTTTGCTGATGCTGCCTACAGTTTCCAGGGACACAAGTTAAAGGTACAGTCTCCTTTCCAGCCCAGCGAACCGTCTTAGCTCCTGCATTTCCTTATAGCTCCCTAAATCTGCACGGAATTGATATTTCTTCTCACTGACAGTAAGCCCATGTTGGCGAAGGTTTTCTAAGCTATAGCTCCCTATAGCTCGATACCTCTACACTTGCATGGCACACATCAAAGCATCCATGTTTCTTCTTGCTCACTCCAGGAGACCCTCCTCTTTCTTGGAAACACTGGAAATCTTATTTCTGAAATACNCCTGTTGTTTGCTGATGCTGCCTACAGTTTCCAGGGACACAAGTTAAAGGTACAGTCTCCTTTCCAGCCCAGCGAACCGTCTTAGCTCCTGCATTTCCTTATAGCTCCCTAAATCTGCACGGAATTGATATTTCTTCTCACTGACAGTAAGCCCATGTTGGCGAAGGTTTTCTAAGCTATAGCTCCCTATAGCTCGATACCTCTACACTTGCATGGCACACATCAAAGCATCCATGTTTCTTCTTGCTCACTCCAGGAGACCCTCCTCTTTCTTGGAAACACTGGAAATCTTATTTCTGAAATACAGTGATTACTATAGCAACTCCTGAGCTCACTCCAGCAAAGCAGAAAACCTTACTCAAGGCCAATGCATTTTCCAGTATATCCCCTTGCCTACCAACTTAGCAGAGAATACAACCCCATATGATGCTGCCCTTAAAGCCCTTGATGATAATTTTAATCCTCTCCTAAATGTAGTTGCAGAATGTTACAAGTTTTATTCCTGTGCCCAAATGCATGATGAACCAATTCATCACTACCTTGCAGCATTGCGTGCACTGAGTGCCATCTGCAAATTTCCCAAGTTTACAGATAAGATGCTTACAGAGAAGAAGTCTCAAAATTCATGAGACTTTTCATGGAAAGAGGGCTTACACTGGACAAAGCCATAGAAATTGCCCAGAGAGCAGAAAGTGCTATCCACTGTGTCAAAACACTCTTCTCGATACCACATTTCCCAGTCTGCAGACATTAATGCAGTTCAGTCTAAACAGCCACCATGAAGAATCTCACAGCTAACCTCTCCCAAACCAGGTCTATTCCAGGTGCAAAAGAGCTACCAGAAAAGGGTGGGGTTAGATAAGACAAGGTGACGTGAGTGTGGGGTATATATAGGGAGAAAAGTGCCAGACATAAAAAGCAGAGGTATAAAAACAGGGCTGTTAAGGGTGTGTAGGGTGATAAACATAGACCCCCCCCCAACCTATGTTTGTTTTCTACACATCCTTAACAGCTACGGTAAAGTGAAATCACATAAGAAAGGATCTGGGAATGTATAATCTACATATGACCAGGTCTGAGAGTGGCAGAGAAGGAGACAGAGTTAGGAATAATAGTATAAAATATGAAGGAACTCGGTATATAAGGGGGCAGGAAAAAGTGGGGTTAGATAATCTAAGGTGGCTGGTGGGGAGTTTATAGTGCCAGACATTAAAAACAGATCTAGAAAAACAGAGCTGTTAAGGATGTGTATAGGCGTAGGAGATAGACATGGGAGGGGGCAACATGAAATGAAAGAGGGAACGTGAAATAAAATTGCATTAGAAAGGAACTGGGAACAAATGATAAAAGATAGAATCTACATATGACAGGGGCTGTGAGAGGCAGAGAGGAAGACAGAGTTAGGGGAAATCTACCAGTAAGATACACAGCAATAAAAGCAGAATGTGAAGAAACTTGGCAATGAATGTTAAAAATGCTGAAGACTTGTAAATTACAGATTTTTGTAGTGGCTAGAGTAATTTAGGTCCTTGTTAAGTCCATTATTTTTGGTGTCAAATAAAGTTATGTATTTTAGTTCTCAGGCCTGTCTCTTGAGGGTGTTCTGCAGGTTTCCTTTGAGGATTAGAACTGATGGGCCAGAGATGGAGTGATCTTGTTGGGTGGAGTGACTGCCCGCTGTGGAATCAGTGGCTTTGTTCAAAATTGTATGTCGATGTGAGTTCATACGTAGGTGTAAGGGTTGTTGAGTTTCACCAAGCCTCGGTTTTCCTCTCTGCCTCTCACAGCCTTTGTCATATGTAGATTCTACCTTGTGTAGAACACCTTAGCTGTTTCCCTTTTATCCCACACCTATGTATGTCTGTCTCCTACACATCCTTAACAGCCCAGTTTTTATACCTCAGTTTTTTATGCCGGGCACTTTTCTCCTTATCAATATAGTCCTCCCCGCCCACTAGTCACTTTGCCTTATCTAAACCCACCCCTTTCTGCCTATTTATATACTGCCCTCCCTGTATTTGCTCAGTTTATATATATATTGGGCTGGCTATGCTGCATGCCTGAGGAAAGGCCCTGTGTTGTCTGAAAGCTTGCTATTTCCACCAATAGCAGTTGGTCCAATAAACGATATCATTTGAAACACTTTGCTACCCTCTCTTTGCATCCTCCAGACATATATGCAGGCAGATATGAGGGTTTTCCCATCCCCATCAAGGGATATTTTACTGCTAATCTCGACTATAAAGGCTGCACAGTCCAAGAGGAAGTGAATGTTGCATGGAAGGGAGTTTTGATACTGGAATGGAATGATCAATGAGATTTTCAGATGATATTGAATCCCAACAGTGAAGTACCTGTGCTGCACATGACTGATAGGCCAAATGCTGCCATCGTTGCTCAATTTTCAGATGTTATTGCTGACACTCCTGGTCTTGGAAAACATTTTAAACATAAAATTCAAATGAAAGAAAATGCAGCACCTGAACCACATAAACCCTCCACAACCTTGCTCCCCCCCTACCTCTCTGCCCTGATCTCCCTCTGAGCTCCTTGTGTACTCTGCTCCTCTTCCATCCCCTCCCTTACCCTCCCATGCCTCCCCTGCTCCCCCTACCGTCTTCATCCCTTCTCCCTTGTTGCCCTGCACGGCTGGAACTCCCTCCCCGCCCTCATCCGCCTTGCCCCCACCCTCCACACCTTCAAGTCCCTCCTCAAAACCCACCTTTTCCACTCCACCCTTCCTAACTCCTGCTAATCATCCCCACCTAGGATTATCCCCCACCTGTTATCTGCAAACTCCTAACCAAGCCAAGAACATGTACCTGAGTTCTCGCATCCTCATGATTGTTGCTCCCTTGTCTCTCCCTCTGTTCCCCCTTCCCTGTCTCCCCTCCCCCTGTCTTAGATTGTAAGCTATTGGGCAGGGACTGTGTCTATTTTATTCTCTGTAAAGCGCCAGGTACATTGCTAGCGCTATATAAATACTACTACTAATAATAATAATAATTAATAATAAGGCAAGAACTTACCCGTAGCATTGTGGCTAGGGGTGGGACCAAACTAAAAAACCTGGGTATCGGTTTTACTGGTTACCGGTTTCAAAAAATCAGTTTTACCGGTAAAACCGGTTTACTGGTACTGGTTTTTTTCATTGTGATTTCAATGGGGAAGTGTCCCCATTGAAATCAATTAACTCCCCCCAAACCTCCCCCGTCCCCGACTGTGCGGGTGGAAGGGGGGGACACCCCCCACCCACCCTGCCCAGCTTGGATTTTTAAAAAAAAAAAACCAGACCTGCGGGCGGATCCAGGCCACCGCCGGCTGCCCAGAGGCAGCCAGAGCTATTGCTAAAGGTGAAGGCAGCTCTCCTCTGGGAGCCCTCCCAACTGGGGCAGCACTCTGGGTTAACCACCACCCCCCATCCGCCTTTTACCTGGGCTGTGGGTGGTGGCGGCGGCAGCAGCGTGGCACAGGTCTGGCTTCAGTGCTGGCTTCACTTCAGTACTTCACTAGACCTTCCGGGGAAACCTGGAAGTTCCTCGGAAGGCCTAGTGAAGCGCTGAAGTGAAGCCAGCGCTGAAGCCGCCGTCGGACCTGCGCCGCGCTGCTGCCGCCCCTGCCACTCACAGCCCAGGTAAAAGGCGGATGGGGGGTTTAACCCAGAATGCTGCCCCAGTTGGGAGGGCTCCCGGAGGAGAGCTACCTCCACCTTTAGCAATAGCCCTGACTGCTGCCACGGCCTGGACTCACCAGCAGGTCCAGTTTTTTTAAAAATAAAATCCAGGCTGGGCAGGGTGGGTGTGTGTGTGTCCCCCCTTCCACCCATGCAGCCTGGGAGGGGGAGGGAAAGGGAAAGGGTGTGGTTCTTTTTTTTTTTACATTGTGGCCATTGATTTCAATGGCCACAATGTAAAAAAAATCCGGTAAAAGTTCAAGTTCAAGTTCAAGTTTTACTAGGGTACTCGCATTCGCTCTGACCCAATAACATCAAACAAAAGAACAATTACAAAATAAACAAGACAAAACATACAACAAACATTATAAATAAGCCCCAAAATCCCCCCCCCCAAAAGGATATTCAACACTCCCAGATGTTCACGAGCCAAAAAAGAGGAATACAGATACAGGGGAAGGAGAACCTAGCCAAAATAGGGAAGAGATCCCAGAAAATAATCATGGCCACCCTAAGGGAATTCCCCATCCTAAATATGCTCCTTAATTTGGACCCACCTTTTGGATGCCAGAAGAGTATAAGCTGCAAGCACCCCCATAGCATCCCTTCCAGGCAAAGAAAGAAGAAACAAATAACAATAATCTGTAAAAGGGGGAAGATAATCTGCCAACAAAGGAGCAATCCAAACCTCCCTCAAACTAGTATAATAAAGGCAACAGAGAAGAAAATGTTCGACAGATTCAATTTCCCCCAACCAACATGAGCAAACTCTTAAAGCACGAGGGGAGCACTTTGTTCTGCCCTCTACCAAGGCAGTTTGAACCTGCTGAAAACTGAGAAGTGTATACTGCCTGCAGAGGCGAGGGCTCTCCAAGAGGTCCAGATATGGTTCGAACCGGGAGATAATTTTAAGAAGCTTCAATGTAGGCGTGACTTTCCAAGATGCCAAGACCGCAATGTCCTCCTGATAATCTATATCCTGAATTCGGGTGAGAATCTCTGTCTTAATAACTGTAAGGGTTCTCCCACGAAAATAATTGAAGGAGAAACCCAATTTGCGGATTGTCCAACCCAAATAGAGGAGCCAGGGATAAGCCCGCACCCCCTCATGAAGGAGTTTCTCCCTAAAGCATTGAAGCAGGAGATCCAAATCCCACTGGGCTAAAAGGCATAGCCAGTAACTAATAAGGGCTTTCCTATGCAATGCCTTTATTGAGGGGGAACCAGTTTCTAACCGTAGGACTGCCCCCGGAATGCTAGGGCCTACTCCCAATAATCTCAGCAGAAAGAGATTCTGTACCCTTTCCAGAAGTAAGATGTTTGTAAAGGGGACTAGCTCCATCCCAAACAAAAGGGCAGGGGGAACTTTAGCTCTAAATACCCTTAACTGCACGGACAGGGGAACCCACTTAGAAAGGCTATTTACCTTCATCAATGCCCTCATGTCTCTGGTTGCCTTATGAATCCTGGACTGGAGATGGGAATTCCAAGAACCGCTATTGCTAAAGGTCACGCCCAAGTAGCTGAAGGAGGGGACCAGACTAATCTCGCCCATCTCAAACTTCCAAACAGGGGGCAACCTTCTTTTCCCCAAGACCATAATTTTGGTCTTATTAGTGTTTATCAATACTTATTAAATTTTCCCAGAACTCTTTTGATTCCAATCTTGGTCTGTGATATAAAGACCAAGTCATCGGCGTATTGAATCCAGTAAAAATCCGGCACCAGTACGGGGAATTCTCGGATCTATCTGATATCCCCAATACTGCCAAATACCAGCAGTATTGGATATCGGGAGATCCGAACTTCCCACCCCATAACCACTCAAGAAGGAGCTCTCAAAACTATGCAAAGCCAATATTTTTGAACCTGCCGACTCTTCAGAATGGGTTTCTCCTATTCTCCTTGCACAGAAACCAAATGGAACCATCCGCACACGCATAGATTTGGGAGATCTTAATTCTGACATTGTGGTTGATTGTCACTCCCCTATCAAACATAAATGAAATGCTACTTACTTTGAAGGAAGGTAGCATTTTTACAACCTTGTACAATGTTCAACTTAGCACCAGATCTCTTTAATTGAAAGCTCCTGCAAATACAGTCTTCATCACTCCTGAGGATCTGTTTCAATTCAGATGAATGCCGTTTGGATTGGTCTCCGCCACATCTGTCTTCCAATGAATGATGCATGTGATTTTTGGAGAAATGAGATGTGCTACATACTTACAAGATGACATCTTGGTTTATAGTAAGGATGAAGTGGAACATGACACTATTCTAAAGAAAGTTTTAGAAAACCTTTGCCAACATGGGCAAAGGTCAGTGAGAAAAAATATCAATTCTGTGCAGATTTAGGGAATACTCTCTCACAGAAAGACATCCTGCCAAACAAGACCTGGTGAAAGCCATTTGAGAAGAACCAGAGCCAGAAAACAAAGCAAATTTGATCTTTCTTGGGAATGTGTGAGTATTATTCAAAATTATGTCAAACAGTTTGCCATGAAAATGCGTCTCCGTGTAGCCGCATGAAATGGGACATGAAGTTTGAATGAGAGGAGTTGCGCAGAAATAGTTTTTGAAATTCGAGTTCGGTTTGGAAGTTCGTTTCGGTCGACCGAACAGACTGAGTTCGGTCAAATTCTGAACTTCCGAACCAAGTTCAGTCATTCAAAACCAGGTTTTTTTGGTGTGTGTTGCAGCTAGAGATGGGCGAACAGAACGGAGTTCAGAAATTCGGTTCGGTTCGTTTTCAAATCCGAGTTCGGTTTGGAAGTTCAGTTCGGTCAACCGAACAGACCGAGTTCGGTCCAAACTCCAAACTTCCGAACCACGTTCGCCCATCCCTACAAGAAAGATTGGTCCATAAAGGGCTTGTAGGAATGATTCTAACAAAAAGACGACTAAGACAATTTCTTGTGGCTGTGTATGAACAAGCAAGTTGAAGAAGTAATGAAGAATTGCATTGCTTGTGCTACAAGTGCTAAATTACAGAAGACCTTTACTACCCCACTAACATCAGTGATTTATCCCAATAGTCCTTGGGAGAAATTAGCTCTTGACATAATAGGACCATTAGAAAATCAGCCTATCAAGCAAAGATATGCCATAGTGCTTGTAGACTATCATTCTAAGTGGCCTGAAATGATGTTTTCTGAAAAGATTACCACTGAAAGAGTGATCAATTTCTTGTCATCAATTTTTGCTAGGGAAGGAATTCCCAAAGAATTAATCACTGACAATGGGTTGCAGCTGACCTCTACCAAAATGCAGCAGTAACTTCTTAGCAATGGAATCAAGTACAAGCAAGTTTCCTTGTATCATCCAAGAGGAAATGATTTGGTTGAGAGGATGAATAGACTGGTAAAGGAAAATTTACAACTCACTAGTTTACAACAACAACCATGAAAAGAAGCACTACACAACACCCTATTTGCTTAAAGGACTATTCCTCTACAGGCATATCACCTTTTGAACTATTAAGAGGACATAAAGCTAATACTAAATTCACTATATGGCAAAGATCTGCATGTTCTTCCTTGCCACCCAAACCTACTGAAGCAGCTGTTCATGAACAAGTCAAGGACAAGCAAAAAAATAAATTCAATAAAATACAAAGAATATGTGGATCATAAGAAAGGTGCCAAACCACACCCATTTCATATATGAGACTTTGTTCATGTAACACTACCTTACAAGGTCAGGAAAGGATGTTCACAATATTCATATCATCTATAGATATCCGAGGGGACTCACTCATAGTGAGTGATGGTAGGAAATGGAATATTTAAAAACTTTCCAAACCACGTACCTGAAGTGTAAAAGAGAGACCAGGTTTCACCCTGGGCTCTGAGATCTTGGAAGATATTGATGATGGACAGACAATCCTCTGTTCAAGAAAACGGACCACCATTCGATCCAGATCCTGATGCCCCAACAGCTAGAAGGAGTGTAAAGCAAAGGAAGCCACAAAAATTTGAAGACTTTGTTACAGAATTTAAATGATAACAAAGATCAGTATTTTGTTGGTCTAAATGAGAGGGATGTATTGTATCCTATCCAGTTAGTGATACTCAGGCCAATTGCAAAAGGCCCTCCTTGAGTCCCAAGCAAGGACCCATACCCAACTGAGCCCCCTTGTACATGTTAGCTATGCATCTGGCTATAGACATTCAAATATAGTCTGGTCATGAGGGCTTTCTTTTGCAAACGAGCATGATAAAGGGGTTTGCACCCTGTCAAGCACTAACTTGGGACACCCAGATAATCTGAGTGAAGCTTCAAGGATTCAGCCTACCTCTAAATTCTGGGCTGTGATGTATTTTTCTTCCCTCCTTCATATGAACCACTGTTAGCAATATAACTTTGGTTTTGTCCTTCAGAGAGCATACAGCCTCCCAGCCTCCCAGTTGTGCAGAATTGTAAGCGCAGAAGCAATTTGGATCATGCTAGCTTTTGGGGAGAAGTAAAAGTCCCAACGCTAGTTACACCCATACCCCTCATACGACTGCGAAGTCATCAAGGTATTTTGAATGTGTGGTTTTCTTGCTGTTTCAGTGTCATGCTCTATATTTGTTATCATGTAATGTCCGACCTGAGTTAACATGACTGGAACAGATGTTAAATGACTGTATCCAAGTCACTTGTGTCCTATCTTACTCTTAACGTAGTGAACTATGCTAGACTATGCGAACAGTTGATATCCATCTCAAAGCCAGACCATATGCCCTCATGTTTATAGGATTGGTAATCAACTAGTCAGCTGTTGTCACTATTGCTTGCCTCAAATGCAGATGAAAGAGAATTTATGTGGAAATAAAACCTTGATTAAGAAAAAGCAGTTACACACGTATAGCTGAGAGAAAAATTTGGTCAGGTCCTTCATGTCTCAATATAGGAAGTTGGGAGCTAGGGTTGAAAGAAACAATAACCTGACCACTGAAAATGTGTGGGGAAATAATGCTTAATTCAGCCTACTTTCTGTCTGCAGGATTTGTTTAAATGAAAACTCACTGAGAAATATATAAAAAGTATTTCAGTAGATTGTTTCATTGCTGAAGATTTTTCTATAAAATTGAATTTTAATATTACTTAGTTTTGAACATTTAAAAAAAAAATAAAAAAAATCTCTTCTCTCCCTAATGATCTACTCTACTCATGATTTTATAAACGATCATAACTCCTCTCATTTGTCTCTTCTCCAAGCTAAAGAGCCCAACTTATTGAGCCTCTCCTTTTATGGAAGCCATTCCATACTCTTGGTCATTTTTGTTTCCCTTGTTTGCACCTTTTCCAGTTCAACTATATCTCTTTTGAGATAGGGTGACACAAACGTACCACCACAGTATTGAAGGTGTAGTCACGTAGCAGATTAGACAGAAGTCCCAGCCCAAACTAGCAGAGAGTATAGGCAAAGCAATGGAAAAGTCTACAAACAGCATGTGGTAACCCACAGCGGATTCATTAGCCAGAAAGCCTAACAATTAGTAATTAGGTAGCTAGGATGTGGCTGAAGTTTCCCTCCTGATTAAGAAAGCCAATCAGCAGCAAGGGAGGAGTATAAGAAGGCCAAGAAACAGCAGCTGAGGGGCAAAGCTGGCGGTTGCCAGAAATAGCCCAGAGTGAGAGGAGCTGAGTTTGGTCACCAAGTCAGACCATTTGAGAAGCCTCTTGATCATCCTGGGAAGAATTTCTCCAAACCCTTGGACTAAAGGAAAGCAGCACCACCCAGACAGAGAGCACGGGAAAATGCAGGTGGGATCTATATTGAACTTTGCATAAGGACAAGAGGCCTCAAGCCTGTTCTTGGACTTCGCTTATCTGGAGATGAACAAAGAACTGCATGGACTTATGCTGAAAGCCTAGGAGGCTTATTTTGTTCAGCATTTAAGTTTGGGTGCCTACCTTTTTGGGAGAAGCCCCATTCCTGGTGGAGTGGATAGGTTGTAAGGGGAGAAGGGAGACCTGAGACAAATTGCCATTGTAAGGGGTTTTAGTGTTTGCCCCAAGCGGGCCAGCTATTGATTTTACCACCACCACCCCCGGGCCAAGTGTTCTATTACACTTATTTTGCCCCCCAATGGCCCCTATTAAAAGAGGGGCTGAATTTGCTGAAAGCCCAGAGAAGAGCCAAGTGGACTGTTGATCCCTGAGGGGACCAAATCTGTTGTGTCCCCAGGAAGTGTCAGATTTGAGTATTAGCTCAAGGAGGAGCCGAAGACTGTATTATAAGAGCCCAATAGGGCCAAACGGACAAAAATAGGCCTAGAATGGCCAAAGTGGGAAACAGACTCATCGGGCTAAGTAAAGGTGGAGATTTTTATGTGTCAGACTGAGGTAATTCCCCTAGCAGCTCCAATCAATGGTTGAGTCAAGACCCGTCCATGCACACCATAGAGTTATATTTATTTATTTATTTATAAAAGCATTTAGTATCCCGCCCCTCCTGCCACATGTCATCCTGGCAGCCCAGTCCCACCAAGAGACAGGCTGCTGCATTCTGCACCAGCTGCAGCTTCTGGGCCATCACCATGGGTAGCCCCACGTAGAGTGCATTACCATAGTCTAGTCTAGAGGTGATGAAAGCGTGGATGATGGTGGCCAGGTTGGAGTCCAAATGTATGGCCTAAGCTGACGTACCAGATGTAATTGGCGAAAGGCACCCCTCGCCACAGCCTCCACCTGGGCATCCAGGCGGAGCTACGCATCGAGGAGTACCCCCAGACTCTGTACCTGGGGAACCAATGGAGGACAGACCTCATCAATGATGGGGGCCGTTAACTCCATCGCCTTCCCCACCAGCATCACCTCCATCTTGTTGGGATTCAGCTTCAGTTGATTAGCCCTCTTCATTACCCCCACAGCCATCAGACATCGAGTAAGCACAGAGACTGTGGGGTCTGGGTTGGATGAAAAGAAGAGGTATAGTTGAGTGTCATCAGCATATTGGTGACACCGTATGCCAAACCTCCTGATCACCTCACCGAGAGGCTGCATATATATGTTGAACAAGAGAGTGGACAACACCAAACCCTGTGGGACACCACATGTGAGGTCTCGGTATGATGAAAAACAGTCCCTGAATACCACTCATTGGGTTTTCTCAGTCAGGAATGAGCGGAACCATTCAAGAACAGTCCCGCCCACCCCTGCACATTCCCGCAGGTGTGCCACCAACATCTTGTGATCAACCGTATAAAAGGTAGCTGACAGATCTAATAGGACCAACAAGGTCGAACGGCCCTGGTCCATCTCTCAGCACAGATCATCCACCAAGGCCACAAGCACAGTCTCCGTGCCATAGCCCGGATGAAATCCCGACTGCAAGGGATCAAGAAAACCTATATGGTCAAGATGCCCATGCAACTGCTGAGCCACCACATGCTCAATAACCTTCCCTAAAAAAGGAAGGTTAGAGACAGGTCGATAGCTGGCCAGGGAGTCAACGTCAAGAGATTGTTTCTTGAGCAGAGGCCACACCACTGCCTCTTTGAGACAGCCTGCCGAGCCTGGTACTCTGCCGTCCCGGAGGGAAGCATTGACCACCCCTGCCAGCAGCGGCCCCTTGTCTCC
Source organism: Sphenodon punctatus (assembly GCA_003113815.1). NCBI lineage: Eukaryota > Metazoa > Chordata > Lepidosauria > Sphenodontia > Sphenodontidae > Sphenodon > Sphenodon punctatus. Next base: position 2,647,772 of record QEPC01008858.1, read on the forward strand.
TTGCAAGATTTAACTAGCCAAGATGGGCACGGAGTTAGTTCACAAGAGGTAGCCCTAACAGCCCCAAGGGTCTCGATCGCATCAGCAGGTGTCACCAACTGAAATTCATCCCATAAAACCGGACAATAACCTCTGGTTCTCCTAGTGTAATAAGTGCAGCGTCGAAATCATAGTAAATTGAGCGATTTTATCCACAAAATGATTCACAAACCTATCACAGTGTGCTGTAGATGACTCCACTCCAGGATGGAGGGAGGCCGGACTGACCAGTCCCCACACTACCCAGAAAAGCTCCGCTAGGCAAGATTTTCCAGGTGGTGTAATTATGGTTACAATAGACAAATCCCTAAGCATGTGATCTGCTTTCATGGCCTTAACTTGCACATTTTGTACCTCAGAAACTTGCCACTCATGTTGACACAGATTTGTTGTGGGTGATAAAGTGATAAAATCAATGAAGAGAACACATATGCCTCTCCAGCATTCATAGAGACTTGATTATTTATTGTTGTGACTTAAATCCACTCAACCATTTTCTGCAAAGGTGCAGTCTCCTTGCCCCGCCCCCATCAAATAGATATTCCATCCCCCCCATGGCCTCTGTCCCACTCCCAATTATAAATACGTTAAAATATGTATATAGTGGCAGATGTAAGATGCTATATGCTGTGAACACAGAGAACATCTTAATTTTTTCTAGCAGTAACACAGAACGACATCCTGTTACATCTATATATTTATTCCTCTCCATGGTCCTACCAAAGCCTGTGAGTCTGTTGGTGTAAGTGGTGCAGGATTCTACCCCTTGTTTTATTGTAACAGGCTGTTCAGGGCAGTGGCATCCACAGGTATGCCTGATATAGCTCTTTTTCTTTAAGAACTTGAGCCCTCGTTGATTTACAGATGACTATGTAAGATTGATAAAATAGTCTTTCACTAAGTCCTCTCTGAGAACAGTCTGTATCATGAATTGTCTCCACAGAGACAACCGGCCACCTTATTATGGTTACAATAGACAAATTCCTAAGCATGTGGTTTGCTTTCATGGCCTTGACTTGTACATTTTGTACCTCAGAGACTTGCCACTCATGTTGACACAGATTTGTTGTGCGTGATGAAGTGATAAAATCAATGAAGAGAACACATGTGCCTCTCCAGCATTCATAGAGACTTGATTATTTATTGTTGTGACTTAAATCCACTCAACCATTTTCTGCAAAGGTGCATTTACCTTTTGGATTTGTTTTATTCTGCCTGTATCTCAGAGGTGGCTCATAGATGTTCCAAACAGAGCACCTTTCCAAAAGTTGTAGTCGAGAAAGGAATGAATGTAAATCTATGTACCTGTAACTATACTCAAGGGGGGTAAGGAATTAAGTAAACAATTTTAGCAAAATATGCAGTCTGAATGCCAAGTATTCCTGCATTATCCCTAGCATATTGCCCACCCAAGAAAACACATTACAGTTAAAAGCCTGTAGAGATCTACAAAGACTGACTTATCCCTCTGTTACTTTCTTTCTTGGGTTACACAAACAACTAGAGCTATAGGAAATTGTTCACATGGACAATTTTGACTTGTTGCCACTTTTGTGAAAAATCGCTCAAACTTGTTTCACTCCAAGATAAAAGCAAACGTGTCACCTCAGCAGCAGCTGAAGTATTAGAGTGTAAACACTGCGTGCTGTGATGCTGGCAAAGCCAATTCTGTAATGCTGCACACATTTGCAAACCCAGCGTGCTTTGTAGAAGGTGGCTGCCTATGCACCTTGAAATCATGAACTGTTAGAAATAGCAAGATTATCCACTAAGGGGTGAATATTGTAAAAAATACTTAGCTGCCTTTGTTTTGATACTTTTAAAAAATGTGGTGGTGGGATTGCGAGCACTGGATAGGTGATGGTTAGACTGCATGACCAGGGTCACTGGCCCACAGCTGGCCAAGATGGAAAACTATAGCAGAGTAGTCAAGGTCAGCACAGAGTGCATTGTGGTAGATCTGCCTCTTTTATTTATGCAGCCGATGCAAGCCAGCAATGAGCATGCACTGAACCACAATTGTTTCTGGTAGGTGTATGATGGTCCACTGGAAATGTTGAGGTTTAACATTGGTCTGTTGGTCCAAAATGACTGGGAATCATGCATCTAATGCCTCGGTTCTCTGAGGTTCTGGGCACCTTAACCCTGTCCCCTCAAAGCACTTAAGGCATGCTCAACTTATCTTCTAGGGCTCAGGTATATCTTCTAGGGCTAGACCCTGGGGGTGGACACTCTGCTGCTGGGCTGCTCATTTGGCAGAGGAGGAAGTGAATGCCACCTGACTCCCTTCCTCTCCTCTCCCCTCCTGCAGGTATATCTTCTAGGGCTGGACCCTGGGGGCGCCAGCCCAAAGGGTGTTGGCAGTTGGTCGGGCCATTTGTTGGAGTCGTGGTAGCCAGGACAGTCGATAGACCTTGATCCCTTGAACTGGGGGAGACTGGCTATGGGATAGGGTGGTTGGTTTATAGGGCAGTTGGTTAAGGTATATGTTGATGGAGCTGGGGGAGAATTGAGGGGAACATGACTCCTCCCCTGCACATGTGGGGGAGGAGGGGGGACTGGGTTGGGGAGGGTTGGGCACGGCCCCCCGGTGAAAGAAGGGGGTTTGACCCAATAAGGGTGGGGGGTTCTGGTCTCCCTGT
>QEPC01008858.1:2653474-2664427 GCA_003113815.1 Sphenodon punctatus
GTGCTCCTTGACCCGCAGCTCCACCTGGATTGTCAGGTGGATGCAGCTGGTGCAGAATGCAGTGGCTCGTCTCCTAATGGGGATGGGCCGCCGTGAGCACATTACACCTGTGCACCATACTCTGCACTGGCTGCCTATTCTCTTTCAGGCTCAGTTCAAGGTGTTGGTTATGACCTATAAAGTCCTAAATGACTTGGGTCCTGCTTACCTGTGAGACCACCTCAGGCCCTGGGTCATTTTGCGGCCCTTGCAGTCAGCCGGGGGAACCCAACTCAAAGCCCCCCGGGTATGCTGGGTGGCGATGGCAGAGAGGGCGTTCTTGGTGCCTGCACCTCGACTGTGGAACTCCCTCCCGTTGGAGGCCTGTCTGTCCCCGGACCTCCCCTCTTTCTGTAGATGTTGTAAGACCTGGTTGTTCCTCCAGACCTTCAGGGAGGGGGTGGGAAAGGTGGGGGAAGGAGTTTTATTTTGCCTTAGGTGCTGCTGAAATTTTATGATGCATATTTTATGTATTGTAGTATTTTAGATGGTTTTATTGATTGTTGTTTTTATGTTGTGTACCGCACCGAGTTGCCAGTGTGCAGGAGGATGCGGGATACACATTTTTGTAGAAATAAATAAATAAATAAATAAATAAACAAACTTATAGCAGATAAATAGTATCTTTGGAATCAATGAGAACACTGCATGCTTAAGTGCTTGCAGAATCAAGGCTAGGTTGCTCAACAACTTGCAGTATCAATCTTTAAGGTCCTGATCCTGCACAATTAAGGCCCATTTCACATGAGATTCCCCTCCCCCACCCACATGTGGGAATAGTTGGGTGGGGTCGTGTTACTGCTGCAGCGGGTGGTTGAGTGGGGGTGGGGGGGCACTCCTGCACTCCACCCATTACCCACACACTGAGCCATCAGCCAAAACAGTGATGGCTCCATACGTGGAGACTGGTGGAGGTGGGTGGAGATATGTATGCCTCCATGTAACAGCTGCCCACGTGCCACACACCCACCATGACACACACCCATCCTCCACACACTGCGGCCCATCTGAAAAGGGCCTAAGACTTTTACATTGACTTCACTGGGCACCTGAGAGCCAGTGTGGTGTAGTTGATAAGATGCTGGAGTTGAAGCTGGGAAGCCAGGGTTCAAATCCTGCCCTAGCAATAGACTCACTGGGTGGCCTTGGGCAAGCCACAATCTCTTCCAGGTGCATGCACCAGCCTCTTGGCTGGCTAGTTACCCAGCCAGGGGCGGGAGGACAGCTTCCACAAATGCCCCCCCCCTTAAGGCAGGAGGGCATTGATATCTAGGGTTACCATACCTCCCCTTTAAAAGAGAACACATACAGAAAATACATGTTGCAGGGCTGCACCGGAACCAATACAGCCCTGCACCATGTATTTTTCATAAGCATCTTTTTAAAGGGGAGGTATGGTAACCCTGTTGATATCAGACTGCACAGCTCCATCATGTTCCTAATTTGCAAAATTTTGATCTGGCAAACCATATGGGAAAGGAAATACTGCTGATACAGAATAGACACAATTAGTACAGTATGAACACGACTGTCTAATTGATGTGAATTTTCTATTTCAATGGAGTAGCATGCGAGGTGAGGCAACAGTCATAAAATGAGAAATATCAATGTTCCTGAATTCTCATTTCAACAGTGTGAACTTGGGATACTTCCCAAGATTTAGCAAGTTTGTTTGGCTTTGTTTTTTTTTTTTACTCATGACTTGTGCTTTTGCAAGTGCAAGTGCAGGAGTAGATGTTTCCATCCACTCACAAGACAGTGGCACTGGCACTGGCACAGAAGGTGCTAGAGCTATTTTCTCTGGCTTTCTGGTGGGTCTGATTCTTCCTGCACATGGGAGTTCTCCACCTTAGCACAGGTACCATGAACTTGGCAATGTGGAGAATCTTGTCTTGTATAAAAATAGTAAAGAAATTGTACCTTTGTTGTCTTGAGGTAAAAACCAGAATGAAATTCACATCTGTCGTCTTCTCCAGTGAAAAGCTCTTTTTCCTACTGTGAACCAATCTGGATGTGCCATAAAATGATCTAAAACTCATAAAGCGAACATGGCAAAATTGGCTTTTGCTTTTCTAACTGTTCAATTTATGACCAACCAGCATGGCTGATAAATCATGCTGACTGCCTACTAGAACCTAGTAGGCAGTCAGCATGATTTGTAACTAGGAGGACAGTTTTACCTTGTACCATTTTCCTAGCACAGTCCATTATCCAAACTATTAGCAACGAGAGGAGTTTACATATATTCGTTATACCACCTTATTTTTTCTGATGGTTTTATTTTGTTTATTTTTTGTCTGTTTTAATGCTTTCTGCTATAAAGGGGCGGGGTATAAATGTAATAAATAAATAAATAAAAAAAAGATAAACCTCTTAAATTACTGCCAAGCAAGTATGTTGATTAATATTTTCTAGGGTGTGTAAAGTAATGCTCCTAAATCCCTGATTCAGCACCCAAGTATATGCTCACTGTGTTTTCCCAATTGAACACAGATTCTGAGTTTCCCTGATTTGTAAAGGAGTTCAGCACTTGCAGCTCCCATTTGTTTCCCGATGCTTCTCGATCTCTTCCTGAAAACCAGACGATCAACCTCTTATTTAGCTGCCTAAAAACTGAGGGTAGCACAAAGCATCTGTGTTCTGCTTAAATGCATATTGTATCTTGTTCTTTTTAGTTTCTCTGCCTAGTCAGTAGTCTATCCTTTGCGCTCTGCCACTGAGATACAAGCTTTTGTCCCCTGTGTGTTTAACTTGCCCTGCTTGTGCTGAACATTTTGACCAGTCAGAAGATTTAAGTGGTACCTAATATTTATATTTATTATTTATTTATTATATACATTTATGAGTCACCCCATATGTCTACGACATCCCGGGGCAACGTACAACTAATGCAGCAGCATGCTTGCTGAAATTAATAATTTGTGCAAATGTAAAATTTGACAGATACGATCTATATGTTTAATCTCCAGCGAAGAGGATACAAAGCATTATTTGCTTCCATCTTCACCTCCTGAAATGGATATTTGTTTCGGGTTCATTTTAGTATTTTGGTCACTTGGGTATTTCAGCTCATTTATTTTGGTATTCCTTCCTTTGGTGCTATTTGATGCTGGTGTGCACCAAACAGTTGCACAACAGTTCTATTGCACTAATAACAATAGTGCAATGGCACTGTTGTGCAGCTTTTTTGTGCATGCTAATGTTGAATAGGCCCAAACAAAGGAACAAATACCGAAGTACTGAAATGATAAAACTGAAACACTGCAGAGACTAAAATGAACGAAATGACTGAAATGAAGACACAAACAAATGTGCAAATTTTGCACAGTTTGAGAAAGATCTTTGGATATTTGATTGTGCATCCAAATATGCACATAATCTTTGTGAATACAGAATGGCATATTCATTTCAGACTTAATTTTCAGTTTTCACCTGGAATGGGGGTAAGGAGGGAAGGCTTTGTCAGTTGTCTGGGTTTACATATAATCTGGATGCCAAATGTCCAGAAATCAATCTAGTAGAGCAGAGAGCCGCAGACAACCTCTGGCCTGCAGGACAAGTCTGGCCCCAAGCTGATTGTTATTTGGTCCCTTTCCAGTCCCTGAATCTGGGCCAGAGATCCAGTCCCTACTGTCAAGCACTGAAAGATGCCCTTGGTCCATGATCCTTCTCCCCTCCTGAGCCCAACCCTTAAGCACCCTTGTCCCCAACTCCTATCTCGCCCACAGAGCTTATACTATTACTACTACTAATAATAATTAATATACATTTATTGCGTATAACCAAAGGTTATTACAAGTTAAATAATTAAAACCAACTAATAAAACAGATTAATAGGTTACAAACTATAACAAAACTAGATATACACAGTATAAGATAATCTGACAGGACATAAAGATCTTCCATAAAGGACAATGACTTTTCCCCTGGGTTTCTCCATCCACAAATGGGGCAGAGCTCTCACAAAGTACTACCTTACTTACAGCCCGAGAAAGCAAAGACCATTCGATCAAATTAAAGTTACATTCAGTTATAATTTACAAGAGGCGCCACCAGATTCGGCTAGGGGATGCATCAAACAAATTGTCGGCTAAGGCTATAAGGTGAAAAGACAGATAACACAGTTATTTCGCCAACAAGCTTATACTAATGTTTAAAGTGAGCATGAGGAAGGAAAGCCTTCCCTACACCTGTTCTATGGGGCTCTCCGAACTGGGTGTTTGGAAATGAAGATTATTTTAATTATTTTAACCCAGCCTCACAGTTATTTATAATGTACATCAATTTAAATGTATGCAAACCCAAACAGAAAGCACTTTACACCAGTTTGCTTGAATCTGAAGCCCCTTGCTTTAGTCTAAAAAAAGGGGTGAGGTCATGTTCTCCCAAGGCTGCCTGTCCATCCATCCATGCCTTTTTGTACCAAGGTGACTGCCAGAAGCTCTGGAAGCGAGAAAGTTCAGGTTAAGAATTTTGGGTGCAGGGAAAACAGGTTTCAGTGAGATTGCTCAAAATATGAGGTTAAACATGCATGTGAATCTTGGCAGGATCAAGGCCTTATTGGCTAAACTCCTTGAAATATCAATTCTGACTGGGGCCTTTGTAATCTATTGAAATAGGGATAGTAATTACCTTGCTTTTGTGTTTGTAAGGCAGTTTGAGATGAGATAACCAAGTTGATAATACCTGAGCCATTTTAAATGTCTGAATCCATCAAGTCATGACAACAGCCCTTCACCAACCCAAAGGAATGGCCAGGCTATTCCAAACAGAACTTTTCTGGCACTCTTCCTCATACTCTTTGCCCTTAAGAGATCTGGGATTATGCTCAAATCATCTGCTCAAGTACCTGAAGAATTATACAATGTAGTAATACAAACATCTTGTTTTTCTATTGTTAAACATAATGGGAAACAGGGGGGCGGGGGGAGGAGGAGAGGAGGCAGGGTACTAAAATGCGCACATCATCTATTCTCATCTTTGAATGATTCAGTCCTTTGGTGTTCAACAGTATTATCCAGTGCTTTTAAAATGATTTGCTTATCAATATATTTTGAAACGGGGGGTTTTCCCATTGTCTCCAGATACAGCATTATTGAATACTCATGTTTACTTACTGAAGAGCATTTCACTTGGAATGGAAATGCAAAACATTAGTGCAGGCTTTGTGAAATTTTCCACTTCTCTGATATGTGAAAAGTACTTGAGATAAGGATATTATTTTAATAGTACTAGGGGAAAAAATCCATAAGCTCTTCAAGCAAATATAGACTTTTTATTTGTCAGTGTCATCTGTGTTTATCTAGCAGACTGATTCAGTGCATTTCTGCCAGGGTTTAATTTTACTGATTCTTTCAAAGATTATCTCTCGTTTCTGAGTGATGCTAAAACTTATTTATTTCTCTGTTGTCTTTGTCAATAAAAGGCATGACAAACTCTAATATTTCAAGGGAGTTAATCATGAAGTGCTGTTGACTAGAGCTGTGGGAAAGCTTCTAGATTCTGTAAAAATATGGCAAAAATCATTTTAGGAACCATTTTTCTGTTTTGCAAATTTTGATAAAGTTACAAGCATTCTGTTGAGTTCCTGAAAATTTTCATCAGGCTCATAATAATCTTTTTCACATGAACCTGATACAAAGTTTATTGATGTTGCATACCTCTTTCATTTTATATTTGTTATGGATACGGACCTGTGTTCATTGCATTTCCCCCACTGCTACCAATGGAGAAAATGCAGTGAACAGAGGTCCCTGGTTATGAATCTCTAGTATCTTAACAATTTTATACAGCAGTGGTTCCCAAAGGTTTTGAACCAATGGAGCATTGTTAATCTTCTGTATTTCTCACAGACCACCATGCATCTGTATCGTTACAGGGCACTGTAATGAATAGGTACATGAAAGCCTCAGGAGGGGCCAGGATACGTCCTTCCAGGGAACAAGCTCCTTGGGAACCAGTCAGGGAACTGCAAGCACTCAGAAGACTGAAGATGAAACTGAACCAAATGCTAGCAGCTCAGGAAGAGGCTTGCTGTGCATATAAGGCCCTGAGTGGTGGGCTCAGTATAGTCTGGGGCTGATCACTGCACATATATGACCAAGGTGATGATGGCTGGCCGATCTTGTGATTTGGGGGAGGTGGGAACCCCATTGATGGGGTCCAGCCTCCTTTGGTCACTCAGGTTTCCAGGCTTGGTGCTCTTGGATCAACTGCTGTGCCTAGATTGTGGTGGTGGCCAGGAGTGCTTTTTACCAACTTCATCTGGTGAGAAGGCTGTAAACGTTTCTGTCTGATTAAGGTCACCGTCATCCATGCCTTCAGAACCTCGAGGCTAGACTACTGCAATGCACTCTGCGTAGGGTTGGCCTTGAAGACTGTTTGGAAGCTGTAACTGGTGCAGAACATTGTGGCCTGTCTTCTGTCAGGGGTGGGTTGCCACCAGGTGCACATTACACTGGTGCTCTGGAGTCTGCACTGGCTGCCAGTAGTCTTCCAGGCACAATTCAAAGTGCTGGTTTTAACTTAAACCAGCCCTAAATAGCCTGGGCTCCAGGTATCTGAAATACTGCCTCTTCCCCTATGTACTGTTGTAGCCTCTGAGGTCAACCAGGGATGCCCTCTTGCTAGTGCCAACTTCCCATGAAGTTGTTACAACGAGGGCACATGGGGGAGGGAGGGTCTCAGTTGCTGCCCCACAATTATAGAACTCCTTCCCCTTGGAGATCTGCCAGTGCCTAAGTCCGAGCCAGTTGGTCTTCCAGAGGAAATGCAAGACCTTTTTGTTTGGCCAGGAGTTTGGTGGGCAGGAATAGGGTTGGGTGGGCTTGGGTAAAAGGGTTTTGGGAGGAGGATTGGTAGGTGGGGGATAAAGGGTGGGTGGTTGGGGTGATGTGGGTTTTAAGGGGTTTAAAATGTATTTGACTGGATTTTATATTTCTTATGTTGTAAGCTGCCCTGAGTCTTTGGAGAGGGGCAGGGTATAAATAAATAAAATAAAAAATAAACGGGCACTTGGGGAATAGAACCTGAGTGAGAAGCATGTTGTTTGGGCCTAAATAAACTTGGTCAGACAGGGCCATTTGTGACAGGCACCCTGTGGTAATCTACCTGTTGGGAGAGGAACTGTTTGTTTCATAGCTGACTTATTGTGTGTTTCAGATTGCTTCAAATGCTATTAAGAAAGAAAATGGATTTATGAGAAATTAGAAGTCAAAATGGTCAGTGTTGGGGCCAAAATTTGGAAATTTGAGCTTCTGAAGGAAATTTATGCAGGGACCTAAATTGATTTAATTTTTCAGAGGTGCTGAACACCCACTGATTGCAATAGCTTTATTGGTGGGTCTTGTTACCTCAGAAAATCAGACCAGCACATGAGTGCCTAAAATTTGGACTGCTATTTAGTTTTTCAGAATATATTGCTACCTAGTAATGAATGGCTTCTAGGTCCATGAAGGGCCAGAATAAGTCCTTGGAACAAGTCCAAGGGAACCAGTCAGGGAACTGCAAGCTCTGAGCCCGCTAAGGGAACCAGGAGCAAAGAAACCAATTGGGATGCCTGATTGGCCCCAACAGGGTATGGCAGGAAACCTAGTTGTATGTTTTAATCAGATATTTTATATATTTGTTCTGGCAAACTAAATAGCAGGTCAAATTTTAGGCACTCATATATGCTCACATAACTATGTTGAGCCAGGAACCAATCTGCTATTTGTATCTAATGTTGCACACAACAATTGTAGGATGACAAGATTTTGTTCATGCAAAAAATGCTTTTGCCATCCTCCTCAAGAACATGGACCTTTCATACACTCCAGTTTGACATGTTTTATTCAGAGTCCCATGTTCTGCCCACTGCAGCAGAGGTGCTCTGTAAAGATTTTCTCTTTTAAATCTGTATTTTATTTTTAGCTGGCTTGGCAGCTAAGGGTTCTGTCTTTGCCATTTTCACTACCAAAAGAGAAAAGAAAAAGTGGATTTAAAGTGGGAGTTTGAAAAATGGATTTAACCTGACAAGCAAAATTTTACACATTACTCTCTTTAATATGAAATCAAATGAGAGCACTTTTTCTGAGCCAAGTCCTAATGATTTGCTCATAAGTATAGCAGTCTGGTATACTCCCCCCACCCCACCCCACCCCCGACAGATTGCTATTTAGAGTATTGAAGTTTTAAATTTTTGTAGGTGGCATATCACATGCCTCTGTTTATGGGTCCTATTTATGGGTCCTATTATGGGTTTATGGGTCCTGTTTATGGGTCCCCTGCTGAAGAAGCCTTTGTTGGATGTGGACGCACTCGCCAGTTACTGTCCTGTCTCTAATCTTCCCTTTTTAGGGAAGGTTATTGAACGGGCAGTGGCTCTGCAGCTCCAGACGCATCTGGATCCTTTTCAGTCTGGGTTCCGCCCCGGCTATGGTACTGAGACGGCAATGGTGGCTTTGGTGGACGATGGATGCAAGATGTTCTACATTTTTGATCCTGTTAGATCTCTCGACCACTTTTGATACCGTGGGCTGCTGCTGAGATGGCTGCGAGACCTGGAGGGTCTGGACGGGACTGTCCTTGGGTGGTTCCGCTCATTCCTCTTGGGGAGAAGCCAGCGGGTGGTTCTGGGAGCTGAAACATCAAGCTCCCAGGCCTTGACCTGCGGCGTTCCGCAGGGTTCGATCTTGTCTCCGCTTTTGTTTAATGTGTATATGCAGCCCCTGATCGTGAGAGGGTTCGGGGTGCAATGTCACCAATATGCTGATGATACTCAGCTGTAGCTCTCATTTTTGAACGACCCAGGCTCTGCTGTCTTGTTGCTTTCCCAATGTTTGGAAGCTGTGGCGGATTGGATGCGGCAGAGCAGACTGAAGCTCAGTCCTGATAAGACGGAGGTGATGGTGGTGGGTAGGGCGAGGGAGTTTCTGGCTCCTCTGGTGCGGGGGTCTGACCTCCCGTAGCCCAACAGGTTTGGAGTCTGGGGGTGGTTTTGGATCCGGGTGTGGATCGGCAGGTGGAGGCGGTGGCTAAAGCCGCCTTCCTCCAGCTGTGTCTAGTATGCAGGCTGCATTCATACATTTCCGGACCTGACCTGGCCACTCTTATTCACGCCTTCATCACCTCGAGGCTAGACTACTGCAATGTGTTCTACGTGGGGCTTCCCTTGGTTCTGGTTTGGAGGCTGCAGCTGGTGCAGAATGTGGCGGCCCATCTCCTTACATGGACGAGGTGGCGGGAGCATATAACATCTGTGCTCCGCACTCTGCACTGGCTGCCTATAGCGTACTGAGCCAGATTCAAGGTGTTGGTGTTGATTTATAAAGCCCTACATGGTCTGGGCCTCTCATACCTTGGGCACCGCCTCACCCTCCGTGCCTCAGGGCGATCCCTGCAGTCTGCCGGGGGTGCCTTCTTGGAGGTCCCCCGTGTTAAACGGGGGGGGGCACAATGGAGAGGACATTCTCGGTGACTGGGCTGCGACTCTGGAACTCCCTCCCAGAGAAAGTTTGCCTGGCCCCGGGTCTCATGGCTTTTCATCAAGTCTGTAAGACATGGCTGTTTGCCCAGGCCTTCGGAGGGGAGGGTGGGATAGGGTAAGGGGTGTATAGTAAATGTTGGGGGGGATTGTTATTTTAACTAATTTTACTTGATGATGTTTTTATGAGTTTTATTATTGTTTTATTTGTTGTGAACCGCCCCAGGATACTGTAGGCATGAGGGGGCGGCCAATAAATGTAAATAAATAAATAAATAAATAAATATTACATGAGGTGCCTGGGTATAGGCCGCATTGTCTGACAAAAGTGTCTATATAGTAGTCATTCTGAAGCGCTGATTCTGTTATTTGATTTGGGATTAAACAGTCTGTTACAAGCCATCTGTTTCCCTATGCATGTGTCCTTGAGAGGTTAGATTTTTACATATATTTCCCGCAACTTTAACTGGTGCTGGAGAGATTGGAATTAGCTGAGACATATGCCACTGAAATTATCTGCCTCATCCTAGAGGACTGTCCAGATTTTGACATCGGTGCCCAAGCTAGAGAAAAGTTTACTTTCGTCTCATTGTTGCCAGTTTAGAATCCTGCTGCTTTTGGCCAAGTGCCACGGGTCTCAGAAGCACATCGTCTGATGATGCTTTAACAGTAAATGCTCAGGGAGTACATGAAAAGCTCCTCCAGCTTTTCAAGCCGTAGCTCTCCTCTAGAACCTCTTCCTCCAGCTGATGCCTGATGACACTGAAGAAATCCATACTGCTTCTATTATCTGGGCAGCTTCCCTCTAACAGCCATTTTGACAGTTAAGATCAGCAGATATGTCTTAGTACAGGTCAGGGTTAGATGGGCTGTTTAGATTCTAACAGGAATCTCAGTAATCTGTAGCCCTCGCTTTTGACTCGGTAGCAGGGTGGTGGTCCCTGGGGGGTAAGTAATCACAGGGTCCAGTTCCGGCCCCAAGAACCCAGGCCTACACAGGAATCTGCTCCTTAGGGTCCTTTATTCACAGTGTAACCATCCATCACCCAAGACATAAACATACAGAATCCAGGCAACACCTTCTAATCAAACTTCCCCAGTTCCTTACTCATGCAGGGGTCCTTTTTTTAGCCCAGTCAGGCAGAGCCATCTCTAACTCCATATTCTTACCACAGCCCCAAGCTTTGACTCTTGGGCTGACCTAGCCACGCCCTGGCTCAGCTGCAGCCCATTAAGGCTCTTAAACCAACACTTACTGGGGGCGGGGGGGGGACTTCCATGAGGGCAATCCCAGCTCTATACTCATGGGAATTAGCATACATACAAATACACTATTCCACTTTTCTTGCATGAGAACACTCGCGCATGACCGCCCCCCCTGCCCCACATGTAGCTCTTACAATCATGGGTGTTTTCATGGGAGAAAAGTGGAATCGAGCATTCCTATGTGC
>QEPC01008869.1:15411-28946 GCA_003113815.1 Sphenodon punctatus
GTCCCTTCTCCCTAGCTGCCCCCCATGCCTGGAACTCCCTCCCTGCCCACATCCGCCTTGCCCCCTCCCTTCGTACCTTCAGATCCCTCCTTAAGACCCACCTCTTCCGCTCTGCCCTCCCCAACTTCTTGCTCCCCTCACCTAACTCCTGCTGATACCCTCCATCCAGTACAAACTGTTACCTAAGGTCTGTGTACTCCTATCCTCACCGCATGGACCAACCAGCCATCATTCTTGACGTAACCAAGCCAAGCGCACATGAGCACCTGAGACCTCACATCCTTATGAATGTTCACCCCTTGTCTCTCCCTCTGTTCCCCTTCCTTCGTCCTTCCCCACCCCCCCGGTCTCTCAGATTGTAAGCCCTAGGGCAGGGACCGTGTGTATTCAATTACTTTGTAAAGCACCAGGTACATTGATGGCGCTATATAAATGCTTGTTATTATTAATAATAATAATACTAAAACTGGGGCTACTCACCTGTAACCTTGGTTCTTCAAGATGGGCTCTGTCACTCACACCACCCACCCACTTTCCCCTCTGCATCTACTTGAAGCATAATTGAGACGTAGGGGTTGGAAGGAAGTGAGGTAACATGTGCCCCACCCTGCCTTATATACTGTCTCCAGAAGCCTGCCAAAATGGCGGCTAATCAGACACAGGCTCTGAGGGCACGTGGATAACTGCTAGGAGAAACTTCCGACGGCTGGTACCATGCAGGCGCAGAACCCACTGGTGTTAGTGACGGAGCCCATCTCGAAGAACCAAGGTTACAGGTTAGTAACCAGAGTATTTTAACAGGGATATAGTTGTGGGAATGGTAGGTGGCAGGGTTTGGGGGTTAGCTAAATGAGGGTAATTGGTATGACTGGGAGGATAGTGTTTTGAGCCAGCTACAGCCCCCTGTGAGAGGGGGTGGGCCGGGCCTTGTGGTGGGTGGAGACCTTCCTGGGTGAGAGATGGGGTGGGTGGCCTTGGGAGTGGGTGGAATGGGAGTTTAGGATTCCCGCAGTGAGAGACCAGGGGGATTTATTTAGGGAGGGGACTTCCGTGTGTGGGAGGCATGGGAGCAAGTGGTAGGGGTGGAGGGTGTTCCCCGTCTGTCTGCCTGACCATTTTGCCTTTGGAGATGCCAGCCATGTACCCCCAGGGATTTTTGCCCTTTGAGAGACTGTCAGCCCGGGAGGTGGGGGTACAGAGGCACCCACGGAAGGGAGGATTGGCGACAGCCAGCACCTGTCAGAATTATGATGGGCATGAGATGATACGGCAGGGAGTAGAGGAAAAGCCATAGTCAGTACAGGGCATGGCAATTGCTCTCCATTCCCCTGTACCACTCCACCCCTGTCTCTGGAGGTACAGGGATTGAGTCTAGTGGGCACCCCAATCTGTTGCTGTTGATGCTCAATGCAAGGTTGGTGGTGAATCAGTCATCTTTGATGGTTGGGGGAGTGGAGTGGCTGTGATCCATAGGGAAAATCTGGCCTGTTGGAGGTATCCAGTGCCTAAGCCATGGTGGCCAATGACACCCAGCCATACCTGCTGGCCTGAACAGACATGATAGCCCACTTTGGCCCGGTCGGGTGGGTCTTAGCTCGAGCTATGACTTCTGGGGTTTGCTGAGATCAGAGCACAGGCTAGCCGCTGACAATGCCTGGGGCAATCCCAGGCCAACATCTGGTGGTGCCTGCACAGATGTGCAGGCGAGGTCCAGGCCACAGCATGACAAAGCAGGATTAATTAAACAAGCACAAGCGGAATCTACAGAAATAACACCATGTAAATATTTTTGGGTGGTCTTTTTTGAAACAGAGAAATGGACAACATCCTCATAAATGATGGAAGACATGTAAGGGAGATAAGACACTTAGAAAGTGTATTTTCAAAATATCTTTGTTACCTTTCCACAATTTTCTCACTCTCAAGGGAAACCACCCACCGCAGAATAGAAACTAAAGGTGTTTTGGCCATACTTTACATTAAGGTTCCTTTTCTATATACTTTATAAATGGTTAACACATGATTGATAGAGTGAGTGAACATGTTACAGACACAAGGAATGTAGTTATAAATAAACATATCAGTAAGCATTAGAGATGGTTGGTTTGTTGGCCTTGAAAGTAATTTATTATAATTAGTAATTTATCAAAACTTTTATTTCTCGTTAATTAATTCTTTACAGATGATTCATAAATGAAACTTTAATATAAAGTATGACTGATGTTTTGAATGAAAAATGAGTGGTGATTTCAAAACTCAGTTACCACAACAAATATAAATTCAGAAAGTCTTTCTAGTGGATTATTAACTAAAACAGTAAAGGAGAAAGCAAACCGTGGATGTTGAAAGGCTGCTGTCCACTTAGGTGTACTGATCTCTTACATAGTTTCCCTGAAGTTGTTATGCTGCAGTGTCACAGACTATCGTAGAAAACAGACAAATGAGGATGAATCCAGTGGTCCTACTAGCCATCACAAATACACACCTAGGCAGTGATGCACAAACCACTTACACTAGAATAGCCCAATCACAATCCTAATGTTTTGTTCACATAAGGATACCTGCAGGGTTTTGTTTTGTTTTAATCCCTGGGGTACACTTTCTGGTGGTGGTAATCCACTTTGCAATTGTTTGAATGAAGTGGAGTAATTTTCCAGTAGGAAGCTACTCCAGGGGTATGTGAGCTGTCAAATGTTAGGTATTAAATGACTTAACGTGCATAACTAATATTCTTTTTCTGTTCACAGAATCATGTATATGGGGTATAGTCTCCTTTTTTAATCAGGAGAACATACCCCCAGAGTTAGCCATCTCCTACTTCCATTTAAGCATTATGGGAGCTGTCCTTGTTCACCAGCTGTACAAAGGGTTTGTATGTACATAAGTGGGATGCTAAAGTTCCATGCTGGACTTCACGTTTGCCAAATTTTCCTTCACAAGAGCCATTGCTGTGCAGCATAACTTCAGTCAGCCAGCTGCTGCCTGTAATTTGGAAGCATGGAATGCCCACCCCCTGTACCCGGGGCATACTTACGAGTAGAATTAGAATTAAATTCTCATTAGAATTAAATTCTAATGAAGCTGAGAGGCTGTTCAGGGCTCTTGGGGGGGCGGGCACTACATGGGCAAGTGAGACTGGGTGATGGGCAATGATACCTCTCACTGTGAATGAGAATTTAGCGTGCTGAGTGCTATATAATTTACCTTCAACTGCTTTGTGTGCCTGGTGAATGAGGACTGTGCTCTAACTTTGTGTGAACAAGGGGGTAATAGCAGAGTAGGGACAGTTTTCTCCCGAGTAAGTGGTTGTGTGAAGACCTTGTGAAAATAAGCATTGGCAGCTTTTTTACATTTACTTTTGCTAACAGTTTTTCTGTGCATTATTTTCCAGTATTTCGTCAGGGTGATATTGGAACAAATTGGTATACTGTCTTGGCAGGATCTCTGGATGTTAAAGTTTCTGATACAAGCAACCACCAGGTAAAAATAAATTTGTACTTTAGAATAACCCACCTCTGTGTTGAAAAGAAAAGCTATAGGCTAGATAAAGTGCTAGGTAACAGTCTCCTGTACTGTGTCAGTATTTTGCTCTTTCCCCCCATGTTAGCGCTATCCATACTTTTCTCTCTTTGAAGCTTTCTTTTTATCTCTCTTGTCCTTGAACCTTGTTAGAGGCAAGCTCTGTTCCCAGTTTAAGAAAACTGAACCTTAATGTATGATCCTGAAGCTATTTGTGGCTGGCGCTATCTATTTCTGATGACCCAAGTCTCATTGAAGTGAAGGGGACTTGTGCAGGAGTACCAGACCCCTGCACCGACACCGACAGTGCAATGTAGAATTAGAATCTACATATAAAATGGGTGTCTCCTGATTCTACTGGATGGTGGTTTTCCACAAATGATAACTCAAGATCTAGCCCTTTGAACTGAATTCCCTAAAAAGATTTTATTTTAGTCCCCAGTTGTAGATGTTTAAACGAAACCATAGCTGTAGAATTTTATTACATGCAGGAACAAACTTCAGGCTTCACTGCAAGATTAGGAAGGTAGTGTGGTAACAAAAAATGTTGGGACTTCTAGGGAGGTAGTTTAGAAATAGAGAAGTAAAGTGTATCTATAAGGAAAGGGGCCGGAGAAAAGGAAAATATAGGGTAAATATAGTAAATTTGCAATAACTAGCATTCCTAGAAATTACAAAAGTTGAAGGTTAGATTAAAAACTAGTGAGACCTTTTCTCCCAGATGATAACTAGCATACAGAATACACTGGTAAAAGACACTAGCAGGGCCTCGTGCATTAAAAAAAAACAAAAAAAAAACCAATCCAAGTTCTGCAACAAGAAAACCCCAGTTTCTACTAACAGAATTTTTTTTTTCCTGTGAATAGAATAAATTAGACAAATTAATTAATTGTTCAAATGATGCTCATTTTACAATGTAAAGCTTCCCAGCATGTCTTCCCATCAATTTTGGACACCCTGGTGACTTAGAAAACCCACAAAAACAAACAAACACACACACAGATGTCTCAGCTGGGTGCTCTTCTTTCCAGCCAGAGGGATGAGGAAAGGGTCATGGGCTGATGGACAAGAGGAGTGTACCTACATAGGCATAAATGTCTCGGTGAAGAGTAGCAAATAAATGGACAGTTGATTGGACAGCATTGTACCAATAGACACTTTAGCCCCTTAGTGATTCTTGCTCCTGTGACCATAATTCAAATGACATTATATCTGGAGTTGGGAAGGGTTCCCCCTCCTCCACCCCACAGCATATTGTCAGGAACATTGGAGGCAATATCTTTTGGAGTGCTGGATCATCTGGTAATTCAGGAAAGAGTTCCACATGAAGGGAATGGTTTCCAACTTTTCTAGATCTAATGTAAGTAAGAGAATAATATTCATGTTCACACTGGCTCATTCTTCTCCTCTACCTACACAACTACGTTTTGGGCGTTAATCAATATACATGATTCACTTGAGTCCGATCCGGACCCAACTGTGGGGCATATCCAATGAAGTAGTAATGCTACTTAGCTTTTGATTATTAACTTCAATAGTGAGTTGAAAAGCCGGTTTAAAACGTTGCTCTATTCTAGAGCATTACCAGAACACAGATTGTACCATGACAGATCAATCATTAAATTTAAAATGCATTTCAAGTGTAAAAACCATTTCCTGTTTAACTTACCTGAACAGGTGTTGTAGGTTTTTGGTAAGAGCAACAGGAATCACAACTACCTGTCATCATGGTTGAATTTAATGTAATAGAACATATGTTCTAGTAAAATAAATACTCCCCCCACTTGTTTAGATGTTAGTGATATTACTACCAGTGTCAGGTTTTGACAGATAAAATTTTCTTTCACTCTATTTTGAGTAAATACAAGGCTAGCTTATTATCTGCAGAACTGTGGTATGTCACAAGGTGGCAGTGCTACAATACATATGAAATAAAGAAAATTTAGCTCCTGAGGAAAACTAGAATTTTTCACACCACAACAGCTGGTTTAAAATGTTTCCCTCTGAGACACAATCTAGCTGCTCTTGAACTCTGCAATAATTTCAATGGTCAATTAAATGGGACATGGCACTAGAGAGATGACAAATGAAATACAGGGTATATTCAGTGGAGTCTGTAACTCCATACAAATCATTTAAGCATGGGCTGCTTGTTTGGTAATATTTAAGACACATCACATAGGGAAATGCCATGGAAGGTTTAATTTTAGAAACCCCAAAGTAGGGAAGGTGTGATATACATGAGGGGTAGCATAAAACATACATAGAATTGTTCTAGGAAGGAAAAGCGGAATGGGGTATCAGTGATGGAGAAGCAGGTTAATAAAAGACTAAAGATAAAAGGGATATCTGAAAAAATAGGTAAACCCATCAAATCTACAGTAGTCTAACCGAAAATAGTGGTTTGTGTAATTTGTGCTCCATTGGGTACCCGCTTCAGTTATTCTCTTTGGACTTTTTGTGTGTTTTCATCTTTTCAACTTGGTTATTTTGGTTTTATCATTTTGGCAATAGTTGCACTATTGCACATATGCAATTGCCAAAAACAATGCAGTTGAAATACTGAATGTCTGAAATAATGAAACCAAAAAACCAGAAACTCCAAATGGAATACCTGCAAACTCAGTTACACACGTACCCATTTCCAGTCATGGATATTGTTTAGGTACCCAAAAGACTCCCTGAAAACTCAGATAATGCCAATCTTAAACTTGCGTACCTGTGTGCAACTTGCGCGTGGTTGGCGCACACATCACATTCCTCATAAAGAGGAATGTCGCAGGGTTTAGGATTGGCTCTAATACTCGCAAATAATAAGCCCACTCCCCATTTCAGATCTATAAGGGACTAGGGGCCTGATCCAGAGCCTACTGAAGTCAATAGCTAGATTCTCATATATCAGGTAAGTGTGAAAAGACATAGGTACATGGCTGTGAAGGCAAAAAGTTTAAATTTGACAAGATGGAGAATTGGAATTCAGAGAGGAAAATCATATCAGTACTGCTTCCTTTATTTTCAGTTCTCAGTTCCATTTTAAAAGCTTTTTCCAGTACGCGTAACATTGTCTTTACGTATGTTGTTGAGGAGATAATGGATAATGGCCTGTTAAGGATTTGAAAAAAAATACTCAAGGAATTTCTGTTACACACAGAATATTATGTTGGTTTTTAATTTCTTTTTTACACATTTGTTTTTCCCTTTTGTGCATTAACAGAATTTTCCTGAGTTCCTCATCAGTTTATTTGCAACTTCCTAACGCACAAAAGAAATGCATCAGGACAGGACAGACTTTATGGTTGTTAGATATACACACATAGGCTTGTTAGTTAAATTAAGTTAATACATTTTGTAAGATAGGATAATTTCAGACATTATGATACCACTGTCACCCACAGTGAATTCCCTGTGGTGGCCGTTTGTACCGTAACGTCTGTTGTGATTTCCACCAATTGTTCACCCCAGTGAATACCTGGCGGGAATCACATTGACCACACTTCTGGACCTCCGGCCGCCCGGAGGTCTGGAAGCGTGGTAGGATCGGGCCCCAACCGTGGTTGGATTGGTCACGATCTGGGATGGGCCGCAGGTAACGTCTGTTACCTGCAGCCCGACTGGATCGTGACCCGGACCTCGGGACAGGCTCAGGCACAGCGGCCGGATTGGCTGCTACGCCTGCCTGTTTCCCGGAGGGTGGGTGGCCAAGGGAGTGCGGGGGGGCGGGACTGTGTGGCCACATGTTGCACCGTGCAGGCCCGCCCCCTCCCCGGAATCAGGCCAGTATATCTGAAGGACGGCCGGACGGATTCCTGACCGGGATCTGAAATGGATCCTTGTCCATGATTGAGCGTGGCGGGCCTCCGGGCCCGTCACGTCTAAAATTACCCATACTTGCCTATGTTTGATGTGAAATAGCCACCAAAAGCTATCTCCTTTCCTTGGCTAGAATTATTGTGCTCCTCTGCAGAGGAATTTCCTTTTGTAGGATCCTATGATAGGTAGGTAAGTAACCCGGCAGTTGCTGTGATATGTAAGAATTTTAAACAGAAACTCGGGTAAAAGTGGCACTTCTAACAAGGGTGTGTTTAGGGCCCTTTTTACATGGGTGGAGGCGGAGCCATCCGGCTTGGTTTCACATGGGTGAACACTGAGTGGACACCCATCCCCACGCGCACCGCTGGCCGTTTACACAGATCCCCCGCCCCCCCCACACCCACCAGATCAGATTTCTGGCATACACTGTGGAAGAATAAAGATAGACTGTAGATTTTGTGTACTGAGGATTTCTGAAAAGACAGGCCTGGGGATCGCTAAAATTCATAACACTATGAGGCTACATAAAACAATTGACTAAATTAAAATTTGGGCGTTATAAGCCATTATAGAAATGTGTAAGTAACAGATGTAAATAAGTAAGTAAATGTCCGTGAAAAAACGGCCTATGTCAAACAGCCTTTCAAAGCATTATCATAGTGTCCACATATTGCCAAATTGCAATTCTAATATGGGAAATTGTTGTCATTTCATCTATTACAGCTAAGTCAGTAGCCTAAAGAGTACTTCCTCTTTTAGCAGCTTTAATTTGTTCCAGTGTGGATGGTACGATATAGCAGTCTCTGCCTAATACTAATGCTTCTAATTCATTTGGATAAATAAGGGAAGCGTACCTTGACGTGGGTGCAGCCACATGAGCTACGGAGGGCCCGAACCCCACGTGGCCCCGTGGTGTGCAAGCACAGCTGCCACATTGCGGGGCCAGTGCAGGGAGCAGGGCAGACTGCTCCCCCCCACGGGGAAGCCAGGTGGGCCACTGTTGGACCTCCCGCCACAGTGTGGGGTGGGCCAAGGTGCCAGCCACACAAGCAGCAGGTGCCTGGCCCTGCCCTGCCTTCTTCCTCCATCACAACCGCTATCTCGTCCCCCGCTGTGAAGTGGCCTCGCGGGAGTGGAGTGAGCTGCTGCTGTTCAAAGCTCTTCAGCAGACCTCCGTGCGTGGAACAGACAGTGGCTGGACAGACATGCTGCCCTGCCTTTGGCAGCCTTACCCCATTTGGGGTATGGCTGCTATGTGCTGTGTCCTTGGCATTTTTCCGAGGATGTAGCATGTAGCAGCCAGCTACCCACCCTGCCCTGTGGTGAGGGGGAACATCTGGGGGCCGCCGGCCACATGCACTGCATTGTGTGGTAAGGCTGCTCAGAGCGGGGTAAGGCTGCCCAAGGCACAGTAGGCACAGTAGGTAGCTGCACCTGTAAGTACAGTTCCCTGAACAACTTAGGCTCTTTTTATGAAAGATGCCCTCATGCCATGCACACGTGAGTGCCTGTGTGTGCAAGCGTGGGGGGAGTCCTGTGTAAATACCACGATGGGTGTGTGGGGGGCATGCACACTTCTGTGTAACGCCCATCTACACCTATCCCCCATGCGCGGAGCAACCGGCAGAAACGGTGGTTGCTTCGTGCGTGAGGGATGGTGGAGATGGGTGTGTGCCCATGTAACTGTCCCCCACACGCCGCCCCCGCATCACAGTGCACACCCTTTTCCTCCCTGCACCCACGCCCGTTTGAAAAGGGCCTTAGTGGGCCAAAGTATTTGTAAGGCATCACTTATTTTTAAATTCACTCTTGTAAGTTTCTCTGATGATTTTCTGAGGGGAAAGGAGGGCAAAGATTCAAAGGGTGAGAAAATGACCAGAATTTTTTATTTTACTGTAAACAACCAAACCACCTTTATTTATATTGCAGCCTCACACTGCAAAGCAGTCATAACTTTCTAAAATAGAAATGTGGTCTTATTTTTCTTCCTGGTCCATCTTTGTCCCAGCCCCTCCCAACTTTGGATCCTTATATCAATGTATCTGTTCTTTACAATATTTGATGGGACTAAGTAAGGCATGACTGTGTTTGAGAACAAGGGTGGCAGAATTTGATCTTTAGGAATAAGTAAGTAATTTAATTTATGTGCATTTACAGCTAGCTCTCATTGGGCTCACAGGACAATCCTCCGTCGTTAAAGCCAATGGGAGTTTTGCCATCGACTTTAATAGCAGAGGATTGTGCTCTCATCCTTACAAGTTGCCGAGCACTTTATCCACTATTTACTTAAGCATGTGTATAACTTTAAGCATGCAAATTGTTTGATTGGAATCACTAACATGATCCAATGCACACATTGCCATGGTGGGAAACAGAAAACTTTGCAAATATGAGATTTGTTTACCTCTGGTTTGAGTTGAATCGCATTTGTGATTCAGATCCGTTTCATGGAATATTAGAAAAACTCTCATATTTTCTCACAGCAACTCTTTCATCACATGCATCTTAAGCCTACCTTTGAGATATGCACAAAGTATTTCCGATGACATCTTTTTATTGGTCCACACGGGGCCCTTCTTCGGGTATGTAAAATATCAGAACTGCAGGAGGGACAGGTAGCAATCATTTGGGAGGGAGCTGTTAGGGGAAAAAGTCATTAACCATTCAAACATTTAACTACAGTGAGCGGAAATGCATCAAATGATCAATGAAATAAATGCAGTATAGGTATATACACAACAGCAAACAATTGGTGTCAGGACCCAGCCTTGAGAGCCAGGAGCAATGGACCAAGGAGCTCTGGAGTAGTGGCCAACCTTCCTGCACCACTGCCTCAGCTTGACTCAGGCCCAGCCACTCCCCCAACAGGCCTCCTTGCCTTACCCTAGCCATGGCCCACCTACTGTCCATCTTCACCCCTGTCATGCCACCCAGCTTCCTGGTTGGCTGCCAGCACATATTTTATGATATGATATTTACTGATAGCACCAGGAAGCTGAGAGGAACAGCAGCACACTCTCACGTCTGGTTCTTGACCTCTGGTTTGTCCTCTTCCTCTCTCATGTCTCGCCACCCCAGCTTTGCTTCTGTTCTGGCCTTGCTCTATTCTGGCGTTGTTCCTGAATCACCAGAAGCATGCATTTTATACCACTAGTCGCTAAACTGAGTAAACACACTCCACTCCACTCAGTCATTGCTGTCTCCTTCCCCCCTCACCCCGCCTTGCTCTCCTTGCTTGTCCATTTGGGTCCCTGATCCTGAGGCATAGTCCTGACCCACATCTGCCTTCATTCTGGATACTCCTTACCCTGCAACTCTTATACTTGGGAATGAAGCTGTTGGAAAAAACAGTGTGGTAGGAAAGGTAGTTAGCATTTCAAAACATTTAGATACACTGAAAGGAAGACAGCAGGTGTAGGTGTAAACAGCAGGCTGTCTGTTACTTACACATTTCTATAATGGCTTATGAAGCCCAAATTTTAATTTAGTCAATTGTTTTATCTAGCTTCATAGTGTTAAGAATTTTAGCTCTCCAGGCCTGTCTTTTCAGAAATCCTCAGTACACAGA
The DNA here is from genome assembly GCA_003113815.1 of Sphenodon punctatus. Lineage (NCBI taxonomy): Eukaryota > Metazoa > Chordata > Lepidosauria > Sphenodontia > Sphenodontidae > Sphenodon > Sphenodon punctatus. Next base: position 26,309 of record QEPC01008869.1, read on the forward strand.
ATCTACAGTCTATCTTTATTATTCTACAGTGTGTGCCGGAAATGGATAGCAGTAGAAACAAACATGTCTTTTCAGGTTCTTAATGCTGCTTTTAGAGAGCAGTGTACAGAAGTGGACGGAGCCTGGCAGCTAGAACCCCTGCTGCTCTTGGGATTGCAGAGGGGAACAGCAACCTGGCTTCTAGCTGCTAGCAATCCTGAAGCAAGTCTGCATGAACAGCAGGCGTTCCTGGAGTGTCATGTTAACAGGCCTAATTGGCAGCACACACCTGATTTTCCAGGGGATGGGAGACATATAAACACAGGGAGCAGAAAGAAAATGAGCCTCTGAAGTCATGAAGAAGCCAAGCGGGCTTGCACCCCAACTGACTTAGAGAAACCTCCTCTTTGAGCATTTCCCCATCTATCAGTACTCTACATAAAGAAGCTGGACTTGTCTTTCATGAAGGCATGATCACCCAGGTTCCTTGACCTAGAAATCCATGGTGATATTTTATTTCCTAGGCTGAGCAGCTGCTGTACATCAACGGATCCTTTAGAAGGTGGTCCTTAATAAACACATTTTCCTTTGCTTCCTTCTTTTTATAAAAACATCTTTTTTTAAAAAAGTGAAATAAAGTGGAAGCACTCTCTATTTGGAGTGGGGCGGGGCTTGAAGATATAACTAGATATAAATATTGCTCATTATGTGTATAAATGAAAGTTTCTACTTCTTCCATGCTATGAATTTACATCTTCTGACGGAGAAAAATAGAAGCCATCTTTCTAAATTCAGCAAATAAAGCAGTCAGTAAACGTATTGTCGGTGTGAAGATCAAAACTTGGATGGGCAACAAAGATGGTTTTTTGTAGCCGTATCTGAGTGCATTGCTTGAGAACTGTAGGATGCTTACTCGACTAGAACATTAAGATGATCATAAAAAACTGCATCTAGGGGGAAACATGTCTGAGAGCAGATTGATGTTGCCATGTAATCCAGATATATAGAATCTGATATACTCTCTTCCATACCAGACTGGGACAGTGGGACTGCTTGCTATTGTCTTCCTGGAAAATTTATTGCCGACAGTAGTTAAATTCTTCTTAGATCCTTAATTCTCTTCCAAGACACTATTGATTTTATTTTCCTGAACACAAAATTTTCTATGGTAATATCTGTGCAAAAGCAATTTGCCATGGTTCAGGGAACTGGACTATTATGGACATTTGTCTTTGTAATGTTATTAAAGAGCCACTAACTTGATCTTAATAACATTTGCCTATTATCACGTATTAGATGCATGAAAGGAAAACAATGCAATTTTAAAGACAAAGAATTAGGCTGAAATATGCTCGTGCATTGCCTCAGTTTTATCCACCGTAAAAAAAAAGTAGTAGCTAGAATATCACAAATTGCTGATTTTATTTTTGTGGCGGTCTTACATTTTAGGATTAAATTCAACCCAACCCAACCCTTGTTACTAATATTTCATCAAATGAAATCAGTTTTATTTCCTGTTTTTTAGTGTATATTTCCCCCCCATCCTTGTTGATCATCATGGTTTTATGATTCTGGCAATACTGTGTACCCGGCAAATCTTACAAAGTGCTTGAATGTTGTTCCTATTTGAAGTATTTGTAAAATTACTCCAATGTGTATTAATACTTAAGGTCCAAGTTCAGCATGCGAGTCGAGTAGTCACTTTATGTCTCTCATGGTTTTTATCACAAGGCTCCTGATAATTAATGTTTTTCTTAAAGCCTCATCACAGTGGAATTATTCAAATAGCCTGAAATCTCAGTTTTCATTTAAAAATTTATTTATTTATTTTTGACATTTATATTCCGCCCCTCCTGAGAACAGCTCGGGGCGGCTTCCAACATGATAAAAACAATTATAAAATATAAAACAATTTTAAAACATCAACAATTTAAATACTTTAAAACAGGGCCCCGGGAAACAACTTGAAAACATTAAAACAATATACGAAGTAGGGTAGGGGCGATAAACAAAACCCCTATCCCACCCTCTCCCCCCCCTAAAGGCCTGGGTGATAAGTTTGAAAATGTGACTCAATTGTTCCCACTAGTGATGGCTCAGAGAACAGAGGGCAAGTAAAAAAGAACCCAACTCAAATGAATTACTTTTCAAATGTCATGGTTTTAATGGGTGCGACTCATGGGGCACAGCTGCACGGGCTGGGGCGGGCCCAATCCCCTGCACACCCCAGGCGGGCAAGTGCAGTCACCACTTTTTGGACCTGTGAGGAGAGCTGGCCACATGGTCCACTTCACTGTAGCCATCACCAGCCCCTCCACACCCAGGGGTGGGTCAAGGAGCTGGCCACATAGGGCTGGATGCCCAGACTTCTGCTGTGTTGCAGGATTGGGGGAGCGGAGGAGCAAATGTGTGCTCCTTTCACCTGCCCAACAACTGATCAGGGGAGGGGCTCTGGAAGGAAGGGGGCCTGGGAGGAGCTGTTGGACAGGTGGGAGGAGTGTACACATTCCTCCCAGGCCCCCCCTCCCCGATCCACGCGCCAAACAGCTGATTGTGGGGGAGAGGGGTCTGGGAAGGGGGCACACACTCCTTCCAGGCCCCCTTTCCCTGAAATCCATCCACCCAACAGTTGATCGCAGAGGAGGGGGCCTGCAAAGAG
>QEPC01008869.1:77410-87863 GCA_003113815.1 Sphenodon punctatus
TGGGTAGGGACACACACCCATCACACACCCATCCCTGGCCTGTTTGATTCCCACCACCACCACCAGATGGACCTTCCTTAGTGCAAATGTGAAAGTTTACACTATCCACGTGAATGCCTAAATGCCTAATCCTTTTTTAAAATGTATTTATTTTTATTTTTGTATGTGTGTCTTGTCTTTAGATATTGTCTATGTTAGAAAATACATTTTAATGGGGTATATGAATTCACATCATTGGTTGGTTCTGACATGGAAGATTTTGATTCCTTTGTGCAGTCTCTTATACATATTCTTGCTACTGATATTGACAGACATATATTATATTTTCCTTTGATTCCTGTTTATTATAACTTCTGAATTTTAGTCCAAATCTGACTTAATCTGATTTAAATACCAAATAGATGGGTCAAATCAATCCATCCAGAAAATCTTACATATACTTGGAAACCTTTGATCAAAAATATACAGATTTTACAATCCACTTATAAAATATGCAGTGTGTTTCAGTATTCATCTCTGAACAGTTATCCATCCTATCTGCTTGTTTGGCAAGTGCTATGTATAATGTGTTTTTGGAAATAAATTATGTCATTCAACATTTGGTACTTATTGACATAAATTCAACCTGCTTATGTCAACTTCCATTCTTCCTTGAATAATCGGTATTTAATTTTGAATTCCACCTTTCTGTTGACCTTCTTCATATTCTTCATTACTACCAATTAAAATGATCTTGCTGCAGTATTAATAATTCCACTGTCTAAAATATATAGCTGCAACTCATTTGACTCATTTCCCCAAACTGCATTCAGATAATGGGTAATTTCAGATGTTACAGGACCACAGTCAAGCACAGTGAGACCCCTGTGGTGACCAAAAGTCCCGTGACGTGTACATTATTCCCGCCAGATGTTCACCCAAGTGAACCTCCAGCGGGAAACATTTTAACCACGATTGAAATCGTGGTTAGTGCAGCCACGATCCGTGATGGGCTAAATTTAATGTCTGTTACATTTGGCCCATCCTGGATCGTGCGCAACGGTCGGATTGGCTGCTGCGCCTGCCTGTCGCACGAAGGGCGGGCAGTTGGGGGAGCATGGGGGGGGGGAGAGAGGCTGTGCGGCCGCATGTTGTGCTGTGCAGCCCCGCCCCCTCCCTGATCCTCAGAGAGAATCAGCCCGGCACGTCTGAAGGATGGCCGGGCTGATTCCTGACCAGGATCCAAAACGGATCCCGGTCCGTGATTCAGCGTGGCAGGCCAAGAGGCCCGTCATGTCTGAAATTACCCATAGTCTAAGTAATGCAAATTGGCACAGATGACTAGCTGCAATATCATACTTTTTGTTTTATCGTTGAAAAAGACATTGATTTTCCTTTTAACAAAGGTATCAGCCAACTTCATTATGCCTGCCCCCCCTCCCCCAAATGTTTAAAAAGGGATACCCAAATATACTGGGTACTAGAGTTTATATAATAAATAATATTATGCAACATAACATTACATAATAACTATTAATGTTAGGCAGTGTAATCCAGTTTTACTTACTTGCTATTTCATATTACAACAAAGCCAAGTCCAGGCAATATCATGCTTGCTATTGCATTGTGCTAATCTTTTTGTATTTTATCAAGAAGTGGATAGATGCCATTTTGTACATGGCTTGTTGGCTATGCGTTTTAGCCTAATAGTTATACGGCATGAAGTGTTCCTGTATCCTTACTAATATATGCAATACATTTGTATCTTTGTGTCCTATATTTGTGAGTGAGTGTATGCGTGCGCATGCGTGCAATCAGCCACCTCTACTTGAATATGTGGCAAAATAGCTGTGCTGTTGCTCCCATATTAGTTCACATAAGTCAATAGCATAAGCATGAAAGGAAATAATCTTGCAGAGGTCATCTGACTTGCGTATCTGCAAAGGCTGGAGCCAGCAGGATGGAAACCAACTTCTGCAGACCATCCTGCCCATAGTACCTAAAGCACCAGTGTCAGGCGGCAGCCATGCATTCTGAAAATCATATTGAAACTCTAAGTTCCCAAGCTCAAACCACTGGCTATAAATATACTATTATTATTTATATAGGATCCCTCTCCTCCAGGCACATTACTGACTGTAAACAATTGTCATTAGGAACAGTTCCCTGTATCGAGGGGCTTAATTCTAAGGTGGAAAAGGAAGAGGAGACAAGGGGGAGGGGAACTCAGGGAGAGACGTTGGGTAAGTACAAACGTACAGACAGCAGGACTGCTCCCTGTGCTGCCCCAGGTTGGAAAATCGTGGCTGACACAGCCCGGGTTAGGCCGGGGCACTGAACTGATGTGCCTGCAGCTGGGGAGCCGTCCTGCTGGCTGCACGATCCAGGTGGGACTGCAAACACAACAAGCAGGTGGGTGGCTCTGCCCACGCAGTGCTCCCAGCGTTCCCTGCTCTCACTATGATGGGCAGGAATGGTAGTCAGTGAGGCACAGTCATGGCGGTGGCCAATTCGGCCTCACGGGAATGGAACAGACATGCTGGCCCATTGTGGCCCAGTTGGATGGGCCTCATCCAGGGCTGTGACCTCAGAGTTTTTCTGAGGTCACATCCCGGGCTAGCTGCCAACATGCCCTGGGGCAATCCCAGGCCAACATCTGGTGGCGCGTGTTTACACGTGCCGCTGGGTTGGGCAACAGTGGGCCAAAGTGGGCCTAAATCATCTGTGGTTTTACCCAGACACATTCAAGGATTTGAGACGCTGCGGGTTGGGTACATCTCCTTAGCTTAGTTACAAGGGGAAGAAGGAGAAGCAGAAGCAGAAATGAGGAATCTATGGGGGTGAGGAGCTAGGGAAAGCCTGATGGAAGAGGCAGAGTTTATACAAAGCCAGACATTGTCCTCAACTAAAATATAATTTCACAGTCATTGTTTATGGGCACCATCTGATTGCCATTACCCCCAGGGTCTGTTATAGTGTCTCCCCTGTACACATTTTCATCTGTGCATATTCAGAAACCTATTCTATGCTCTGTAGTCTGGTGTATCTCAGCCACCATTTCTGTAACGATGCAAAGATTAAATTGTTCTTACAGAATTGAGTTTTTGTGTACTCATTTGGCTGACCTGGGCACTTTTTTAAAGCTTAATTTATCTCTGGAGATAATGCTGCCAGCTCTCAATACAATTAAGGGAAGGCTGCAGCTTCATATAGACTCGTTTTCCTGTTCCTTCTATTTTGTTACTGAATTTCCTTCATCTGTTTAAAGTAGAGGATGTTATTCAGGGGTCTGTTTCCTAGTTACTTCTGCTTCCAGTATCAGCCATTTATCCATATGGCTGATACTCCGCTCCCCTCCCCCCAACAAACCAACAAACCAGAATGTATTGATTCTGTGATTAGTGCTTGTAATTATTAATCCTGCCACATTTACATCACAGTTGCAGCTAACCAGTTCTGGGACCAAACAACATGAGTGTCCCTTCAGGGCTGTGCTAAAGTTGTGCTTGGCTAATCTGTCATTGAGCACATAATGCCTGGAGCCAGGTGCCTAGGTACCAACGGTACTACCAGTATTTAACCATGCCATCTCAAGTGCTTTGGGCTATTTTAATTGGTCTGAATTCTTGGCAATAATGCTAAATTATACTCTATAAATAATAATCATGTTTATTCATAAATAAGCAATATGTGGGGGGGGGGGGTATTGTCAAATTTTGGGCTACGGGAGGAGGTAAGATGACTAAACCAGCCATTGATGTGTTAGTACAAAAGCTCACACCACAGCTCCTTTATGGTGCAGAGATCTGGGGCTTTGAGGCTGGGACACTGCAGATAGTCGAAAATAGAGTTCTTAGGTGTCTCCTAGGAGTACCTATGTATACTCCTGTGGCCTTTTTAAGAGCAGAGTTAGGGATAGTTTCAGTAACCACGCAAATTAGGAAGGTTATTGTTAACTTTTGGATTAGATTGTGGCTGATGCCGAGAGATTGTCTTACTCGTGCTTGTTGGGAAGAACAGGGGGAGAGAGCTGAATGTCAATCATGGAGAACCCGGCTGATTGGGCTACTTAGGGATATTGGATTTTCCCTGGAAGTCTTGGAAGGACTGTCAAAAAATGCCCTGAAAAATCTCTTGAAATTGAGAATTTTGGACATTGGAAAGCAAGAGGATATGGCTTTGGTGGCAAATTCAGTAATAGCCCCTAATTATGGGAAATATAAAACTGTGCATAGAATGGAACAATATCTAGTTAATATTACAAACTTTGCTATGAGACAGGCCCTTACCTTGGTGGGATTTCAGATAATGCCGTCTAAGGTATTAGAGGGCAGGTTTAAGGGAATACCCTATGAAAACAGAATATGTGATTGTATGACAGGGGTGGAAGATCAAGTACACTATCTATTTCAGTGTAATAAGTCAGCTGACCTACGGTATAAATATAAAATATTATCTGAGGTAAAGACCCCCAGGGACAGTTTTGATCAAGCTCTGAAATGCATGTTGGCAAATGAGTCTGATAAGAAAATGTTTAAGGTAGCAATTTTTTTTTCCTTAGCAAAAAGAAGAATACAGGGTATAAATGTATAGTATAGTTTCATTAAAAGGGGAGGAATTATTTCTTTTGAAATGTTATGTAAGGAATTTGATGTTGGTTTCTGCTGTAAAGTAGATCCTTTTTATATATTTGGTTTGTAAAATTGTACCAACCACTGGTTGTACCAATAAAGTATAAATAAATAATTAAAAAAATATATATATTTTTTGTGAGCCGCCCTAAGCCTTCAGGGAAGGGTGGGATTAAAAATGTGAATAAATAAAATAAATTTAAGAGCTCCACAAAACTATAAACTATTTACATTAACAGGTCCTAGTTCTAAAATACATTTCAGATAATCTCTATCTCTGTCTGTCTGTCTGTCTGTATTTTGGAATAGGCAGTGCCAGAGGTGTGGCTGTTTGAAAGCTTTTGTATAATGAGATGTCAGAAATTCTTACTGAAACTCTGATCTTGGCAGGGTATTTCGGTCTGGTGGGATTGTATTTATTTTGTATTTGGAGTTACCTCATGGAAGATGATACTCGTTTTGGTAAAAAGCAAGAGAGAGAGAGAGAGAGAGACTGTTTGTAGTTAACATGTTTTTTATGTTGAGACATTTATTTTTGTTTTCTTCAGTGAAAATGATGAATTTCCTGCCTGAAGCAGGTATGATGAATAATATGAGGAGACTTCAGGACATTGCCAGTCAAGCTATAAGTATTTTAACTGAATTGTTGATAAGGCTTGTGCTTTCAAATTGTATTTCATCTCACTAAAATAGACATACAGGAAATGCTGGAAATATCTCTGGATGATGTCAGTAGAAGTAACATGAAATTTACTGCCTGCATAGCTCAATAACCAATTAGAATCTTATATTGCAAGCTTGAAATTCCAACATTTTTGTCAACCTGCACGTTTCCACTTCTAGGTGTTTTTTTTCAGTTTTTCAAAATTTCACAAAAATGAAGCTGCTTTTAAAATTTCAATGATGTCACTTTTAATTTTGAAATGTTCTGAAAAAATTGCTTCATTCTTTCAACTATGCATCATGAGATGGTCCTTAATTACATGATCACAACCCATTTGTTCCCCACAGTCTGACTGCCAGGGGAGTAGCTATCATAGGGTCAGGAATCAGAGAATCATAGAGATGGAAGTAATTAGAGGTCATCTAGTCCAGCCCCCTGCTCAGTGCAGGAAATATGTCAAATGTCCCTCAGTGCAGGAGGGACATTGCTCCAGGGTCCACACTGAGGGGGCAGCAGAGGACCCAAGTTGGGGAAGGCACAGATTCTGTTTGGTTGTGGCATGGCCAGGTGGAGATTGAGCTGAGCTGACCAGAAGTGGAAGCACCTGCAGTGTGTGGCACATATGGGCTCACCCGGCGGGCAGCATGGGGGGGAAACAAGCATTGGCGGCGGCATACGGCAGGCAGCAGAGCCGCAGCCTTCCGGGCTCTGGTGCAGCAAGTGGCGGGGGGGGAGGCGCCCTGGTGTCAGGAGTGTCCAACAGCTGCAGTGGTGACAGTGAAGTCCTGGTGCTGGAGTCTGAGGCTCCCATCAGTTCCAGCAGTGGTGAGGGGGCACCAGTAGGAGCATCAGGCCCCAGTGGCAGGACTCTTCACTGCCACTGCTAATGCTGTGGGGGGTGGGGGAGCCATTGCTGTTGCTCTGAAAGTGGTTTCCAATGCAGGTACTTCTACAGCGCCCCCCCCCCCCCCCCCCCCCCCCCCCCCCCCCCCCCCCNCCCCCCCCCCATCCTGCCCTCTCTCACAACACCACTCCTGGAGGTCCTGATTTTTCTGGGTCAGCCTAGCTTAGCCCAGAGACCTGGCGTCTTCAGGTCAAATATGGAGAGGTGGCAGTCCTAGGATCTGGCTAGGGTACTTGCACAGAAGCTCAGCCCAGAGAAAGGACTGATAGCCCAGGATGGAGGCTTTGCAAGAGTACCTTTCATGATATCACACTGTTTATCTGAGAATAAAAACACTCAGTGAAGAGAACCTATTCATAGTTGGTGATTTCTGGGCCAGCTCTTGCAGCAACTTATAGCCAATGCAAGGCTGCTCTGCTACATTATTTTCTGCTTGATTTAAAAGAGAGCTTTCTTTGACTTTTTCTTCTTCATTCATAAGAAATGAAAGAAATTACTCACATGACTGAATTTTAAAAGGTTTTTAATGGAATAGTTTTTGCCTAATGGCGGCTATCAGCCCTACCATAGTTTGTGTAAGGAGAAGATTGACATTGCTGGATTTTTGTAACCTCTAAAGATGGGCCTGAATTGTGAAGCTGGGTTCCAGTCAGGATCTCTTACTTGCATGGGGCTGAGATGACATCCCTAAGCTCGAAAGGCCAAATTCTGCTGTTGATTAGGATGTGGGCAGCTTCCTCTCGGACGTCTGCTGACCAGTTAACCTACTCACTGTCAGGGAGGCATGCTGGCCTGGGGGCTTAGAGATTCCTGACCCGTGACTGTGACAGTGGCTGCCTGGAGCCACACCAGGAGTGCTTTCAGGATCAGGCTTCTGGCCCAATCCTTGCGCAGGACAAGCCCTAGGTCGCTGTTGTTTGATAGGTGGACCATGCTTGCTCTTTTCCTTCCCCTTCCCCTGTCCCAGTCTCTGGGAGATGCTGGAGCTTATTCAGTGGTTGCGGAGGCTCTGCGGTTCCCCACTAGTCAGGAAGCAGCAGAACCCTCCCCACTTCCTCCAACTGAAGATATATGGGGCTGGAGGGTGTCTGTTCTGTGGTTGTTGCTTGTTTTGGACCAGCAAATCCCGGTGGGTTGAGTACCCCAACCAGCAGTTGGCAACCCAGGCCTTTCATTGATAGCACATCCCTGTCAGGAGTGATAGCACTGGGTGGAATCTTTCCGGTGATGTTTGTAGGGTATGTCTGTTGTCAAATTCCATTGACTGCGACTCTTCCAAAGCTGTTGCTCTCGTAACGCTAGATGTAGCATTTGCTATATAATCTTCCTATAAATAAAAAAAGACAGATTGACCACATACTAAATAAATAAATTTTACTAAAATGTAGCAAACGTTCTGTCACATAAACTACCTCGGTAACTCTGGCTATATTTGGTGAGACAGGTTCAAATTTGGTTAAAGTCACTAAAATGAAGAAAAAGTGAGTGTCTGCTGTGTTGGTCTTAAATGGAGACCAAGTAAGTGAGATGATATCTTTGATTACACCAACTACTGTTGGTGAGAGTAATCTAGCTTGCAGACTACACAGAGCCCTTCTTCAGGCATATACATGTTAGGTTGGACTTGTTACATGTCTGATGAAGGACCCTGTGTGGTCTGTAGTTGGTCCAATCAATGATATCATCTCAACTACATCATCTAAAATGAAGAGGAAATCTTGCCTCATTCTAGGATTTCTATCTAAGGGTGATTTCAGACGAGACGGGGCGGCATTCGCCCCGTCCCGGAATCACCCTTCTGATTCCCCGCCGGAATCAGCCCGTCACGTCCAACAGACGTGTGGGCTGATCCCGGTGGGAAATCAGGGAGGGGGCGGGGCCGCGTAGCGTAACATGCAGCCGCACGGCCCTGCCCTGCCCCCCCCATGCTTCCCTGCCACCCGCCCTCTGGGGAGACGGGCGGGCGCTGCGGCCAATGTGGCCGCAGCACCTGCCCGAATTGACCACGGCCCGGAATCCCTCTGGGGATTCCGGGCTGTGGTTGCTGTCCAGACAAGATGGGCCCCTTCATCGCGGCGGGGAATCGCATTCACCACGTGATTGGCGCCAGCCCTGCCGGTTCAGCCCGCTCGTGTGGTGAATGTGATTCCCCGCCATGATTTGACCGTGGTAAACATCTGGGGGGGAACTTCCGGTTCCCCAACAGATGTTACGGGACCATTCCCCACCACAGGGTATGGACTGTGGTTGAGCGTGATCTCGTAATGTCTGAAAATACCCTAAGTTGTTTAATAGTTCATGTATGAAAAGTATGTGTAAGGTAATAGAATATTATAGCTATTGCTACATTGAACAAATGCAGTGTGCGCGCCATTCAGTCAAAAATCAGAAAAGGCTTTTACAGTAAAAGTATGCCAACCTCATTCTGAAAATGTTCAAGTAACAAAGAATGCATTCCTTCTATTAAATATGTTTCTTTTTAAGTGAACACATTAGAATGGTAATCTTTGTGCAAGAATGATTTACTGTAACAGGAAGCTCTAAGCATGTGACATTCACTAAACTAGGACAGCTTAGCTTGATGAAAACAAACAGAAATATATTGTTGACTGTCTGTGCACATAGATATGCACAAATATATATTCATGAGCTCTTGATACCATTGAGAAGAAAATGTCCTTTTCACTCTGGGTAGTTTAAATTAGTTTGAGTGCAAGTATTGTGATGAGGTATGAGGCTTTGAATAATCTGCATTGTGGCATTTCTGCAGTAGGATCTGTTGTCATTTTTACTGCCACATCAGTGATCTTCTTTTGCACTCAGCATTAATAACAGACTACTCCATCAAGAGCAGTGGGGCAGAAAGCTGATATTGTCACTTGCTACCAGTGGCAAGTTGGGGGGGAACAGGAGAAACAAAGATATTGTATTTTGTGACATTCTAGATATGTGCTAGTAAGGATTTGGCAAGATGTACCACCCCCCAAATTGTACTTATAATAGAAATGGTTAGTGAAGTTCTCCTTTCGCTTACACTCATGCACTCCCATTGATTTCATTGGGGTCGGTGATGATCTGAGGATACATTCTGGTGTTTGGGACTTGCCATGCCATGTTGCCGTTAGGGTTACTACCTCTCAGGGTTTCCAAGCATCATCTCAGGGTTCAGGGTTAAGTCAATAATTCTCTAGGTTAGCCATCACCTTATATTTTACCTGCCTTCACATTGGCTGGAGGAGGGGGAGAGAGTGTGCATTGTTATCCAGATTCAGCTGCCCAGGGGATGTTTCTGCTTTGGTTGCAGTGAGAGAGGTACCCCTTGCCCTAGAAACTCCTTTGTGTATGGGCTCTGGGACTGCCCCTCTACCCATGCACTGACATGCTTCTTCATCCAACCCCTCCATCCTGTATCGTACCCTACCTTCTGCCCTTAGTTATTTTTATAAGCCAAACAGAAGTGTTTCTTTCAATTTACATAAACCAAATTGCATGCAAATTTATGCAAATTAGTGCGGTATGGGTTTCTTCCCCAGGAGAGATGACAGCCCTAACTGCCATCTAGTCCAGTGTCTTGTCTTCAGTAGTGACGAATAACTGATATTCCAGGTGATGGTGGGGGAAACCCATTCATGCACTGAACGAGGCATTTGTGTACTGCTGAACTCAAGAGGGAAACAGTCTTTCCTCATCTCTCTGATTATTTATATGCTGAAGGACATGCTTGAACTTTAGAAATAAAATGGTGGGTGAGCTTCCTCCTTCTTGGCTCTCGGGATTGGGATCCAGCCCTGCCGTTTTTTTGGACCAGAGGCGGCTCCTCCCCCCCAAGGAAATGTGGGGCACTGCTCCCCTAGCACCGTGGGGAGACCCCGCTGGGCCACCACTTTTTTTAAAAAAAACAACAACACGCGCCGCTGGCACTGACAGCAGCAGCAGCCTCTGATCTGCTTCAGAGGCTGTTGCTCCTGTCAGTGTCTATCTCCCTTCTGGGACTCACTCTCAGAGCCGCTCTGAGAGTGGGTCCCAGAAGGGACAAAAAGGCTGAGCCACTAAGTCCACAGCACGCATAGGACGTGCTGTGGAGGGAGGGGCTAGCCTTGCCTGGGTGCTTGTTGCCTGGGTGCTTGTTGCAGGCGCCCAGGCGAGAAGCTTTGGGCCGGGCGACTGAGTTCCCTGCCTCAGTCGCACGTAGGTCAGTGAGGGACAAGGCTGGCGGTGCGCTGTGCTCTCAACAGTGCGCCGCCAGCCTCAGCCTCTTCCCTGCCACTGCCGCTC
>QEPC01008869.1:148462-170877 GCA_003113815.1 Sphenodon punctatus
CAATCCATGTAATTGTATCACATGTTGCAACACCAGGAAGGCTGTTTGTGGTGCAGAAGGTAGCCCCTGACAGGCAATAGAATGTCCTAATTTTGTAAAGTGGTTGATGACAACTAGGATGGTGTTGTGTTCCCGTGACTGAGGTAGCTCTACAATGAAATCCAATCTGATTCGCTGCCATGGACCCTGTGGAAGGGGATTTAGTTGCAAAAGTCCTTGGGAGCATTGTCATGGTACTTTCGTGCTGGCACACATGGCACAACCTAGCACATACAGCTTGGTGTCACGTGTCATGGAAGGCCACCAATAATGTCATCTAATGAGCTGTAAGGTGCGGCATTGTCCGGGGTGGCCGGCCAGGGGGGCGTCATGATGTGCCCACAAAACAGACTTGCGTCTTTTCTGAGGTACAATGATCTTATCCTGGTGCATGTACACGCCATGCCAAAGGGAATACTTCGGTTCTTGTCGTAGCGCCTTTTCTTGCTGGGACAGTTGTTGGAATTGTTTTAATGATACGCAAGCGGCCGCAAACACTTTGTGACCGAGTAACAAGTTTCCGCAATCCATGGGGACGCTGGTTGCTTCCTGGCAGCGGGACAAGGCATCTGCGAGCACATTTCGATAGCCTGGCCGGTACTGAATCTGGAAATTGAATCATGCAAAAAAGAGTGCCCATCGGGTGTGTCGTGCATTAACCATACATATGGTTTGTAAATAGGTTAAGTTCTTATGGTTGGTAATAACGACTACTGGGTAGTGTGCTCCTTCTAAGTAATGCCATCATGTTTCAAACGCTGCCTTGATGGCTAGTAATTCACAATCGACCACGGTATAGTTCCTTTCAGCCTTTGTCAGCTGTCGTGAATAGAAGGCACATGGTAGCAGACTTTCCCCAGTACCCATGGTCTGTAACAGGACGGCCCCGATGGCTATACCCGACGCATCGGTCTCCATGATGAAAGGTTTCTCGAAGCATGGGTGTTGAAGAATACCCATGCTTCAACACCCGTGAACACCTTTTTTAAATGCCTTTTTTAACACATCAAAAGCTGCTTGTTGTTCCTTGCCCCAGATGTACTAGTGTCACTTTTTCAACAACTGGGTTAATGGGCTTGTAATCCGGGCATACTCGGAAATGTATTGTCAATAATAGTTGGTGCTTCCTAGGAACCATTGTAATGCCTTCACCATTTGCGGAGGGGGCCAATCTTGAATGGCCGTCACTTTCTTATCAATGCGAATCCCTTGTGGTGTTTTTACAAACCCTAGGAAGTCCACAGAACGCAAGTGAAAGGCACATTTTTCCAGTTTATAATATAGTCAGTTTTCTCGAAGTCTCTGCAACACCTTGTGAACGTGCATAATGTGATCTGTTTCAGTGGTGGAAAACATAAGTATGTCGTCAAGATAGGCGATGACAAAGATATCCAGCATGTCCCAAAACACATCATTATTAAGGTGTGGGAAGGCAGCCGGAGCATTAGCGAGTCCAAAGGGCATCACCAGGTATTCAAAATGTCCGTACCGGGTACAAAAGGCTGTTTCCAACTCATCGCTGGTCTGGATGCGTAATAGGTTGTAGGCTCCACGGGGGTCTAATTTAGTGAAAACAGAGGCACCTTGAAGTCTATTCAGTAGTTTGAGTATGAGGGGTAAGAGATATCAATTTTTAATCGTAATTGCGTTAAGGCCTCTGTAGTCAATACAGGGGCGTAACCCTCCATCTTTTTAGGCACAAAAAACAAGGGAGCACCAGCAGGGGAAGATTAGTGTCTAATAAACCCCTGCCGCAAATTTTCCTCTATATACTCCCGCAGTGTCTGTAACTCGGGGTTAGAAAGGGCATAAATACACCCATATGGGGGTTCAGTGCCGGGGAGAAGATCTGTGGGGCAATCATATGGGCGGTGTGGCGTGAGCACGGCTGCCTCCTGTTCACTGAACACGTCTGCACAGGCGCGATACATCTCTGGGAGCCCCGTACTCGCCGTTGTCTCCGGAATGTACTGAGCTGCGCCCATGACCAATCCTTGCTTATCTTGAATGCAGTGTGCCTGACAATATGCAGAGGGAAAGTGAACAGTTTTATCCTGCCAATGTACGTGGGGATTATGTAAGCAAAGCCAGGGCAGTCCCAGTACCACAGAGAACATGGGTGTACACATGACATCAAATTGCAACATCTCCCCATGTTCTCCTACCATGCCGTGCAACCACTGGGCCTGTACCGCAACGGGTCCTGAACTTAAGGGAGAACCATCGGAATGGACAGTCTCTGGTTTGGAACGATTCTGGGTAGGGATAGCATACTGCATGATTAACCCTTGAACAATGAAGTTCCCGGAAGCCCCAGAGTCAACAAAGGCCCACACCACAAGACTACACTTGGACCCCAACTGCAAGGTAAGGGGAATATGGACATGTTCCAGGGATCCAAGCAACCCTTGTCTAGTGGCATGTACTAACCCTAGGGAATTATGTTACCCTACTGAGATGTTCCCTGTCCATCCCAGGGCTGCGGGTTTTCCTGCTCCCGCCGTGTCATAGGCAACAAGNCAATCCATGTAATTGTATCACATGTTGCAACACCAGGAAGGCTGTTTGTGGTGCAGAAGGTAGCCCCTGACAGGCAATAGAATGTCCTAATTTTGTAAAGTGGTTGATGACAACTAGGATGGTGTTGTGTTCCCGTGACTGAGGTAGCTCTACAATGAAATCCAATCTGATTCGCTGCCATGGACCCTGTGGAAGGGGATTTAGTTGCAAAAGTCCTTGGGAGCATTGTCATGGTACTTTCGTGCTGGCACACATGGCACAACCTAGCACATACAGCTTGGTGTCACGTGTCATGGAAGGCCACCAATAATGTCATCTAATGAGCTGTAAGGTGCGGCATTGTCCGGGGTGGCCGGCCAGGGGGGCGTCATGATGTGCCCACAAAACAGACTTGCGTCTTTTCTGAGGTACAATGATCTTATCCTGGTGCATGTACACGCCATGCCAAAGGGAATACTTCGGTTCTTGTCGTAGCGCCTTTTCTTGCTGGGACAGTTGTTGGAATTGTTTTAATGATACGCAAGCGGCCGCAAACACTTTGTGACCGAGTAACAAGTTTCCGCAATCCATGGGGACGCTGGTTGCTTCCTGGCAGCGGGACAAGGCATCTGCGAGCACATTTCGATAGCCTGGCCGGTACTGAATCTGGAAATTGAATCATGCAAAAAAGAGTGCCCATCGGGTGTGTCGTGCATTAACCATACATATGGTTTGTAAATAGGTTAAGTTCTTATGGTTGGTAATAACGACTACTGGGTAGTGTGCTCCTTCTAAGTAATGCCATCATGTTTCAAACGCTGCCTTGATGGCTAGTAATTCACAATCGACCACGGTATAGTTCCTTTCAGCCTTTGTCAGCTGTCGTGAATAGAAGGCACATGGTAGCAGACTTTCCCCAGTACCCATGGTCTGTAACAGGACGGCCCCGATGGCTACACCCGACGCATCGGTCTCCATGATGAAAGGTTTCTCGAAGCATGGGTGTTGAAGAATACCCATGCTTCAACACCCGTGAACACCTTTTTTAAATGCCTTTTTTAACACATCAAAAGCTGCTTGTTGTTCCTTGCCCCAGATGTACTAGTGTCACTTTTTCAACAACTGGGTTAATGGGCTTGTAATCCGGGCATACTCGGAAATGTATTGTCAATAATAGTTGGTGCTTCCTAGGAACCATTGTAATGCCTTCACCATTTGCGGAGGGGGCCAATCTTGGCCGTCACTTTCTTATCAATGCGAATCCCTTGTGGTGTTTTTACAAACCCTAGGAAGTCCACAGAACGCAAGTGAAAGGCACATTTTTCCAGTTTATAATATAGTCAGTTTTCTCGAAGTCTCTGCAACACCTTGTGAACGTGCATAATGTGATCTGTTTCAGTGGTGGAAAACATAAGTATGTCGTCAAGATAGGCGATGACAAAGATATCCAGCATGTCCCAAAACACATCATTAGTAAGGTGTGGGAAGGCAGCCGGAGCATTAGCGAGTCCAAAGGGCATCACCAGGTATTCAAAATGTCCGTACCGGGTACAAAAGGCTGTTTCCAACTCATCGCTGGTCTGGATGCGTAATAGGTTGTAGGCTCCACGGGGGTCTAATTTAGTGAAAACAGAGGCACCTTGAAGTCTATTCAGTAGTTTGAGTATGAGGGGTAAGAGATATCAATTTTTAATCGTAATTGCGTTAAGGCCTCTGTAGTCAATACAGGGGCGTAACCCTCCATCTTTTTAGGCACAAAAAACAAGGGAGCACCAGCAGGGGAAGATTAGTGTCTAATAAACCCCTGTCGCAAATTTTTCTCTATATACTCCCGCAGTGTCTGTAACTCGGGGTTAGAAAGGGCATAAATACACCCATATGGGGGTTCAGTGCCGGGGAGAAGATCTGTGGGGCAATCATATGGGCGGTGTGGCGTGAGCACGGCTGCCTCCTGTTCACTGAACACGTCTGCACAGGCGCGATACATCTCTGGGAGCCCCGTACTCGCCGTTGTCTCCGGAATGTACTGAGCCGCGCCCATGACCAATCCTTGCTTATCTTGAATGCAGTGTGCCTGACAATATGCAGAGGGAAAGTGAACAGTTTTATCCTGCCAATGTACGTGGGGATTATGTAAGCAAAGCCAGGGCAGTCCCAGTACCACAGAGAACATGGGTGTACACATGACATCAAATTGCAACATCTCCCCATGTTCTCCTACCATGCCGTGCAACCACTGGGCCTGTACCGCAACGGGTCCTGAACTTAAGGGAGAACCATCGGAATGGACAGTCTCTGGTTTGGAACGATTCTGGGTAGGGATAGCATACTGCATGATTAACCCTTGAACAATGAAGTTCCCGGAAGCCCCAGAGTCAACAAAGGCCCACACCACAAGACTACACTTGGACCCCAACTGCAAGGTAAGGGGAATATGGACATGTTCCAGGGATCCAAGCAACCCTTGTCTAGTGGCATGTACTAACCCTAGGGAATTATGTTACCCTACTGAGATGTTCCCTGTCCATCCCAGGGCTGCGGGTTTTCCTGCTCCCGCCTTGTCATAGGCAACAAGGGACAATTCCGGGCAAAATGTGAGGGATCCCTACAATAAAAACAGAGACGGGAGACACGTCGTCGTTCTTTTTCTACTCCTGACAAGGGTCGTCATGAGGCCCCTATCTGCATTGGTTCGGGTTCGTGTATTTTCCCCCGGTCTACCCGCCCTGCTGGTGGTCTAGTAGGGACACCCAGCATACTATCCTGTCGTCTCTCTCAACGTTGCTCCTCTGATCGTTCTTCTATCTGCAGGGTGAGCGTGACCAGTTTCCCCTAGGTTGCCAGTAGGACTTTGTAAGACAGCTGATCCTTCAGCTCCTCACACAGCCCTTTCCGGAACATAACCGGCAAAACATTATCAGGCCACCCCAAATTGATGGCCAGTTGCTGAAAACGTGTCACATACTCCAGCAAAGGGGCCTCATCCCTGTTTTAGACTCAAGATAGCTGCCTCTGCATCCCATACCCTGTGGGGATAGTCAAACAGAAATGAAAATTCCCATTGAAAGGATGCATAATCAGTAAGGAGGGTGCTCTTGCTAGTTAGTAAGGGAATCATCCAGGATAGGGCTAACCCCTCTATGTGTCCTATAATAAAGGTGACTTTTAATTTGTCCGTGGAATAATTCTGAGGTTGTATGGAGAACGTTAATTCACATAAAGCCAGGAAGCCTTGGAACAATCGTCTTTCCCCATTAAATTTAGCAAACTTTGGCCCCTTAGGCTCCCGTGGGGCGGGGGCTGCTGCTTCCGCGGGAGGAGGTGCTTCTCCAACTCCCTCTTGCTCTCATTGATCCTGAAGATCTTTTACCTCCATAGCGAGAGACAGGACTGCTCTTGCCAGCTCCCCCAGATTCGTGGGATCCTGCTCCATTGTTTTTCTTCCCGCGCCAACCCACGAGTGATTGGTGCTGGTGATCCTGTGAGGTCCAACGGGAAGGATCGGGGCACCAGACGGGACTCTCCACCCACTCGCACACATGTACCAGCTGCACACGTAGGAATAGTAGCTTAGGATTCCCTCAGGGTCTTATAATGGCTAATGGGCTGTTGCCCAGCCGAAGCTCATCACAGGGAAGCGACTACAGGACAAGGCCCTTTACTCGCAGTACACACAAGTATGCACTCTTGCACACCGTAGGGGGCAGGGATGTTGGGGGTGTGGGGAATAGCGGGGTGGGGTCCCAAGGGAAAGGGGGACAGGGCAGGGCAGGGCTAGCACGCAGGGGGGAGTCCCAGGAGGGGTAAGGGGTTTGGGAACACACACAGAGTCACTAAACAGTCCTTATTATACAACACCCACACACACACAACCACACACACACAGATCAACACCATGCTCACAACTCACAGTTCATAGTCGCAGGGGGGCCAATCTCACAGGGAACAAGCTCTGATCACCGGCAATGCTCCCATTGCCAGCCCTGTCTTATATAGCTGGTGCCCGCCCCCGCAGGTGCTCTGAACGCCTGGGTGGGGCTGCCAGCCGTAACGTGTCCCCTGGTGATTGCAATGAGCGTGAGGGAGGGTCCGGGAGAGCCGCGCTTCCGCGTTGCCATTCTCCCTCCCTAGTGCAGGGCGTCAGCTGTTCAGCTGCGCCACCTGCATCCTCCGCCGGAGCGGCAGGAGCCAGAGGTGGTGCGGGACTTAAAGGAGGGAACCCCCACGGCGGCAGCAGCGCAAGACGCCGACAGTAGGAATATCCCATCCCCTTCCCCCACGGGCATGGAGATCCCTGACGCACGCATGAATGACAGATAATGAAATGATAGAAGAACTGTCTAGCTATATCTAACTGGACCTATGTGACAGCTAGAATTTGTCCATTGGGTCAGTTATTCAAAAGATCTCAGTACACACCATCAGGATTTTCCATCAGGAATTTCCATGGGGCTCACTTCCTAGTTGGCTACCAAAACAGGCAGGCAGATTTTCAAAAAAGTTCAACTTTACACAGCACTAAAATATCTTGACCTTATTTTGGTGTCTGATAGCTGAGCTCTTTGAAATTATGTTGCTGACTAAGGGTGCCATTTTCAGTGGGACTGTGGATGGGTAAACGTTTGCAGTACATGTATGTGTTCAAGATCGGGTCTGGGCAGTGTTAGCCTCCAGTTGCTTAGGATCGGTGCTGACGTGTCTCATTCACTTCAGTGGAACTGGTTTTTGCTAAGGGCTAGCACCAGTGCAAAATAGCTTGAGCGCATTGCTGTGAGCATGCATTAAAGACTTTTCCTATCACTTTAGTACATAAACACTTGCCTGAGGATTTGTCCAGCCATTGCCCCTACTGCTGTGATCCACTCTGGTCAAGCTGGCTTAACATTTGGTTGTTAAGTAGTGATAACTTAGGCCGTTTTTAGACGTGCAGCTGGGATCAGGCGCGGGACCGGCAAAACAGCTGCGGTGCTGTTTTAGACGAACCGGAAGCGGAAGTTGTGCGCGTGATCCGGGGCCGCGCATTTTTTGCCAACCGCGAGCGAACCACCCTGATCTCTCTGGGGTGACATACGCGGCCGGAAAAGAATGCGCAGTGCCGAATCACGCACACAACTTCCGCTTTCGGTTTGTCTAAAACAGCGCCGCGGCTGTTTCGCCGCTCCCGCGCCTGATCCAGCTGCATGTCTAAAAGCGGCCTTAGAGGAGTTTCTCTTCCCTCTGGATCAGATCCATATTCTTTACAGTATAGGAGGTGACATTTTGCAATCGATATGTACAATATGTTTTAACTATTGGTGGGCATTATAAATATCATGACTTTTTTCCTATACTCTAACCTTGATAATAATAACAACAATTTTATTTCTATCGCGCTTTCCTGCCCTCACTGAATGGCACTTAGAATACTACTTCACCTACTGTTTCAGTTGGATACAGTATTTCGATTTCCTGTCACAAACTGTCATGTACCATTGTTATGTGGTCTTAAACCAGGGCTGTACAACATATGGCCCGAGTGCTGAATGCAGCCTGCAAGGACCTTTCCTGCAGCCCGACTCCCCCTGGCCGCAAAGACCCTTCCTGTGGCCCGTCATGCCTCCTCCTGCTCTGGCAATCACCTTTCCTCCAGCCACCGCACTGGCGTGAAACCCTCCTTCCTCTGGTCAGCAAGCCTATTAAAGGTGCTGGCCAGATCCCGCCTTCCTCTTCCCTGTCTCCAGCTTCCTGGTGCCACAGATGTCTCTATCTGAGCCCCTTGCTGCTGCTTCTGCCACCCAGATCTCCAGCCCCAGCTCCTTGCTGCAAGGGGGTGGGGTTATGTAAATTGAGGGTGGGGCTATGTGAATTGGCGGTGGGACCACATGTGGCCCAGGGTTGGGTCCAAACCAAATTTTCCGGCCCTTGGCACAAATCAAGTTGAGCATCCCTGTCTTAAACAGTGGGTACTTTCACACCTGTGGGAAAGGGTCATTAGGAAGCTGGCAGAGCAGATGCGCATGCAGATTAGCCATGTCTTTGATGAGGTGCGAATGCCAACAGCTGGATGATTTCCTCAGATATGTATGTTTATAGAGCGGCAAAATCCAGCTCGGTCAATTGTCACTGTAAACATGCATATCAGAGGAAATCATCCGGCTGTTGGCATTTGCACCTCATCAAAGATGGGGCTAATTTGCATGCGCGTCTGCTCTGCTGGCTTCCTAATGACCCTTTCCCGCAGGTGTGAAAGTTCCCAGTTGCTTTAGCTTGAAATTCTGGCTAACTGGATATCAACTGGAGTTTTGCTGCTGACTTGAATAAAGCCATTTAGATTTTAGAAATGCCCATTGTTAGAAAGTATTCATCTTGTCTAGTATTTACAATATTTTAGCTCTTCTCTAACTCCATGATATTCCTTTGCATGGGTCATGAACATTAAATGTTTGATTTGCTACTTGGATTGCACAGCAGAGGGATTAGATGGCCTAGTGGAGATCAGAGACCCATCCCCAAGAGCTGTATTGATTCTTGTTAGCAGGCAAAGCTCTGCTCCGGTAAACTATAGTTTCTTTCCAGGTTTCATGAAATGCAGCATTTGTGACTTGGCACTTTTACCTTTTCCTTTAATAGTGAGTTCGCCTGCAGGTGTTGGAGGTTGTGCTGAGGAGATATTTGGTGTTGGCAAATACATGGGAAATGGGATTTTCAAGTCTTCACAATGGTCTCGTTGAGATCATCATTATGGTAGAATTATAGTTTTGAGTATCGGACACAAACATAAGCCTAAAGAACCAGTATATGCAAGAATGACTAAAAAGTCAGTTTTAAACCACCCAAATGATGTCCCATAATTTCACATTTACAGTTGTTCCATTTAAGTACTAGTGATCCATGTATGGCTTTTCAAGCTGCATGCCACTTCAACTTATAATGTTGATTTATTTCCAAATATATATATTTTTAAAACTTCCTTCCTGATGTTTGTCTTTCTTCCAGATTCCAAAATTAGAACAAGTCACAATTCCTCATGGGACTTCTGGTGCAAGGAGACATTGAACTTTGGCAGCCCCTAATCTGAAGGTGCTTGTGTCAGTGGATGGCCTGTGCTGTCACACATGCTGACTGTCCCTAAATTTGACAGTGGCAAACTTGAAAAATACATGCATGACCTGCCTCCCCTCCCTTCTGCCCAACACACAAAAAATTGTTGTTTGTACATTTTGATTCTTGGTAAATGCAGCTCAATTCTATTTGCTTAAGATACTATTTAATCCATTATTTGCTTGCTATTTATTCATTCAACATGCTTACTGTTAAATCAAGCAAAGTTATTAACAATGGGCTTGTCAAAGTCAAATATCTTCCTTAGAGAGTTTTGCGCATCAGTGTTTGATTAAAGATGGCAGTAGTATAAACTGGTGCTCTGTGTCTGTCTTTTGTAAATAACCAACGAGTGGACTTGAAGATGGTCTGGGGTATTTAGCTGGAGGGTTCCGTTTTGGGATTTTTGTTGGGAGATACAGAATCCTCTTTTGAAAAATTCATTATTATCTATCTTGATTTATTTCAAGATTAACTAACTTGAGATTTTATTTTGGGAAACAATAAGGTTAGATAACATGCAGAAGTTTAGTTTTAGAAACTTGGCAATAATGGAGATAACTCAGATCTCCAAAACAAGAGTTAAAATTCTACTATGAGCTGGGAAATTCAACATTTAAAGCAAAAACTGGCTTTATGGTGACCTTAATCGTGAGTGCACACGCTATGTCACCCAGTGCAGATCTGCAGAAATGCAGATGTCATCCAGTTCCATCCTCTCTCCCTTGTAACCCTTGCTCAGGGAGATCATAGCCTTTTTCAGATATGACCATTTCCAGTATATAGTATGTACAATGCCAAGATACTCCAGAATTTCTCATCCTTCATTGTCCCTTACTTGGAGCTTTTAGATATGATACTGTAATTCTGAGTTCTTGGAGAGCACTCCCATCAAGAAACGTCACTGAAGGGGAGATTTACTTCAAATGAGTGTCCTGATGTGATGGTATTATATGGAAAGTCTGCACTATATAGTCCATACCACACACTACCCAATGGAACCCCTAAAAGAGGTTACCATTTAGTGACTACCCCACATCTCACATCTGAACACAGGCAGGTTACTGTATAATCTAGAACAGGGGTGGCTAGACTTCTAGTGCACACAGTCCACTTAATTCAGATGTCAACCTCAGGTGATTTACCAGGATCCCTCCCACTGGATCCTAGCTCTGGAGCACCTCAGCAACTCATCAGGAGTGGAGAGGAGAACTTTCCAACATTACAATAGTCTTCTCTGCTGCACTGGAAGAGCAATCCTAGCCCCTTGTCTCTCTGGAGACACTCCCTAGGGCACTGGTCCCGACTGCCTTCCCGGAGGTTATCTCATGGGCTGGACCCCGTCTCCACACCGTGATCTACTGGAGGCTAGCTTGGGATTTACTAATAGATCAAAAGCTACCTCTTGGCCACCCCTGATCTAAAGAGAGTGTGGTTGCTGTGTTAGTCCCAAATGTAAGAAATGGAGACAAAGTTGTTCAGATGATATATTTTATTGGATCAGCTTCTGCTGGTGAGAATATGCAAGTTTAAAAGCCACACAAGACTCTTCATCAGGCTTTGTCTCCATCTCTTACATTTGAGTTCACCAAAACAACTAGGTTCTCTCTAGACTACAATGGAAGACATTGTAATTTGCCACTAAAACTGGAACACGGGTGAGGAAAGGGCCTTTTGTGTCCCCAAAACGTGTGTACCCTCACCAACAGAAGTTGAATAAATGATATCTTCTGACCTTCTCAAACTACTATTTAGTCATTCTGGAGGTGTTATGTGGTATCTCTACCCTTTACATTTGAATAAGGTCTATATGAGCAAGTTCAAGTAAGTGTTCCAGATTGAGTAGAGCCACTAAAGCAGTAGTGGGTCAGTCAGCTTTGAAAATGTCCTTTTAATCATTTTCTTTCCTGACTATAATTCTCCCATTGACTTGGTAACATTGGGTGGAAACAGAAATAATTGCTGTGTGGCGATGACCCAACCCGAGCCGGGAAGCTGTGACGGACACAGTCTGGATTGGGTTGGGCTGCACACTAAATGTGCCTGGGGCTGGGTCACCGCAAAAGGCGGGAAGACACACAAATGTGTGGTCAGACAGTCCCGCCGCCATGCTGAGTCCAGCGCAGGGCTCACTGCCAGGATAGACAGCCATGTCGGCTGGTCATGGTGGACCTGATCCAAACTTTGTCTGCCGGGCCACAGCAGACATGATAGCCTGCAGTAGCCCACTTTGGCCCAATCAGGTGAAACTTAGTCTGGGCTGTGACCTGGACTTAGTCTGGGGTTGTGAGCTTGGACTAGCCATTAACACAGACTGGGGCAATCCTGGGTCAACATCTGGCAGCACCTGCATAAACGGGCAGATGAGGTCTGATTCAAAGTGGGTCAAATCAGGCCACAGTGGCCCAACGTCATGTCTGTTTTCATCCTCTGACATGGATGAATGTAAAGTACCATGAAGCAGAGCACCAAGAACTGAAGGATCGCTGTCAGTTCCTAGGTGCTTTTATTGGGCGCCTAAGTAACATAAGAACATAAGAAGTGCCATACTGGATCAGACCAATGGTCCATCTAGCCCAGCATCCTGTCTCCGACAGTGGCCAATCACGGTGGCTTGGGAGAAGCACCCAACAGGTCACAATGGGGGATCCATTCCCTGTTGTTTTCCCCCAGCTCCCGTCATGTTCCCTGATCCTGTCTGGCTAATAGCTGCTAATGGACCTATCTTCCAGAAACTTGTCCAAACCTCTTTTAAACTCAGCTATAGTACTGGCCCTTACCACAGCCTCTGGCAGTAGATTCCACAACCCAATTATACGCTGAGTGAAAAAATATTTTCTTTTATTTGTTTTAAACTTGCCACCCATGAGTTTCATGGAGTGTCCCCTAGTTCTAGTACTAGCTGAGAGGGTAAATAACTGCTCCTTGTTTATTAGTTCCACACCACTCATGATTTTATAGACCTCTATCATATCTCCTCTCAGTCGTCTCTTCTCCAAACTGAAGAGCCCCAACCTACCAAGCCTCTCCTCATACGGGAGCCCTTCCATGCCCTTGATCATTTTTGTTGCCCTTCTCTGTACCTTTTCTAGTTCAGCTATGTCTTTTTTGAGATGGGGCGACCAGAACTGCACACAATATTCGAGGTGCGGTCGCACCATTGATTTGTATAGAGGCATTATGACATCCTCAGTTTTATTCTCTATCCCCTTCCGAATAATTCCTAACATTCTGTTTGCTTTTTTGACTGCTGCTGCGCACTGCGCTGTGGATTTCATTGTATTGTCCACAACCACCCCCAGATCCTTTTCCTGAGTGGTAACTCCTAGCTTAGTACCCAGCATTGTGTACGCATAGTTTGGATTATTTTTCCCTACGTGCATCACTTTGCACTTGTCCACATTAAATCTCATTTGCCATTTAGATGCCCAGGCACCCAGTGTCGTAAGATCCTGTTGCAGTTCCTCACAGTCTGCTCGTGTTTTAACTACCTTGAATAACTTGGTGTCGTCTGCAAATTTGATCACCTCACTCTTAACACCCTTTTCCAAATCATTAATGAATACATTAAACAGCACCGGTCCCAATACAGATCCCTGAGGCACACCACTTTTTACATCTCTCCATTGTGAAAACTGACCATTTAGTCCTACCCTTTGCTTTCTATCTTTTAACCAGTTTCTGATCCATAGTAAGACACTACCTCCTATCCCATGACTTTTTAATTTTCTCAAGAGTCTCTCATGAGGGACCTTATCAAATGCTTTCTGGAAATCCAGGTACACTATATCTACTGGGTCTCCCTTGTCCACATGCTTATTTACACCCTCAAAGAATTCCAACAGGTTAGTGAGGCATGACTTACCTTTACTAAATCCATGTTGACTCTTCCCCATTAAGCCATGTTTGTCAACATGCCCTGTAATTCTGTCCTTAATGATGGCTTTCACCATTTTGCCCGGCACAGATGTCAAGCTTACTGGTCTGTAGTTTCCAAGATGGCCTCTGGATCCCTTTTTAAATATTGGGGTTACATTTGCCACCCTCCAGTCCTCGGGTATAGTGGCAGATTTTAGTGACAAGTTACAAATTACTAACAGTAGGTCTACGATTTCATATTTGAGTTCCTACAGAACTCTGGGGTGAATGCCATCTGACTCTGGTGACTTGTTAGTATTCAGTTTGTCACTTTGCCCTAGAATATCCTCCAACCTCACATTGATTTATAACAGCTCTTCTAATTCCTCGCCCATAAAGCAAGGATCCAGCGTGGGTACCTCCCCCAAATCCTCCGCAGTGAAGACCGACGCAAAGAACTCATCCAGCTTCTCTGCAATGTCCTTATCCTCCCTGTGCGCCTCTTTTACTCCCTTGTCATCTAATGGCCCAACAGACTCCCTAGCAGGCTTCTTGCTTCTGATGTATTTGAAAAAGGTTTTGTTTCTTGTTTTTGCCTCTTTTGCAAGCCTCCCTTCAAAATCTCTCTTGGTCTGCCTTATTAACATTTTACATTTACGTTGCCAGTGTTTATGCTCTTTCATATTATTTTCATTGGGACTAGCCTTCCATTTCTTAAAGGATGCCTTTTTAGCTCTAATAACCTCCTTCACCTCCCCATTTAACCACAGTGGAAGACGTTTGGTCTTCCTGCTTCCTTTTTTAACTTGTGGGATGCATTTAATCTGGGCTTCCAGAAGGGTGCTTTTAAACAGTCTCCATGCCTCTTGCAAACTTATAACCCCTGCAACTGGGCTTTTGGGTTTCTTTTTAACTAGTTTCCTCATTTTGTCATAGTCTCCCTTTTTAAAGTAAAATGCTGCTGCTGTACTTTTCTTTATCTTTCTCCCTACAGAAATTATGTCAAATGTGATCATATTATGATTCTATTGCCTAGTGACTCCGCCACAGTTACTCCTTGCACCAGATCTTGCGTGCCACTCAGGATTAGATCTAGAATAGCTCCTCTTGTTGGTTCCAGAACCAGATGTTCTAGTGACATGGAAGGGACATTCAGGCTTTTTGAAAAATGGAGACCACTTACAAGTACCTTTTGTGATGAGGCCAGTGAGTGGTAGTGCCAGCTGCAGACTGAGGCATTTATTTATGTGCTTTGTGAGTTGACAGGAAGACAATTGGAAGTGGTTGACAAAGTCTGTGTATTCATGCATGTAGAATCAGTAAAAATGAGATGTTCCATGCAGATTCAAAGTGGACAATAGATTCAACTACTTTCTTACCCTACTAACAAATGTGACTCTGTTTTAATAGAAGGAACAAAATTTCAATCAGCAAAGAATTGTTTAATTAAGTAATAATCATAGATTGTATGTTGTGGGGCTAGAATTACTTTTTTCTTAACAAGCAACCCTGTTTTCAGTAATTCTTTCATTTTACTGATATGAAAGTTCAACGAGACATACTAAAATGCTACATTTCCTGAAGTAGAGATCTGCCTTCTTAACTGGGAACTGATTAAATACATAGTGGTATTACAAACTGAAATATTAGGGAGAATACTGTTAGCTGTATGTTGTACACCCAATTTTCAGCAAGAATATTAGAGTAGAACTAGGTAAACATCCAGAGGGGGCAGAGATACTCTGTTAAGACCACAGAACTCTTGACACTCTGCATTACTGTTATGTATTATTTATGCAGCACAAAAAATGTTCAGAAAAGCAAGAAAAGGTCCACATTTTACAGGCCAGGTGTTGCAAAGGAATAAAAAAATGTTATAATTTATACCATTTCCTGGTCTCTGTTCATGTACCCAGTTAGACAACCTCAGACCCCTTTAGCAGCTTGGAACTCTTCACATATTTCCACAGAACATACCCACTTCATCTGGATTGAAATGCTTATGCTCTAAGGATGAAAAATAGTTCATTGAAAAGCATGGACAAAAGTCCCATTGGCTTATCCTCTATTCAAAATGATAGCATAAAGGACAAAGAGGTTTCAAGGATAACACCTCATATCATTAACCTACACACCTTAAGTCTTATTTGCTGAACATTTATCTAAAAGCCCCACATGATGGCAGAAGGAAGGTTTGTTTCTTTTTTTAAGGATCAGAAGCAATGAACATTCTCTTGCTGGACTTATACCTCCCAACATTTCCAGCAGCCAAAGAGAGGCTAGCCTTGGCCAATAAGCTCTGTTCTCAGTGAATAAGCTTTGCCTCCTCTCGTGCTTACATGCACAAGCGCACATCTCTCAATGTTCCAGGTGCACAAAGAGGGACCAAAGCTCTTCTGCTTCTCATTCCACTTTGTTTCTTGCCATTCCATCACCTCCCCATTGTCTTCTCAAGTGCTTTTCCTAGGAGGCAGCCAGGAAGGAAGTGCCTGAGGCTTGAATATCAGCCTTTCCGTCTCCCTCTCCTGAAAGAGGGACTTTGACCCCGTGAATGAGGGGCAGTGGGATTCAGCTCTCAATAAGAGAATACTAAATAGGCATGGTTGGGAGGTATGAACTTCTTAATTCATTTTATGTCCTGCTGCTGTGATCATTTCTTCCAGATGTACTCTTCCCAAGCCTAGCGAGTGGGGAGGTGTTGCAGTGACTTGGCATCTGGGTGCAGTCCCACCCTCACCACCTCTGATTCACCTTCAGGCCTGGGGGAATATGGCCAAGGATGCCCACCATGGAGTGTTTAAAACACCCAACACTGGGTCATCTGACCTCTTTCCTATTGCCGGGTCTTACCCACCCACCCTCCCGCATATTTGACTGACTATTTGCATTTCAGCTGTTTGTGGTTTACTGTGTGCTGTGACACTTCGGTTGCTACCCTGTGGGTTTTTGCTAGTCACTGGTTAACAGGACTGGGAAGGAATTTTTCCTCTGACTGGCAGATTAGCATGGCTAGATGTGAGGGGTTTTTTTGCCTTCCCAAAAATATGCCCATTTGGGTGTTCTTTTGTTTGATGTGACATTGCTTTGCCTTGGTTCCATAATTTGTCTTCTTTCGCCACTTGGTAGAACCCAGGGCTGGAATGTGGATAGCTTGTAGTCAGGTATATTCCTGCCAGGGAAGGATTGGTATATTTTATCTTCTAAGCAGGGTTGAATGGGTGCCCCATATGGATCACAGGCATGGGGCCCCAACTGCTTTGGAAGGGGCATGGGTATGCCTAGCTAGGGCTTTACAGCCAGATAGGAATCTGTTTTACCTACCTGGGTATAACCCCACACTTCTGGTTACCTCTGCAATAACTCCACATTGAATCATTGATATGGGTTTTTTCCACCTTGGGTATTGGCTCCCAGGGTGTCGTGGATCCAGATGCTTAGTGCACGTCAATAAAGTTGCTGCCTTTTTGATGAATCCAAATTTCATGTGTGTTTTTCCTGTTCCTGGCTCCCTGTGTCACTGCAAAACATTGCATGTGTAAAGTCCAAATGTTAGTTTCAAGAGCAGCCAATTTCTAGGTTTTTCCTGATCCTGACCATTAGCTGGCTGTTTCTTACCATCCATCCTTCTCTTCCCCTCAGACAGACCTGAATAGACCAAATTGAGTGTTTATGAGACTTCAAGGCTTTGTTTAAAACTGAACCTAGAGTTGGTAAAGGGTTTGTGAACTTCAGCAACCTTTTCCCAGCAGACTTTGAATGACCGTAGGGCTGAGAAGAAAATATCAAAAAAGGCAAGTTGTGTTTCTTGTAGGAAGGCTCATGCTTTCCCATAGCAGTTTCCTGTTGAGGAAATCATAAGACTAAATGTATGATTGCTGTGTAGCAGCAATTTGAACAATTTTGGTTCATTAGGTGTTTCTAAAGTAGGGTATGAAGTGTATCTTCCTTTTCAAATTGTATATAACTTGAAACAATCAAAATAATGTACTAGTTGTAATTGTGTAAAATAAGGTACTCCATTTGATTTGAATTCCCTGGACAACAAACATGTAAATTTTGTTGAGTGGAGGCTTGCTTTTTAGATCCCAGATGAGGAGATCTGTCATGAAAATTTGAGGAACTTAATCATTCCTACATCAGTGAAAGACTAAGTCAGACTTAAAATCATTTAAAAGCCTTACTGGTGCACAGAATAAATTACTACAGTTGAATAAATGAAAACTACAATGAAAATAATGAAAAACACTATGAAATCTTTACAAATTAGAGTAGTTTGGAAACAATTAAGACTAATAATTTATAAAATATAGTATAAATGACTAACATGCCTACAAAAGAGAATAATGATTACAAAAAGAAAGAACACAAGATCCTGTGAACTGGAATTAAGAATTGCCCTCGACTGGCCAGATTGAAGCGTTTCACCCAGTTCTTTAGGGTGATAACAAATGAATAGCCACCCACAAATAGGTGACTATTGGTCGGTCCATTTATTAGGTGGATACGGAGCAGAAACATGTGTTCCTGGTCTATGTGCCCCGCATGGCGACATCCTCTAAATCAAGAAGGATGCTATGTGGGCTAAGGCAGAAAAGACATGTTGGCCCCAGTTGTAATTCAGCTCTGGTTGAAAGATGTAATTTAGGAGGTGCATGCCCAAGAGCTGCATGCACCTCCTAAGTCACACTTTGGCCACCTCTCCTTTCAGCCATACCCTGTCAGGCATTCCCAGGGATTGCTTTCAGCTTTCCCACCCCTTACCCAAGATTGGGACCCACTCATACCTCCCTGCTTGGTGGGAGGTCAGGACTTCAGAACACTGCTTCACCAGCAACCAGCGAATCACAGAGAAGAAGGGGTATACGTGTGCATGACTTTCAGCCATATGAAGTTTTTGGTACACGTCTCAGGGGTTACAAGGTACCTCTGTGACTGGTTGTTCTGAGTGAGAAACCAGAGCTAGAGCTGGAAGGGACCACCAGGGGAAGGGAAACTTGCAACAGCCTCTTTGATGTTGCTGAACAAGACACTTGTGTGTGTAGTGAATTCTTCTGGATCTTGAAATTCCACTTTGGATTGGGTTCCTCTGACCATCCAGTAGCGTACCCAGTAATGGGGAAAGATATCCTAGTCATGTTGAATGGCCAAACCATTTCTCTGACCTCAACCCCCCTGTCTGTCTCTATTTTTGCTTGCAGAGTCATCTTTGACACTCAGGAGTAAGAGCAATGTTGTTCTACCAGATGGGAATCATGACAAATGCAGAGATTCTGTTTTGTGGGTGAGATTTTCAAAAGCACCAAATAGACCTAACTGTGCTCTCGCTGAAGTTTATGGTAAAATCCCTGTTGTCTTCAACAGAAGTATTGTTTGGCTACTGCTAAGTGCTTTTGAAAAGCTGAAATACATTTAATGTTCCCTTTGAATTAACTTTCACTTTAAATTTAGTATTGTGTGTTTGGAACATCTTTGTCTCCCTACTCCCCATAAATGCTAGTACCAACAACATGGCATTGTTCCTTCTTCATTTATGCTTTAACTTCCAAATTGACTTGGGGCTTGTTTGCCAGTTCTAAGTGGGAAGTTACTTTGTTGCTAATACTTGTGTAGGCTATTGCCCAAAATATTTACATTAAGAAATCAGATTTCTGCCAGCTTTCACATCATCACTTTGCATTTAATGCAGAGAGCAGATTGGGGTTCATCATTCAGCATTTGATGGAAGGCCAGATAATTTAGTGCTCTGCATCAGGACAGCAATGAAATTCCACATGTAGTGTCTTCTATTCTGCTAGCACAACTGAGAAGTTTTCACTTAATATTTAACAGGTTTAATTGTGAAGGCTGCAGAGCCCTTTTTATCAACACAGAAGGATTTCCAGCTAGTTTTTCTATGGTCTCACAAGGGATTTTACAGTAGTTCTTCCTGCTGTGCCAGATGTTGCAGGTAAGGAAGTTGTAATTTATAGTATGTAAAATGCCTTCCTCCTCATTATGTAGGTGAAGAGAATCTACTTCTAAACCACTATGGAACAAAGGGTGAAAACAGAAGTGACTCCAGGCTGCCATGTCCCAGGTTGACCCAGGACAGGCAACCCAGGTGGACACGGTGTGTGCTGGACCAGGGCGCAAAACAAACATGCACCCAGCCGGGCCCACAGCTGTACAGCCAGGGGGCGGGGAGAACAGGGAATGTACGGCCGACTGCCCCCATCCCGATGCTGAGCCCAACACCCCACCCTCCACCATGATGGGCAGCTATGGTGGCCAATGACAGCCAGCCATGGATGCCTGTCATGGCGGACCCGGCCCAGGCTGGCAGACTGGCCCAGGAACACACGTGCAGCGCAAGGCAGCCCGCTTTGGCCTACTCAGGAAGACCCTAGCCTGGGCTGTGACCTCGGAGGTTTTATGAGGTCAGAGCCTGGGCTAGTCGCCAACATGACCTGGAATACCCCAAGTCAACATCTGGCAGCACCTGCACACATGCCAGTGGAGTCCATGCCTTTCATTACCTCAAAGCTATATTACTGCAATGCGCTCTAAGTGGGGCTGCCCTTGATGACTGTTCAAAAGCCGCAGCAAGCGCAGAATGCAGTGACCCAGCTCCTTTCAGGGACTGGTTGCCTTGAACACATTACTCCTGTGCTTTACAGTCTGTGCTGGCTGCCTGTAGCTTTCTGGGCACAATTCAAGGTGCTGGTTTTGACCTTTAAAGCCCTAAACGGCCTGGGCCCACATATCTGAAAGACCGCCTGTCCTACCATGCTCCACTGTGACCCTTGCAGTTGGCCAGGAGCGCTCTCTTGCAGGCACCACCTGCCAATCTTGATCCTACTTCAGGGGCCTGCAGAGAGGCATTCTTGGTTGTTGCCCCAATATTGGGGCACTCCCTTTCCCCGGAGAGCGTTTGGCAAGTGGAAATAGGAGTTTGGGTGAATGGGTTTAGGGGTTTGCATGGTTTTTTGTTTTTGTTTTTAAAAAGGAATTTTCATGTATTTTAACATATTTTGTATTTTTAATATTGTAAGCCACCCTGAGTCTTAGGGAAACGGTAGGGTAAAATGTAAATAATATGTAAATGTAAATGTAGACTTCCCTCCAATCGTCAAGCATGTCATAGGGGTGAGGAACCATTTCCCTCCCAGAGAACACTTTGAAAATCAGTTCAAGTTCATAGGGCCATATAGAAACGGAGGGCAGAGGTGCTTAAGGGGATGTTCAGGAAGAGGAGAGTCCAGGTCATGGATCGGTGCCATGGATCTGTCCCTTATTCTTGTGTGCATTCCCTCATCTCAGCTCCTTTACCATGAGTTCATTATTTCAGTGCTTGGAGTCGAAACTGGATCCAGTGGCTAGATCCAGGAACTGGAAAGGGGCCAGATAAAACCTGGCTACAGGCCACATTCGGCCCTCAGCCTGAGTTTGAACTAGAATTCATGACTCCTGCCTCTCAGCCCAAGTACTGCTTCAAAAAGGAGATTACACTCCCCTCCTTATGCAATTTGAGAAGAATATCCTCATGATACACATTACGTTAGTGGGTGTGCGAGTGATGGAATTATGGGAAACTTACAATTTGAGAGAACTTGGTAGCTTAGATTAGAGCGTATCTAATAGACGGTTTTGTGGTTTGGATTACCAGAGCTAATGTTCCTTATCAATGGGACAGAGTTATCTTTGTTGAATGTGTGTGGATTACCACTGAACTATATAGGCAGGTTAGGCTAATGATTGCAATAACGGTAAACATTTTTGAAGCTATTGCAACCCCCCGCTTCCGCATAGCCTCAGAACAAACAACCTAAAGGAACATCTTCACCTAGAATTTACCACTCCTTGACCCCCTCCAGTTCAAAATTGGCTTCACATTTTATGGTCTAGTATAGAAGTGGGGCTCTTTAGCCCCATTGTGGTAAATGGATGTATACCTCAGGATTTGGAAACTTTGCCCTCCCTTGGACCAGTGTCTTGCAGTCTTTTTATAAGATTACCATGCTCTACATTTCTGTTCTTGCAAACAGTATTTTAAGAACAAAGCTGTGTCCCAAATAGATGCTTTTCTCTTTTTACAACATCTCACAGAAAATATCTTAATTTCAGAGAAGTAGATCCAGTTCATTTCCTCACATAAGCTTATTTGTCAAAGAC
Organism: Sphenodon punctatus; assembly: GCA_003113815.1. NCBI lineage: Eukaryota > Metazoa > Chordata > Lepidosauria > Sphenodontia > Sphenodontidae > Sphenodon > Sphenodon punctatus. The sequence goes on from QEPC01008869.1 coordinate 170,090, forward strand.
TTTGATCCTCAACGCACTGCTCTGGCACAAGCCAAACACAGTCATAGCTGCTTCTGGAACCTAGCCATGATAGGTAAATAGAAAAATATGTGTTTACTGTACACCAGCTATTATCCTTTGCTCACTTTCTGGTAAGGGATCCGATTAAAACTTAGTCCTGTGTAAGGTAAGGAAAAGGCCTTCAACTTATTTTCACCAGATCTGTTGCTACAAAAAGCAAAGCATCCTGGATCTACCCAGCCAAGTCCAATGTCTTGTTGACAAGACCCCCACAACTCAACCAAAGAGCCTCTCTTTTGTTTGAAATGTTCTTTCAAGTTACCATCCTTTTGTAGTCCTTGAACAATCTGAAGAAGAAGAAAATCTCCTCTCTCCAGTTAAAGTCTCAATTACTCTGGCATACAATGACCTGATAGTGTTACTCCTGTTTTATGCCACCAGGGGTACAAATGTCACATTGGTATAAAACTACGGTAAGGAACTGGTGAGTCAAGCCTTCGGTTTCTACCAGGTTAAAAAACAATCTTAAATAATGTCAATTTATGGTGGTGCTTTTATTTTTCATCTTCCCCTATCTCCTCCTGGGGAACAGTGTTCATTTCTCTGTTCAACTTGGACTTTTGGCTACTATGATAGAGTAAGTAGTTGCCTTCCTTGATAGAGTAAGTAGTCTAGTAGATATGGGGAATGCTGTGCAGGGGCGGCTGGTGGCTTTTTAGTTTGGAGGGGCAGTAAGGACGTCCGGCCCGCTGGCGGCTTTGCCGCCGGCAGGCCGGCAAGCCGGCGGG